>MEHQ01002741.1:15258-46730 GCA_008828725.1 Saccharina japonica
AGGGGTGCTAAATTTTCATTCCAACACAAACTCCATCATAAAAGTGGATGAACATATTAATAAAACTTGGATATTAATAGAAAATTTCGGACGGGGGGAAAAGAAATCGAACTTGGATAAAAAACTTCGAAAGTTCATGAGGCGGGAGGAAAAAAAATCTCATCACTGTAAGAGTCCGGATACGGAGCGGAGCGGTTTCATCCTCACACATTAAATCAATAGAACTTGAGCAATTTCACGACGGCGGCGGAAAAAAATCTCAACTAAGGCGGGGGGTAAGAATGCGGACCGCGAGGCACGTGCGTCGAGAAGTCAGGTTTTCCTGAGATATGCAAATGGCCCGAGCGTGGAGAACTGACGATTTACTGAGCTCAGACAATGATAAAAATTTTTATGCGAGTAGTTTGTACTCATGGTGGAGGACAAACAAAAAGAAAAGGAATACTCGTACACGATGTGGTACTGCATCGCTCCAAAGAATATTCTTACGGCAGACGGTAACTATATGGGGCTTTTGCGCTAAGCTGGGCGCCAAGCTTGTGGGCAATTGCACGACCGGGGCGCCTGGATAATGATTACCCCTTCTTATGGCTGGCCTGCACCCAAGGCACGATATGTTGTTAAAAACCATGTATGTATATGTCTTGTACAACTATTAATAACCGTCCTCTCGGAGACCACAATTAGAAAGCGCAACGCAAAAAAGCATGTATTCGTGTACACCCAAGGTACACCCAGAATAATAATGTCGACCCGAGTTAGACCCATGGTTTCTCGTGAAAGGGTCGGACTCTTTATTCACGTATGAAAGTATACACGCGAACCATACCCTAGAAGCGCCATTCTCGCAGATCTCGACCTCTCGGACGTACGGGACATATAGGGTCACTGACAGAGGGTGTACAACTTGACGGCAACATCTATCTCTGAAACGTTGGTATGTTTATGTGTCTTGGTATCACAGGTGTCAAGCTCCTGGGCGGCCTGGTTTCTTATCTCAAGGTAGCCAACTATCGTTTCCGTTTCTTATGAGTGTTACTCTTAAATATTTTGATTTATTTCAAGCGTTTATCATGCACCCAGGTTTCCAACATATCGGACAAACGGAGATTTTCATTTTCGTACCGCACTATTAATACCTGCTTGTATAAAATGTTACATTTAATTTAACTCTAATTCCAAGTTTTGTTGTCCCCACACGGAAGGGCAGTCCAACCGCCAGCCCGTGCATAAACGAGCGGACCGTGCATTTAGGACTCCAGTCCCGATTTGGGGACAAACCACTTTAATTGTAAGTAATGTGTCCCAAAAACGGGACTCCAGTCCTATAAGAGTTCAAAATGTGAAGTGTGGAGGTATCGTGCGCGTACGAGTCTCAATAAAACAGGAAGAACCATTGACTAATAATAAGGTAAAGCGTTGATAAATAGAGAGTGTTTGCGATAGATGTAATTAAACAAATAGTTTCCTTTCGCTAAAAAAAGTGAAGTCCCTTCCCTTCACGATTTCGGTGTGTTTGCGATAGAAGTAAACTCAATCCTGCAGGCGACGCCTCCGAACATAGCAAGGGAAGTGGGGAGGTGGGGCAATGCGGCAAACCTAAAAGCAAACCGAAAACAAAAAACCAGCATACGAGTAGCAACGGCAGCCCAGCAACGGTGGCGGCGGCAGGGATAACAGCAGTGCCGCCCCTGCTATCCCACGACCGCAAGCAGCAGCACAGTTGGCTGCAGCTACGTGGCGGCAGCTAGCGGCAGCGTTTGCTCCAGCAACCTAAACAAACAGCATCGGCAGCCCCAGCAGCAGCAGCAGCAGCAGCAGCAGAGCGGCAAAAGCAACAACAACTTACGTTTTTGCTTTTTCCGACTTTGCGGCCGACTATTTTTCTCGTCGTGTGCTGCTGCTGCTGCTGCTGCTGCTGCCCGCAACCAACGCGCGACACCACGCCGGCACGCTCCGCTCCAAGCCCGCCCGGCGCCTGACATATATAGACCGTGGCGGCGCGCTGCCACTGCTGCTACTGCTGCTACCCGCCCGGCGCCTGACATATACAGACCGTGGCGGCGCGCTGCCACTGCTGCTACTGCTGCTACTACTGCTACTACCGCAGTGTCGTGGAAATGAAACGATACACCACGATCTGTCATCCTGTCGCGCTCTACAACAAGCAAGGCGGTACCAGTACGTGTACATACGACACCAAGCCGGCGGAAGCGTACTGTAGCGGGCCGCCGGCAGTCCGCCGGCACCCCGCTAGCAAAATCCAACACCGCTCGTCCGTGTCATAGTCTACCTACACCTCTCAAGCCTCTGTGCTCTCATCGGTTGTTGTGTCTTTTTGGGGCGTTCTGCGTCGGTAGAATGCTCGGCGTGTGTAGGCCAATGAAACTGAGAGCCAGGAGTTACCGTAACTTTTGATCAAAGATAAAATCCTTACTTCTCTGAAGTAGTGTTTTGCCGTTTTTAAACAAATTACGTCAAATCCTCCCTTGGTGAAAACTTTTAGAGAAGTAAAAGTAACAAGCAAAAAAAACGCAAACACTCTAATAAAAAGAACGGGTTGCATTGGATCAACAAGGATAAAAGGCCAATGAAACATATTGACGACACGGGGGTGGGGAGTAGAAGACCCCAGGGGGCCACGCAGCTTAACTTATTTCGCCTGATTACTTCGTGTGAGAACAACATCGTCGGGATGTGATGTAAACCGAGGCCGAATATCGCCATACTGTATGGTGCAAACTGCGAACACTCGCGAGAGAGACTAGACCCGGACGTACACGACGAACCCAAGGGAGCAGAAATGCATAGAGAAGAAAGTGGTTTCTATCACATCGGTCGACAGAAATATAGGATTCTACGCGCGCATGTTAGACGACATCCAACAACAAACAGCAGTAGTAGTAGTAGTAGTAGTAGTAGTAGTAGTAGTACTATATTATCGCCGTATCGGTATCCCCAGTGGCACATTGCCCCGTACGAACAGTTCTCCACATCGTGCTTACTATGTACACATAATGCATTGAAGGGTATTGATGTTCACAGAAGCTAAATGATGTTGCGCCCTCGTGCACAGAAGCCGGAAAATATTGGCGTTACAGCAGTACACCAGAAGTAAAGTAGCAATCGACGCACGGAAAATAGCCGGGTTGTCTTGCAGTTGCTCACTGGTGTCTCCCTCAAGGGTACGTACTGCTATTAACAGTAAATATTTTGCGAGAGTAGCTGAATGATGCCCAACGTCCTCGATCCACAAAGCACTGCTAGTTTGGAGATAAGCCAAGGTCGACCGCACCTGTGGCTACTCCTGTAGAGGCAGAGAAAGATAAAAATGCCAAACCCGAAACAACAAACAGCCGTCTACGAGCTACTAGTACTGTAGTATGACGTACCTCACAGCGATCGCAGGCAGGGGCGGCAAGGGCTTGGTGACGCCAGAGGCCGTTGTACAGATGGTAGGCCTTAGTGGTAGTGATCGAAGCTGCTTATCCACCATCAACCAGGAAGAAGCAGTACCTCGCCGGGTGTTGACCTTTGAAGACCGATTTAGCAACGAGCGCAGTGCAGCTATACTTGAGTGGTGGGCGGGCACGCCTTCGCTCCTGCAAAAATAGATGCCCCTGTCAGGCTCAGAAACGTCAAAACCCTTGGCCCCTTTTCCTCTTATCCGATTAGGTCCGGGGATCGTTGCGGGCCGGTCCTTGCCGACCCTATACCAAACAATTATTGTAGTATACTAATATACTGTCAGTGTTGTCAAAGGGCGGGTCTATGTCTCATTTTTGTTTTCATATTAATAGCAGTACTTAAAGTACAAACTACTACAATTACATTTATACTTATCGTTAGTATATACCACTGTAAATGACTGTTTATCCGAGGCCGACTGAAAGCGTCTCCTTCGTCACGGCACCTCACAAAACCATGTTAGACTGGAAAACTAACCAGCAGCCAGTCCAGAGCGCTGTTATCACAGGACCATTTAGGAGAAACAAATGTGTTCTTAACAGTTTCAAAATTTGCTTCGATTGTTGGATCACTGGCTTTTAGAAGCCCCGCCCGTGCCCCGCGGTTGCTGCATGACTTTGTTTTAGAGACACCACCGAAAGAACGAACGAATGATTGATCCAACAACGGAAAACAACAAAAAACAGTACTGGTGCCTGCTATCAATAGCAATGCTTGTTTTATTCTACGTAAGGCTTAGGTACCCAAGGAACTACGAGTAGCGTGATAAACTGCCGCGTTTTGTTTTTTCGAAAATGAGTTAAGGAATTAGCAGAAAAACAGCTGTTTGTTGTTGTTGGTGTTCTTGTGACTTATAATTTATAATATATATATATATGTATATACTTGAGGTAACTTACAACTCTACATAACACACAAGTTTCCCAATTGAGAATTGCCTTTTCGATGGGAGGGAAAATCGAAAATACTGGAAAATACTGGGTTTGGTATTAGTCTTGTAAGAGGTGTACTTCCTTCACAGTAAAAACAAACACTGTAAACCGATCGATGGTCATTTGTGACAACCTTTGATGACTGAGGGGAAAATATTTATATCTACAGGCTCAACATATCGAGAATCCAAAAGGTTCGTGATTTCTAGGCGAGGTTGTGAGAAAGTAATGGCATCATTGTTCGGTTTGTGGAACTGCATTGCATCTATGTATGATGGGGTATTGTAGTTGGGATAATTCGCCGTCTAAGGTGTAGTGTCAGCCCTATGGAATACCCATGCATGCACGATTATTTCCTTAGGCGGGTTACCCGCGCGGTAACGCCCTTATATCTACTTGTGTGGTACGTACGTAGCTTATGGCGCTAGCACTGGCAATATATACTGGTGTTTTGGTTAGTGTTGTAGTACAGTACACGCATACGAACAGTTGCTTGTGTGCCACATACATCGTTATCAGTATGATATAAATAAGTACTGACGGGATATGCGCCGTATGCATGATGTTCCCATACGTACGTATAGGAAGAGTAGTTTGTGGAACCGTAATGTAGGGCCACTATTTTCTGGCGTAGCCGCGTAAGTGTCGTTTGTGGTACGATATGGAAATGATACTCGGGCAGCGTTCCCTACCTGAGCACTTACTTCCTTTGCTACTTCTTTTTTGTTCGCTATCTTCTCCCTCTGGGACACTTCTTCACCCCCTTCCTCCATGGTGGTGGCAATAATAATATACATTTTCCTTCTCTCCTTCCAATTGCCTCATGGCACCTCGAATGTCTACCCACCGTTCTGCGTGAGCAAGGCACTGCGCCGAGCACCTCTGCACCGGGTTTATCCAACAAAGGTACTTCTCCCTTTAATACCAACTCCCAAATATCGTCTACTTCACCAGCCTGTCAAGGGTGATTTCGATACTTTATTGTGTATCAGTACAACCAGTACCTATCAGCGCGGGAAATATATTTTACGAGAGATTATTTTTTATTGTGAGCGAAATACGACTCTCACAAAATAACAAAGTACTTAATTTAATTACCATTCTCATCGGAAACGCCAATCTCGATTAGGGAAATCGGCTGTTAAATAACCTTTTCGGAAAAAGCGAAAAAATATGTATTGCGTGTATGGCTCAGTGGAAAGGTTTCCCGCCTATTAAATAGAAGGGGATTTACAAAAAGGGGTACACCCTCCCTATATCGTGACGAAAAGGGGGACATCGTTTTTCGCCGCCGGGTATGCCTATGTTCTCAGTCAAATCGACTCGAAATAAAGACCTATTGTGTTTGCCACGCTCACATGGCATCTGCCTACCATCCACAGCGTTTTTTTTCTTTTTTTCATATCTTTAGCGGGTGAACGAGAGCGATCAAAACGGGGGTGTGAGCATATCCCCCTTTTTGTTATGCCTACGCGAGGGTATCCCCCTTTCCATCTACTTATTTTGGGAAAGTCCCCCTTTTTCCTTAACGTCCCCCTTTTGGTCACGCTGCGGAGAGATATCCCCCTTTCTGTGTCAAAAAGACCACGGGTAAGTTGCCACTCCATGTTCTGGTCGTTGTGGCACGCCCAACAGGCGACGCCTAACGTCGAAAACACCAACGGCCCAAACCAGGGCAAACGTGATCAACAGATCAGCATTCGTGATATACATACAAGTATACGTACCTAGGGCATCGTTCAGTACTGTGGATACTGTCTGTACTCCAAGTATTTTGGTGTTCGAAAGTGCGGGAACTGCCTTCTGTACTTCTCATACTACCAGTCAGTCCTCATAATATTTGGGCTTCCGGTATTACTCTCATGCTCCCGTCAACCGCCTTATTCACCCTGCCATTGTCTTAGTCCTCTTAGTACCCGGAGTACCATATATATTTAGAACTCGTCTCTAAAATATGTAGTCGTGATTGTCTTTTCCGAATGTAGGCAATAATGGGTTAGGTCGCTCAACATATATACTATATATATTATGTTTCCTCGCGCAGTATTCTTGGCGTTGTTGTGGGTTTGACGACACCAGGGAGAGGAGTGTTTCGGGCATGGAGTTGACGTTATCATGGTTATACTCCATTTTTGTTGTTGGTTTCGTTCGCGGCGTTGGAGTTTTTCATCCTATCGCTGGAATGTGGTCGGTGGTTGGGTCATTATCTCAGCTACTTTCCAACCATAACATTGTCGGGGACCAGAAAAGTAGTTTGTTGGTGCTCAGGCATGCCATTCGTTTACAACCAGAAGGGGGTGTGACCCCCAACTTTATTGGTGTGTTATATGTAGGGTCGAATACTGTCTCGGTTTGAGGGTATTGTGTTAGAGAGTGTCGAGCTGAATAACCAACCGTCCTTCATTTTTATGTTTTTGATCTGCGTGTAGGATTTATAATATATATTAATCGATATTGAGCCCACCTACAGGCAACGAACGAGTCGTTGGCATGGCATACCAACGGCCGGTTA
The DNA here is from genome assembly GCA_008828725.1 of Saccharina japonica. Lineage (NCBI taxonomy): Eukaryota > Phaeophyceae > Laminariales > Laminariaceae > Saccharina > Saccharina japonica. The sequence continues at coordinate 22,171 of MEHQ01002741.1, forward strand.
TGGTGCTGCGAAACTCTTCTGCATCAATTTTTATTGCGATCATTGTTCATTGCGCCAGGGAGTACTGCATTTGTTCTTGCGCCGGGCCCTTGACATCGAAAACTACCGTTTGCAGTAATTTTGAATTTCGCCTTAACCCTGCTGGTCTTCAGCTTCGTCGGCGGCCTTCTCTTAGGCCGCCGGTGGAGCCCCCTTATTTATAAGACCAGTTTGCCATCTGTTAACGTGCAGCTCTTATTTATGTATATTATACCATTCACATGTATGTATCTATCGGTCACGCCTGAAAAGATGGCGAAAGTATGTCAGAAGAACGTGCTTTGTGTATATCAGTTCACAGGAGGAAGCCTTGACGCATGCATGCATATCACTGATGATGGGAGCTTTACTCCGGACTCTCGTCCCAAATCCTTATGCACGACACCAAAACACACATCGATTGAATTATTTCCAGAGCTCTTCCTCCCCAGCCTTCCTGCTGGGCAAGTACACAACACGTTCACGCTGGTTCCAAGTTCATGCACTGACTGGCCGTTGTACCACGCAGCCTGCGGTCCTTGCTGGTGAGCCATCGTATAGTGCTGTCGTAGCTGGTAATCTCCTTGCGTAGTACAGCAATGAGCGTAGCAGTACAACCTATACGGAGCTAGGCAAGAGTTGTGTGCTCGTACAGCCCACACCTCATCCATACGAGCAGGCGTTCCATCTCCGGGTTTAATTCACATTGTCCCCTTTGATCGTCACGCCTAGCCCTTCCCTGGAAACTCTCGGACCCATGAAAAACCGTCGTAACATCCTCCCCAGCTTGTCGGCCGGACGAGGCCAGTCACGCGATATCTAAGACGGTGGATCCGAAATACACTATGACAAACAAGACTGAGGAAAGAAAACCCGGCCTTTTCCGATAGGAAAAGCTCTCCCCAGCACGCACACTCATGCGCCGCCTTACTCACTAACGCGGAGAACGGGATACCCCCGGCGATTGGGGCCTTCCGTGATGTCCCCCGCGCGCCTTCTCTACGGAGCTTCCGCCGACTCGATCCCGAGCGGAAGGCTCCCGCCCTCGTGCAGTAACGTAACACGAAATCCAGTCAACCCAGCCCAACTCTTCAGTTGCGAAATTACGCCAAAATCCCCCAACGATAACTCCCGCCTAGCATACCTCGTAGCACACACATAAAACACAGTAACCCCCGCATAAACCCAGGAAGGTCCCCGCCTTGGGATGTCACTTCTTCGAGAGTTGTTCACTTCTCCAAGAGTCGTGAACATCCGCAAAAACCAACAACCGTCAACCCCCGCCTATAGTAACCTGTAACTCCAACATAAAATCCACGAACTTCCGCACAAAACCAAACGATTCCCGCCCCCGAAAGCCAACCTGAAAACCGACCCAAGAAACCTATAAAATCACGGAGGACTCACGCATAACAAAACAACGGTTTCCAATCGCGAAAGCCCACCTGAGACCCGAACCCGGAAAACTAGAAAATCAAAGAGAACTCACACACAACCCAGAATGGGTTCCCGACCCCGAAAGCCAACTGAACCCGAAAAACTAGAAAATCAAAGAGAACTCATACATAAACCAGAATGGATTCCCGACCCCGAAAGCCAACCCCGAAAACCGCTCTAAAAAAAACGCCCCCCATCTTTCCACCATTTCGCCACAATAACGCGTCGCCCTAAAGTAAATCTACTCAAAACTAACGTGCGCCCGCATAGTTCAACCCGCAAAACAACCCAACTCGAGACTCACCTAAAATTGCCTCCCCCCGCCACAGCACAACCAACACACCCCACGAAAGCGTATCCTTCCCTTCCCCCAAAATGCCGGCGGCCAGGGGGCCTGCGCCCGCCCCCCCCCCCCCCCTGCCGGCGGCCAGGGGGCCTGCGCCCGCCCCCCCCCCCCCCCGCCGGCGATCACACCGGCCGGGAGTCCCGCTGGTGCGTGCCGTCGTGCTTGCTGATGTGTGCGCTGCCTCGCCTGGCCTTGGGTTCCGCGTCCTGTCTGTGGGCGTGTGGCAGCTGCGAGGACACATGTGCGAGCCAGAACAAGCACCGAAATCGCACACACGAAAGCGCGGAAGTGGACAACTACACGACGGCGGGCACGAGGAAGCAAGAAGAGGAGAGGGAGAGAGGGGGAAGAAGAAAGGGAGAGAGAAACAAAGCGCGGGGGAAGGCACGGCTGTGTGAGCACGCGAACACACGCGGACAGCACGACACACGCGGGCAGGTGCAGACACGACGGCACGAGAGTGCAAAGACCACACGTAAGCGCAGGCACGAGCACGAGAGAGGGAGGGGCGACAGCGAGCGAGAACAAGGGGGAGAGAAATACGTGGAGAGAGAGAGCGAGAAGAGACAGAACGAGAGGGAGAGCGAGGAAGAGAGAGAGAGAGACCGCTTATTTTCCAATTTCTCTTTCCCCTCTTCGCCCCCTAGTATGTCTCCCTAACCCCGCCCAAGCCACCGAAAAAGTAAAATAAAACACGTCCCTCACAGAGAAGGTCCGCCCTTCCTCCTAACCTATCTGATGTCGTCCGCTTCTCTCGATCGTGCGAGAGGGTACGGAGGGAGGGCACGAAGAGAGCGAGGGAGGATACAGAGAGAGATGCGGGGGGGGATACTGAGAGAGATGGCGAGAGAGAACCACGGGGAAGGGGGGGGAACTAGGGAACGAGAGGGGGAAAAGCGAGCGCGAGAGAGCGGAAGAGAGGGGAAAAGAGCGCCCGCGACATCGCCTACCTCTCCCCTAACCTCCCCGAAGACAGCCCCCCCCGCCCTAGCAGTCACACCCTACACCGTTTCATATCTGATGCAGTCAGCTCCTCCCAATCGTTGTAGGCGAAGCGGACGCGCCAGTACGGCGAATATAAGTCATATACCTGCTCGGGCCGGACTGCGCCCCCCCCGCCACCCCCGAGCGGCTTCTCGACTCTTGTACGTATCGGAAACCTTCGCAACGCCTCACTCCTACTCAACGCGGGCCGCTTCTTCGCCCCCCCGTCCGGAGCCGGCGGCCGGCTTCGTTCGCTGCTCGGGTCGTACAAGTTCCACGGCGCATGGAACGTGTCCAACTGCAGCGGAGTGAAGCTGTCGAGCGACTCTGTCTCCGAGACCCAGTCCGATGCCACCCCATCTAGGTACCTGCCTCGATACTCCCACCTCACCACTCCCGTAGCGCTAACCACCCGCCTCCTATACAGGAGCGTGTACATAGGCGCTGCTGTGGTCGAGGGTTCCCCGAGCCCGAGGTCGGCGCCCCATGTCAATTGCGCGAACTCGTCCTCCATGGGGTGCCGGAGGTCAGACGGCCTCGTGTACAACGGCTTCAGGGATGCGGTGGAGACCGTCCTGGAGCGTACTGCTCGGCCCTCCATCTCGATGACGACGCTCAGGCCCTCGAACACCACCTCCACCACCTTCCACGGACCCGTCCACATCTCGTGGACCTGCTTCGGCCCCCTACCCTGCCGGTGAAGGGAGCTGTCACTCTCCCGCGCGAGGACGAGGTCGCCCTTCGCGACACGGGTGCCCGTCGACGGCCGCTGACTCGCCGTGTTATGGTGCTGTCTGGCTTTCTCTCTTGCCTCGCGCATCCTCTGGAGCGCCTCGCGGACTTCCCTCAGGTTGTGCCGGCGCCCCCCTATGAAGTTCTCGAGGCCACCCGTGGCCTCCGTGTCATCCATCTGGGGCACCAACATGTCAAGGGACGTGCGCGGGCTACGGCCGAACAAGAGCTGGAAGGGAGTCATGGCAGAGGGCAGGGACGTGTCTGGCAAGGTTCGTTTGATCCAACATGCTAGAGCTACGTACTCGTCCCACCTGGTGGACCACGCCTTACACAGCTCGGACAACACGTCCAACATCCACACCCCTACTCTCTCAACACTGCCCTGACCACTCGGGTGGTCAGCTGGACCGTATTCGATTTTGACCTTGAGCCAGCGACACAGGTGTTCCATCACCGTGGCCGTGAACTCGCCTCCCCCATCGGCACGAATGAAAGAGGGTACACCGAACGTCAGACACAGGTCAAGAAGCAAGCGAGCTACGCCGTGCGCTTCCTTCGAGGGTAGGGGGTACGCGAACAGGAACCGAGAAGCCTTAACCACCACCAACAGTAAGTACTCGTCGCCTGCCTCGGATGTGTTCGGGATTCTCTGCAAATCTACCTCCAACACCTCCCACGGCTCGAGGAACCTGGCCGGCAGCATTGCTATGCGCTGGCTCCACGATCGCTTCCTACGTCGGCATCCGCAAGACAAGACATAATCCCTCGCGAATTAATCCCTCGCGTCTCTGCACATACCTGGCCAGTGGAAGCGGTCGCGCAACAGGGCGAGTGTCCTACCCACCCCTAGGTGTCCGTGCTGACAGTGGACCAGCGCTTGCAAGTCGGCTACCAGCGACCGTGGCACGGCCAGGACCGAGGTGCGTCTTACCAGGATCCGCCGTTGCTCAAGCTCGTACCATACCAACCCCTGATCGTCGAGAAGGTACCTCGCTGCCTCTCCTTCGCTCATCTTCCTTTGCCCCCCTTGGTCGCCCTCGCCCCCCAGCGCCTGCATGACCCTGCCGAGGAGCGCGTCCCCCTTCTGTAGCCTGACCAGGCCCGGCACATCCCTCAACGCGGCGATGGCCCGCTCCACCACCGCCCGTTCTGGCGCCCGTTCGCTATGCGGTAGCCCCTCCACTTTCGTGAAAGGGGCCATTCCGCCGCCGCCCGGTGCTGGTAGGGTCCCCGCCCTCCCAGCTGGTGCCCGCCCCGCGGTCGCCCTACATGATGGAGGGCCCGTTGAGACTGTTAGAGTTGGGGCTGAGCGTGGCCTTGGAACCGACCGGTTGGCGTGGTCGGGCAGCGGCCGCAACCGCACCGACGGCGTGGGCGTCCGCGCCGAGCGTCTCACCGCCACAGGTGCCCCTCCACCCAGCGCGGCGTACCTGTCGTGGAACGAGAGCGTCAGCATCCGCTCGTGCCTCGCGTCTTCCTTCTCGGGCGAGCGGATTGCGGTGGCGTGCTGGTAAACCTGTGGTACGCTATCGACAATGGCTCCCAGCAGTGAGGGCCCCGCGGGCGGGCGGGGCTTCATAGGGGGTGACTTAGGCAAGCGCGGGTTAGATGAGCTCGTCCCTACAGCGACCCTCCTCTCGCCCCCGCCCCCCTGGTCAACTACTCCCTCCTTCGACGGTTCTAGGTCCTTCAGCGCAACCCCGTCTAGGAACGGCCCTTGTGGCCATACGTAGTCATCGCCCTCGCCGGAGATTGCATCGTCGGGAAAAGAGCCGTCAATGGGGTCGGGAGCGGGGCCTGGCCGGAGCAGACGTGACAGTGCGTCGGGGAGCTGGTGGGACGAGCCAGCCCTCCAACGCATTATGACGTCGAACTCCCCCAGGCGCAACGACCATCGGTATGGCTTAGGGTTTAGGGCGCGGTTGCGGAACAACCAAGTGAGCGCCGAGCAGTCCGTGACTAACGTGAACGGTCTACCTGCCAGGTACGGTCGAAAGTGGGTCACTGCCCACAGTACCGCCATACACTCCCTCTCCGTGGCCCCCCGACGCGCGTCCGTTACCAACCACCGGTGGCTCGCATACGCGACGACCCTCTCGACCCCCTCGTGTTCTTGCGTCAGGGCCGCGCCGGCCCCTGTGGCACTCGCATCCGTATGCAGAACAAACGGCTTGTCCCACATGGGGAAGGCTAGGATGGGGAATGAGGTCTGAGCCGACTTAAGGGACAGGAAAGCGTGCTGGTGCTGCTCTGTCCACGGGATGAGGGAGCGGCGTGAGCGTTTGGAGGCGAAGAGTGAATTTCGTAGTATGTCGGTGAGCGGCGCTGCTAGTATGCTGTAGCGTTCGACGTACTGCCTCATGTACCCCGCCATTCCAAGAAACGATCGCAACTCCTCCACCGTGGTGGGAGGGGTGAGTTCTGCTACTGCTGCTATCTTAGACTCGGCTGGTCGCACGCCCTGCCGGTCCACTACCATGCCCACAAACTCCAGGTTCGCGCACCACCATCGAGACCTCGCAAAGTTCACCGAGAGTGCCCCCTCCTGCAAGCGGAAGAGCACCGCTGCTACGAGGGTAAGGTGACTATCGAAGTCTGCGCTGTAGATGAGAATGTCATCGAGGTAGTTCTCCACCCCCTTCCCCTTCAAGTCCCCCAATAGGTCCCCAACCATGCTCGCAAACGCCGGTGGCAACACCTTCAAGCCAAAGCCACACCGTACATACTCCCACAGCTGCCCGAACGCGTCCCGGAACGCCGTTTTGTGGCGATCCGCTTCCACGATTGGCAGCTGGAAGAACCCCGACGCCAAATCAATGGAAGGGAACCACGAATTACCGCTTAGCCGCTGGAACATCTCCTGTATGTTGCCTATCCCGCCGCTGTTGTTCAGCATGCAACCGTTCAGCCCGCGGTAATCTTGGCACAACCGCAAGGTACCATCCTTCTTACGGACCGTCACGCATCTAGCTGCCCACGCTGAGGTAGACTTGCGAATAATCCCCCTATCCGCCAGCTTCCTGACTTCTGACTGCACGGCATCAGCCTCCTCCGGTGAAAAGCGCTGTTGCTTCACCGCGATCGGTACGCACTCTTCATCAATCAGGGGAATTCGCAACTCTCTCACCTTGCACGCTCGGACCCTCTTCGGGTCCTCCGGGAACAGCCCTGCCACGTTCTGCGGCCGCAGCACGTTCGTCAGCCGGTTCTTCTGTCCCACGCTGAGCTGGCCAAGTTTCGCGTCGGATAGATCCCCCCCACGCGTCGGGGCTTCGCTGGTATCGGCTTTTGAGACAGGCGGGGGTTCGTCGGCGGGCTCTGGCAGAGGGTTAGCAGGGGGCGGGGGCGGGTGCACGAACAGCTCGCGGAAACGGCCCTCATCCCTTACGTTCAACACTATCACCTTTGCTATCGGGTGCCCGCTCCTCACTACCGCCGCCGCCCTGCCCGTGTTAACTACCTTGCAGTGTAACGGGTTCCCCGGTTCCCACCACTGTACCCCCCTCGCCATCCCCGCGACCGCTCCGCTGTCGGTATCATACTTCGCCACCGGCTGGATGAGGACCAGTTGTCTCTCGCTGGGCTGGGGCCCGTGTACGTACCCCTCGACTACGACTCCTAGGAAGCCTGCTACCTCTACGGCCTATTGCAATCGGAATTCCCACTGCAACGTACCGTCGTCTTCCCACGCTGCCTGGCCCACGGAACACACTGGCAGCGACGGGACTGGCACGGGGGGGGGAGCAAGGGGCGGTGGGTTATCATCAGCGGGTTGCATTGCACAGTAGCTGTCCCACGACTGCTTTGTTGCTGCGCTGCGCGGTTGAAACGGCACCCACGGTGCCCCTGGTGACGGCTGAAACCCCTTACCCTCTCCGAGCGAGATGACACTTTTGCTGGCCCTGAAATTACTGGCCCACACGATGAAGGCATACGGCAAGCCCTTCACGACTCTGACCGCGATATCCCGGGCCTTGTCCTCCGGCGGCAGAACAATGGGCAACACCGTCGATCCAATGATCTCCATGCCGGGGACCTTGCTTCCCGCCGGGTTTGCGGCCTGCAGAGAGCCACCGCCCCGACGGCTGAGCTTCCGCCGCCCGGTGATGCCTCCCCAGGCCTGGACGCTTCTCCAGAAGACCAGCAACACGTAGTTAGCTCCCCCGGCGCCCGTGTAAATGAGAATCCCCACCGGAATGCGTCCAGCTACTCTTCTGGGGTCACACAGCCTGCCTTGAACCCACAACTGCTGACCATTCCTCGTTGCCGCCAACCTCTCCTCTCCGCCGTGCCCGACAGCCCCTACCTGCAGTCCGGGCTTGGGCTGATTCACCGGTGTGGGTGGCGGCGGGTCAGGCCCCCACCCCTTGTTCTCCGGGGGTGCAAGCCCCCCCGGGGCGCGTCTTCCGGCGCCGGGCTCGTCCAGTCCCTGAACGCCCACCGCAGCCATGTCCTCGTCAACGTATGCGGCCACCACGTGGGCCTGCTCTTCGGACAACGCATACAGCCTGCGCTTGGGCCGCGAGACTTCTTGGCCTCCCTCTCGCGCCACCCTCTTCCTAGACGCATGATCCTTGAAGTATCCGGGCGGGATCAGTGCTGGGTCATGGTTGAACACGCAATCCTGGCGCGGGCAAGCGCCTTCAAAGGCGAATGAGAAGCAAATCCTGTGCTTCGCCAAGAATGCAGCCCTTTCCTGGCGCGGGGCGTCTGCCCGCGGCAACCCAGGGAGAGCTGCCGGCCGTGCGCCCTCGCCCGTATTGGTGCCCTGGCTATCGCTGCGCGGAGCCCCCTCTGCGACCGGAGGTCTCGTCGCTGCGACCGGAGGTCTCGTCGCTGGACCCCGCTTCGTGAAGGGTACACCATGGCGCCCCGGCGTCGAGGTCGCCTGATTGGTGAACGCCGCGACTGCGGGGTGGAAGCTGTCGGTTCCTGCTTCCAGCTGCCGCGCGACGTCGTACCCTCGGCTATCGTGCGGGTCACGGAAGCCTCCCCCGAGCGGCCCTTGGCCCGGCTGCCCCCTGTCGTCCACGTCGTCGCCCATCGCCGCCAACCTCTCGCCTCCTGCCCCCCTGACTGTCGCCTTCCTAAGCATCGCGGCGATGTCGGGGCGCGCCTGACGGAACATCCTCCGCGCGCTCGCCATCGCCTCGCTCCCTATGGATGCGAGCCGGGGGGACGGCCCCCCGTTTCCCGTGAGCAGGTCGCGGGCCGGCTTCCCATACACCGTCTGCCTAGTGGAGATGAGGTCGACCATGCCGGCGAAAAAGTCCTCGGTTTTTACTCCCCTCTGCGTCATCATGGGCCTCGTCGAGTTGGCGTAGTCCACCACCATCGGACGGACCTCGACCGCGATGCGCCAGATGCGTTCGTGCACCACACCCTGCAGGCCGGTCTGGTCGATTGCACTGGGCAGGAGCAGCTGTACCAAGCGCTCCAAGAGGTCGCCGAGCTGCTCCTCGTTTATGTACCTCCCGAAGTACGTTGCCTCCGAGATGTGAGGGCCGACCGGGTCTGCACGATACGCCCGGTAGACCAGAACCAACCTGCGTGAGGGGTGCCTTCCACGCCTCAGCTCCCCCCACCTCGATGTTGTTGAGGGCCGCCGCCGCTGCCTCCCGAGTCCCCGACTGCAGCATCCTCTCGCGCACCAACTTTCTCAACAACTCCGTGGCGGAGACCTCCTGCGTCTGGACCCAGGCAAACGAGCCGTCAATTGCCGGTGCCTCGACAATCTCCGTCGACGTCAGCTCATCGTGGGTGCCCAGGTGGTCCTTTATGAACTCTTGAAGCAACTCCTTCCGCAACGGCCTCATCCTATCCAGCTCGGGGCGCAGGTGGGACAAGCCTGAGGGCGTGGCGCGGTCAGGCGTGAGTGCCCAGCTCCCGCCGTCGGTGGTGCTAAGTATCCTGGACACCTTGTCCTGGAAGAGGGCGGGGTTGTTGTGGATTGACAGCACCGTCGATGACGTCCTCTTGTAGATCGGCCCCGTGGCCTTCCCGTCCATCGTGTCGTGGATACGCCTGATTGCCTTAGTGATGTCTTGCGAACCCCCTCAGACCCCGGGCCTTTCCGGCTCCCCCTGGCGCGTTGGACGCCGCCAGCATCACGGGGGCCACCGGTGCCACGGCCGGTGCCGGCACGGCCAGGGCGGCCAGGAGCTGCTGGAGCGCAGGGGGTAGCAGTATATGTTGCCTTGGGGCCACCTGCACCGCGGGTTGTCCGCCCACGGGCAGCGGCGGCGGCGGCGGCGGCCCCGGGACAGGACCCTGCTGTGCCCCGTAGGCGGGGGGCGCTGGTCCCAGCGGCAGGGGCGGCTGCCCCGGTCCCACGTGGCCCCCCTGCTGGGCAGCTTGCTATGGCACGACGTTGAGGCCCGGCTGGAGGGCCGGCGGCACCGGCCCCGGAGGCAGTGGGGGCTGCCACTGTCCCCCCACCGCTGTTGCATTGGGAGAACGAACGTCAACAGGATTAACAGACCAGAAGCATAACACGAGGTAGGGAAACGAAGAGGTGAGGAAGAGGGGAGGAAGAGCAAGGGAGAGAGAGGGGCGAGAAGCGCAAAGTGGCGCAGTCAGCAGGATCAATGACTCTCGCTCAACGCGCCTTTGGTCTGAGAATAATCTACTGACGCGACGGGGACGGAACAATCGGCACGACTCGATTACAGAGGCATCTCTCTTCTCCTTATAGAACCGCTACCCAGGCGCTCGAATTGTGCTTTAAACCCCCCCTATACTGATGTACGCCAAGTCCCTCTGCTGGGCACGATGTTTGGACGGGTGGGTGTCTACACGTGTTACTGAACCGCCGTACCTCTTACCTGCCCTTGTACGTCTACTGCATGTATGTACGCTTCTACACGCGGGCTGCAATCATAACGCGATGACCCCCAACCCACAACCCCCGGGATCGAGGGCTCTCGCGCTACCAGCACGTACCTGTTGCTCCTGATGTCCGCGTCCTATAACAGCGATGAGCTTATTATACTCGGTGCGACAAGCGTGAGGGTGCACCGTGAATTTATCTGCATACCTTCTACTTGTTGTCTCACGCAACGCATCAATAGGTCGTAATCAGCTCCCCGCACGAACACAGCTCCCTGCACGCGATAGCAACTACGCGTCCACTAAGCACAGCGTACAAGTGCGGGCACCCTCCCCGATAGACTCCCCCTCTGGGTTTGTTGATTGGGCTCACCTCCCAGGAACGTGGTGAGGGCTTGCTGCAGTAACGAAGTGGATTAAATCGATTCTTGTGGTGTACTCCCACTCCAACCACGACAACAACAGGAACGTATACTCGGTGCACTGCCTACATTACTGCTGCTGTCGGCTCGGCTGGGTGCGGACACCACACTGCTGTTGCCTGCGGCCGGCTGTAGCAGCAGCGTACCGATAATCGGTGACAATCGAAGATAAGATGGCAACCGGGCAGTCGGAACAGCGGAGAGAGACAGTGTGTGATGCAGGCAACCGATGTAGCCGCACAGCACTGCCTACATAACCGCCGCTGTCATCTCCGCTGGGCGCGGACGCCACACTGCTGCTGCTTGCGGCTGGCTGCGACCGCCGCACATCAATCGTCGGTGGCCGCCAACAATACAATGGCAACCGCACAGTCCGCACAGCAGAGGGAGGCAACCGTGTGTGATGCAGGCACTGTTGCAGCCACACATCGATCATCGGTGGCCCACCTTTTTTTTGTTTTGTTTTTTGAGCATGCACGTCTACATGTGTACACTACCAGGGCGAAGCCATCTCGTACTACAGGCAGGCGGCCTTTCGTGACGTATCACCAACTGTCACGCGTAAAACATACGTGTCATGCGCGCCGACGTGCAACAACACACCGTCGGCATGCAGCAACACGCCGCAGGCGTGCAACAACATACGAGATGCATGCGGACCAGCGAGCCAAGAGGGAGCGAACGAGCATCGGGGTCGAGCGGAGGGGTCGAGCGGTTACGCTTGGGGTTGGCTGCGCCATCAGCGCAAAAATGTTTATCGGCTGCACCATCAGCCCGACAAATTTCATCCTTCATCTCGTCCACCCCTCCCGCTTTCATTCTCCCGCTCCCTTTCGCTGCAATCCTGCTGCTTCGGAAGTCCAACTGTCGAGGCCCTCAACCTCCCCACTGTTGTTTTCGTATATGTACGTACTGGTAATCGTAATTTACGGCCGTATGTACCTTGTGGTACAGTTACGGGCTCCCTTGTCCTGCTGCTGTATTATTTCCTTTTGTAGTGAAGCCGTTCAGTAGGTATGGTAACGAGCTGGTATTGTAATGAAGCCGTTCAGTAGGTATGGTAACAAGCTGGTATTGTAATGAAGCCGTTTAGTAGGGATGGTAACGAGCTGGTATCGCCATTGGTGTCGTTGCCCTGCTGCTGTACGTAATGTTTCCTTTAGTAGCTGCCCGATATGTATCGTGGCGAGTCGCTTTTTAATATGTATGTATGCCGCTTGTGTTGACCGTTCGAGCTTGTTTTGTTCAGAAGCTGTCCCCCGTTCTGTATGATTTAGCGTTACACGTAGGGGCGAAACATCCAAGCGTCTAGTAAACAAATATGCAGCTACTTAACACACCCCTGCCCGGGCTTGCGAGACCCCTGTGGCGCAGGGTGGGTGTTAGTGCGCTAGAAAAGAGACGAGGCGTCGCGACAGCATTCGTATATATCCACTAAACAGCTGCCGTTGGACGCCTGAGAGACATGTGCGGGACTATACCCTGTGTATACCAGACTGAATCTGAGCTCTGCTGGGCGAGGCCTACCGTGCCACCCTGCCGGGGTGCCGGGCTCAGCACTCGCCCACCGACACTATGCCTCTCCCGGCCTACCCGCGTGGGACCCACGTGGTGTGCCCTCGCGACCCCGTTTGGGCATTGCGAGGCGCACTGATCATCGTCTATCGAACGTCTTTGCGGACAACGGGCTCGGCGATGACCCCCCTCGCTGTATGCGCCGTCGCCATCTTTCTTCAAAGCTAGGGTTCACTACTGCTGTTTTTTATTTTTTTATTTTTCCTTCCTCTCTTAAACTTGGTATATTTATGTGTGATTTATCTAAGGATAACAAGGGACTAAGCGACCTCACCCTCTGTGTACGAGGCTTAGAGAGGGTTTGGCGCCAAAACATGGACAAAAGTGCGATGCGTCGCCGGGGCTGCGGGGCAACACTCCGAAGACATCCCCTAAGACGCATGAGAGGTGTGCGAGAGGCTACTGTCCACGCGCCTACCTAACCTACACTCGTTCGGGCTCAGCCAATCGACGCCTACCGCACAACGTCCACGTGAGGGGGCGGGCTCAGCCCTCGATCGCTCCTGCTACACCTCCCACAGCACAGCCGTCCTACCGCTCCAAGGCTGGTCATCGTCTCTACGATGACCACCCTAAGCCGGGGCTGTGCTGTCAACACTCGTGTGATAACTCGGGGACCTCCAGCCCCTCGCGGCGCGCCGGTGGGTTGCAAGCCCCCCTGCGCGCCGGAGTTGCTGGGGCCTTTCGCCCGCTCTGCATGTTCCGTCCATGCAGGGTGTGCCAGGTTCAGCCCACACCCACAAAAACAAACGAGAAGAAAAAAACAAAAACAACTACGCGTGGCGGAAAAAAGCGAACCCGTGACAAGACCCAGATATCTGCCGGCACCGCGTTCCCGCTACCTACACACATTGCCTGGCTCCAACGTGGCCAACTTGTCTGTAGAGACACGTCGGGCGAGGTTAGTTCCTCGCGGATCTGCGGCAAGCGGCACGCTACTGCCGCCCGCGACGCTGCGGGCATGTTGCCTGTATCTGGGCCCTGCTCACGGTATGCGGCTCGTACATGTTTGCTGCGCTCAGCCACGCTTGGCGTCTTCGACACCAGCGTGCAGGCGCGATCAGTGCCACCAAACGGATTGCACACCATGTCAGAAGAACGTCCTTTGTGTATATCAGTTCACAGGAGGAAGCCTTGACGCATGCATGCATATCACTCATGATGGGAGCTTTGCTCCGGGCTCTCATCCCAAATCCTTATGCACGATACCAAAACACACATCGATTGAATTATTTCCAGAGCTCTTCCTCCCCACCCTTCCTGCTGGGCAAGTACACAACACGTTCACGCTCATTCCAAGTTCATGCACTGACTGACCGTTGTACCACGCAGCCTGCGGTCCTTGCTGGTGAGCCATCGTATAGTGCTGTCTTAGCTTGTAACCTCCTTGCGTAGTACAGCACCGAGCGTAGCAGTACAACCTACACGGAGCTAGGGCAGAGGTGTGTGCTCGTGCAGCCCACACCTCATCCTTACGGGCAGGCGTTCCATCTCCAGGCTTAATTCACATTGTCCCCTTTGATCGTCACGCCTAGCCCTTCTCTGGAAACCCTCGGACCCATGAAAAACCGTCGTAACACGTATGCCTGGTACCAAAAAGCAATTGTCATCATCCCCTTATGCATGCATTCACCGACTACTAACTAACCGACGTTTCCCTTATAAAATCTGAAACGGTAACATGTTGTTTTTCCTTTCAAACCGCATACTTCTGAGTGATGAGTTCATCCTGCTTGTGTCCCCCTTCTTCATGGACAGATCGATACACCCGACGCCTAACGATGCCTGGCAACGACCGGCCTCCAAAAGTCAAAGCAGCAAGTCCTCAAACAAAAGTTTTTAGGGGACCAGAAGATGTGTGTGTGTTCTTCACATTGAACCGATTATGATGCCCGTCTACATCCAGCACACCCAGTCTATGTGCCGATTCTTCATTCTACAGAGATACAAGTTACCATGTGTGCTAAAATTACATTGATAAAACTTTACGTTGCAACGAAGTAAGGAACGCAGATAATGCAATGCAGGTACGACCTAGACTGCTAGCAATCCAGATACGCCCCAAACAGAGAAATAAAAGGGAATTAAAAAGGAAACGGACAAAAGCAACAACATATATAAACAAAAGGAAGCAAAGTACATGGAAAACACAGAGAAACAAGCAAACAAACAAACAAAACGAAAAAGGAAAGGGAAGTGTCGTGTGTCCCCCGGAAGAGGCGTACCCCTAAAGGGCAAAAAGGTGTCTGATATATGCATGAAGTATGACTTGCCCGAACCGTGAAATATTCGAGAACAGGCCTTGTTTATTTCGAAATATATACATGGTACCCGGTACCAGGTATTAAAAAAAACAAGCATGTCGACAACAGTCGCCGACCTCGAGGCAATTACTAATTTTGGAGGTGTTGCACGTATTTTCGGCTGATCTCCTGCGAGAACAACACCCCCGGCCAGAACTAGAGGTAGGACCCTGATTTCAATTACCCAGGTACCCGGCGGGTATACCCGTCAGGGTCCTACCCGTTTCATTATGCCTGTGCAATATCTGTAGGAAACCCTTTCAAACCAAACAAGGGGTGGACAGACCTTGATAGTACATCTCCCGCGAGAACAAACCCCCCGGCCAGAACTCCGGTGGGTAGCTGTAAATTTTCTGTGTTGTTTTTTCTTTTCAACAGCGCACAAGTTGACGACAGTAGTACTACGGGGGACCGTAGTAAATATGACAACTCACACTACCGGCCCTCTCATGAGAAAGTGCCCCACAAGAAACGCAGCTTAAAATTTAGGGCGAAAATAAGAAAATCGACAGCTATTATTCTGAAGTTAGTGTGGGACACACCCCTTTCTCAAATAACAAAGTCAGCCTAAGCCCGATGTCTGGTTTCCAATGAGCGGGCCGGTACTGTATTATTAGGATAAAAATGGAAATAAATTGGACTCTCTTGTACCGTAGGTCCCTATTTACGAATGTTATTGGCTAATACCCTCAAGAGCGAGTTCCTCGCGAGAGGGCTAACCAGTCCTTTTTCCGATTAGAGTAAGTGGTGTCTCTCTCTACTCAATTGTTCCGGTTGAGTAGTGCCGGCTGCCTGCCACGTGTAGCGCCTGTGAAAATATCCTGGCACAGACGAGATTAATCAGCGTCGCAATGTGCCGAATGGTGCTGACTGCCGCTGTACGTATAGTTCCGGTATTGATGGCTGGCGCATATATGTCACCATACAAAGAGACCATTACTGTTGTTTGCTCGTGCTCTACGTGCTTTGCACCCACAAATATAGCAGTAGTGGCGAATAGCCTGGAGCGTGAACTTCTAGCGAGATATTTGCCATATCTTGTTGTCGCTCATAATACACATCTAACAGACGGTATTGACCAGGCTCTTTAACCCAATACTGTTGGAATGCTTATAGTTCGCAATGTTTCACACTCTGTAGTTTCTGTGGTGTACCTTGGCCGTGGGATTGTTCATCGTATTACGCGTTTGAGTGTTCTCCAACTACATTGATTTTTGAGGTACACAGCTCAAACAAAATAAGGTACATCATTTTCTAGGCGTCAATATTAGGGGCCGCTTGATGTTGAGATTACCGTGTAGACGGTTCTTTTATTTCCGTCTACATTCGTGCCCCTTTAAAGCCCGCGTATGTATGTAAAGCAAACGAATTCGTATTAACGCGATCTTATGAAGAGAATATTGAACCGGGGGCCACAGTAAGAAGAACCTGTTTTTGATCCGCTCCGCTGCATAGTTGTCGGAGTTAGCTGAGTATTTGTGCCTGACTGCAACAGGTGTGGCTCTCGACGTGCGTATGTTTTGTCTGACAAAACGTCACAGTATGTCGGCTGCTTTATGTGGCACCCAGTCGATTACTACTCAGTAGTTGGGTAAAGTGTCAATACAGTTTAGTCGCGCTCGATAGTTTACGGAGTGTTCTGCGCATTTTTTTCTTGCCGGTGCCTTTGTCGCCGAACTTGAACTATAGTATATCTACTGAAAAACGGTCCAGACGTTGGCAAACGCCCCCCCCCGCCCCCCAACGTTCAACTGTTGCAGTTGTCTGGTACAGCCCACTCGCAGCCCTACCACGAGGGAGCACAGTAATACTAACGGAAAATATGATTTGTAAACATTGGGGGATGTACAATCCTCCTGTCCATCGTTGGTTCAAGTTACGACCCCCCCCTTATTACAAGTATTTCATTAAGGCCTGCGAAGGTGTATGCAATCCTCTACGACTCGTAACCGCCATTGCCGTTATATATACATAAAACAATAACAAATATTATGTCGATTTGGGTCACTTCTCTGGGGTATATTTTGTGTTTTTGCTTTTGTGTTTTTCTTGGAAATAACCCCTGCTGAAAAGCACGCCTTTGCATAGTGTTTGCGTCGAACTATGTAGCCCTGCTGATGGAGTATATGTGAATACTTTCAAGGAGCAAGAAGAATGGAAGAAATAGAACACAACAATGGAACTGTTGTTCATGCTATGCGAGGGGATACCAGCCCTCCCCAAACGGTGTGCCACGGTGGTGTTATACACCGTATCACCCCGGTGCTAAGTTTTTGCACCCCATGTGCAGAACGTCAGGAGACGAATCTACCAAAGCTCAAGGGGGGGCATACACGTTAACACAATGCCACGGTGGAGGAAGCAATGGGTTGTTTGGCTGGAGTGTTTTCGGAACGGCGAGTAGCCTTAACGCAAAATATTTGGAAATCCCTTCTTGTGTTGTAATCTATCTACTGTAGTTGTGTGGAGCGGCCATGGGACTGGCTATTGGGTCGCACAATGTTTGCCCTCCTCTGTTTTTGCGGTGACTTATGGAGTTCCTTATGAATACCACCCTCATAAAAGGCATTGTGCTCCTCTACCGTAGCCTGCGTTATGGTGGCCTAAACAATATCTTCACAAAGATGTTTTTTTTAAAATAAATATTTCGACGGAGACCTTTCCGCACATCATGTAGGCTATCGGTCGGCGTTTGCGCCTTTCCCCGTTGTCGACAAAATTCGCTTCAACATTACCTTCGTCTACCGACTTTTCCATATTATCACCCGTCCGTGTGATGCGGTACTGCAGTGTGAACGGTTATGAGCGTCCTTGCTAGAGCCACTCTAAAGCCGACACATAATAACCCCATCAGCTCCAATGTACAGCCGGCCATACAGTAAACGTACATATCGCATGCTCGTCCTTGACACCTCGGATAGATAAGCGATTCCTACTTCATGATCTAAATCGTTTCATGGCAGACGTGTTTCCTACCCGGTAGGGTCCGGGTCATGTGGCCGCGTTGGAGCCCTAGAATCCGCACGATCTAGTGTACCTCAAGTTGTTGGACCTGTACTCTACAGTTCCTGAACTGAATCACCTAACGGCAGTCTATAACCTACCTGTAGATGATCTAGACCATGATTTTTCCGACGTGTGATAAAATTTTGTAGCGCTCCTCAGTCGATGACCCCTGTTAATACTAAATGCCTGGGCTGGAAGTGTCACTCGTGCCTTAGAACAGTTCCCAACCCCGCCCCCCCCCTAGAAACAAAAGGGCTGCCGGCTTTCCCATACGACCCCTCAACCGACCATGAATGTTTTCCGCCGGCCATATATTGTTCTCGAATAGAGGCTGTCGTTCTTGTTAAAGGCCCTGTATATATATATGTGTTTTTTTTCTAATATCGAGATTTCCCAATGTTTCGCCAAGGTGTACACTCTATTTACCGCCGACGGTTGCTACTAAAAACGACAACGCTCTCCAAACAGTAAAGAAAATTAAGAACTTTCGAAACATTTGAACACATTGAAAACAATAGATATAGGGAAGAAAACAAAGGTCGACACGGGTTTTGGGGGTGCTCACCTCTTTAGGGCTTGAAAAGGAAAAGGCGTGGGGAACGCACAACGGTTACAGCATCGTCCACACAAAAACTATACCGGGCTGCAGGCATATCATAGGGGTTTTACTGTAGTCAGGTCGTGCACGGCCGAAGACGGATGACCGTCGACCCTCGCAACTCAATATACAAAGCCGCGACGGAGCACGTCGGGATTTAGCCGCCTGGTCACGCATTGCTCCAAACGCGAAGCGTCGTGAGGTGATTGGCAAGTGTTTTTAAGGGTGCCATACATACTCCTAAGAATCGCTTGTGTGGCGGACTTTCTTGCGTTGGATGGCAGCGCCGAATTAGTTCAGTGATGAGAGTACAGGCCATACATAGAAATACTTTCATGACATGGACATAGAGCTAACTCTTTGAAGAACGCGCCTTACGAATCTATTCGGTCAGTGACGTCGTGTTCACACTGGCGAATAGTAACTCGCGCTAAAGTGCGAAGAATATTGTGACAACTAAGTACTTCTCAGTTTAGAGATTTTTCGATGGCGTGCGCGGTCTGTAGCCGTAATGATGCCGACCTTCTTGAACGATTGCTGATACAGCATTCCCCAACGGGTCTGGGTGGTGTTGCGCACTACATTTTGTTCGTTATGCTTTTGCGTGCCAACTGTTGCCTTCGCTCCACCTTTTCAGGTCCCTTCCTTTCCCCGTTTCCGGGCTCACATAGCCCTCCTCTCCCCCGCTCGCCCCGCTCTTCTGGCAAGCCATATCTTCCTACTTGTTGAACACACGACGTGCTAGAGGTGCGAGTGTCGATGGTGATACAAGCACGGCCATGCCTGACGTCAGGACACCGCCCCCCCCGATGTATATTTTATACGTATAGGTTAGCTTGCCGTCAGCTGGCTGCGACGCTGTGGAACACGCCTCTCGCTGCGTGAGCTATACAACCAAGCGACCGTTGTGTTCTTCGTTTTGGCGGTCAACACAACTGGGGATCGAGTTAAGTGGTGCCCAGCCTCAACTCCGCCCAAGGGGACCGATTGCAACACGTAGCGTGTTTATGGTAAGTCACTAACCATGCAGGTCATAGTATTCACATTGCTGTCACAAAGCGTGACTACAACAGAAGTCTCAAATCAATCCATTCGAGGCTGTTGCCCATGTGCAAGTCCGCCGCACAAGCGTTTCTTAGTAGGATGCAGGTCACCCTTCATGAAACTCACAATGGATGACGACCTGCAGTAAACTGAATTTATGTATCATGTAGCCACTTCCAGAGACAGCAATGGGTATATCTATGTATCTGTCTTGTGGGTGCCTAACCATATACACACTACGTGATGCAAAGATTCCCCTTGTGCGGAGTGAAGGTGCTCAATCCCGCACAAATGATATAACAAGGCCTCCAGCCTTGGTGACCGCCAAAGCAGAAACAAACATAAACGGCACGCTGGTTGTCTAGCTCACGCAGTGAGAGGCGTGGTTTACAGCGTCGGTGCCAACCAAAGTTTAACCAGATTAAATATATATATAATGTATCATAGGGGGCCGGGAGGTGATCAGCAATCAAGTATACGTGTAGTTGTTGCTTGTACTGTTTTTCGTATCCACGTTTGATACAGATATTGGTTGGTTTTGCTTGTAGTGTTTAATGAACACATATTTCACACCAGGTTTGGTAGACGTGTAAAAGTTCTGCACGAGGTCCTAGTGACAGCTATACTATCTAACTAGCTCATGCGATATATGCATCCCATAATGATGGGAACAGCACATACTCATGAGGCGCGGAGCTCGGAGGCAGTCACGCGATTGGCTTGCATATGATATTTATGTTTCGGTTGTGGGTTCCCATTTCACGATTTGCACCACCATGGGTCTGCTTGAAATGCTGTATACCTGGTACGTACCATTTTGTTTCGTATGTATCTTTAATGAGGCACTAAGCCAATCGTACAAGTAGCCCCAACTCATCAGGGAAATGGCGAACTTGCGGGTAACTCACCCATCGACGACTTGAGCTACGTAAGTGAAACCCTACCTTCCACAAACGATCCGCCAACTGCATATGCATGAGAGCCACGCAACCCAACAGATCGTGGGGGGGCATGATTCCACGCGAGTCGATAATGGAACAACTTGCGGAACACTTCCCGCGATACAAGATGCAAGCCACGTAGGGGTGGAGAGGAGGCCACTTTAAACATCCAGGTCGGGGTTACGAGTAGGAGAGAAAAACAGCAGATTACCCACGAAGTCACGTACACTATTGTTGAAGTGCACCTACTATTTCCTGAAAACGTCCACATTGGAGCAGCTGTATACTTCATCGAGAAACTGAGTTCGAGAAAATGTGAACACGGGACCTGATGGCCTGCGTAAGGGCCCATATTAACGAGTATAAAATAGATTCAATTAAGAAAAAAACAAAATCAAATTCGCTTTTCATTGGTCAACACACGCACCAGCACCCCCCAAGATCCTAATACTTTGGTGCTGGTGCGCGTGTTGACCAATGAAAAGCGGATTTGATTTTTTTTTTTTCCAAATTGAATTTTTGTTTTTCGTCGTTAAAACGGGCCCTAAGGGCCCGTATTAACGAGTATGAAATAAATTCAATTTGGAAAAAATAAAATAAAAATTCGCTTTTCATTGGTCAACACACGCACCAGCACCAAATATTATGACCCCAAGATCCTAATCTTTGGTGCTGGTGCGTGTGTTGACCAATGAAAAGCAGATTTGAATATATTGTTTTCCAAATTGAATTTTTTCTTCTTCGTTAAAACGGGCCCTATAATCAATGAGCTGCCACCGAAATACCAAATAACCGACGATGGGTTAAGGCAGCCGCAGATCATCAAAGAAACAATGTGCAAAGAAGTGACAAACCGATCTTACTCGCTGCCACCCATATTTAGGAAAGCCCGAATTAACGAATAAATATAAATGAGAGAGCAATGTCACGGCGAGCAGGAGACATTGTTCCATATTTTAGTAAGTGACCCGGAGTTATAGGACCTCGGAGGGATAGCAAAGGAGGGGATCGACCAAACGTGCGTGGGCTTGGATGAAGCTTGGGGTATGTCGATCACTTGGAAAGCACGAAAGACTCTGAAACTGTGAACCTGTGAACTTGAGCACTGTGAACCTGTGAAATGAGCGCTGATACTGAATCACTGGCACGAAACGCTTGCATATCCGACACATGGAACGCTACTGCATGCTCGTGACCTGTCCTGCTGGCAAAATCCGTCCGCTCGTTGGATCAAGAGACAACCAGGTCAGACACAATATACTGGAATATGGTTTGCTGTCGAAGCCTACAAAATCGTGGAGCACAAAGGGGTGCTCTCCGTAACAGCAACGCCACGGTAGGGGTGGTGCACGTTTGACTTCTTCGGTTTGTGCTTTATAAAGCACAACTTAAAAATGGTTTCAGGACAGTAACGAAACACATTTCAGGAAAGTTCGGTAGAGTAAGGACCGGATGTGTATTGTTATTATGTTGTTTTTTTTTTGCTACGTGGTGGCGATATTTGATCGCGTCAAACACAACCATTGTAGATGTATGGATAGGATATATCAACACGTTAGATACACTACATACATATTGTTGGCACCAGCAACGTGTTCAGTTTTTCAAATTCAGTGTAGTTCGGACATAATTGGACGAACAAAGTCTGGCCTCAGATATATATATATATATATATATGTATATATATATGCTCCATGCTTGTCAGAGACCAGGATATAATACGACACTATTTTTTTTCATTGTAGCTGGTATAGGTTCGTGCATTTTAACAGGCCTTTGGCCAACCACATAGCTTGGGGAATGTGTAATTTTCGCGGTTGTAGAATGTGCATGTATGCCAGTCAATGGCCAGGCCATCCTTTTGGTTACTGCCTTATATATGTATGTTCATCCCGAATATATTCTAGCGTTACAAGATACTGGTCCATTGAGGACACAGGCGCTACTGCAGTAGATAAAACCCTATCATCCCACGTGTAGTCGAGCGGTCGGCCCTGAGTCGTTGAATTGGGAGGTAATCGAGTTGGGCCCCGCATCGTTGCCTTGGTTGCGAGCGGACCGAATAAAAATCAGCGCAACGGCGCGGAAGCTGGACCCAATTGCACCGCCGCCTGCGTATCGCTCGGGCGATTGGCTATGTACCTCTTTCATAACATGCACCCTATTTTGATTGTTAGGCGCTGGAGAAACAATGATCTAATGCCGGCGCACATCTCGAAACCAAAGTATATACATATTCTTTGACCGAGAAACAGCAGGGTAGCCAATTGGCCGATGTTTCTCGGTGGCTGAACAGTAAACGTACTAAAACGTGACCTCCCTGCCATACCATCATACTTCGATGAAAGCCGGCGAAGAGCCAGTCAAACACCGAACTCTTCTTGGCTCTAGGAATGCAACAAGTGTGAGTAAACACTCAGAAAAGCTCGTGCGTGCATCCCCCAACCCCGTAAGGGTCTCCATATGACGACGGATGCGCGCCTGCCGGGGCGGGCGGAGGGGTTGCTAGCTCGTTTGTGATCGAGAGCGATGCCACGGTAAAGGGGTTACCCTTGTGTGCAACATTTCCTGACTGTGGTGGGCACCTGCAAATGAACGATCACCCCACACATGTGTAACGGTATGTGCAACCCCCAACCAAATGGTTGTAGTAGTAGCAGTCTTCGTATGCCTACGCCATATGACGTACTATATATATATAGGTATCATATATCTCAGCGCGGATTGTTTTGGCGAGGGATGTCATCATGTCCGTAAAACGTGCGAGAGTGTATCATCAGCACGCGGTAGAGGTAGGTAGGCCTTTTTGAAGATCCCCGTAAGATATCCTCTGTACTTTGCCCTACAACCAACCGTTTCAAAAACATATTCAGCGCTAAGCCCGACGCACATCATCTATGTTCCCGTGCACAGCAGAAACGCACGCAACATTCAGGTGTTACTAGCGGATTTCAAAGACTTTGGGTACACCCTCTGGTGATCAGCTCCGCGACGTAAAATCCCTAGCGCTTAAACGAGAGGAGACACTACCGTACGATGGCTATAACGCGGCCAACCGAGGCACGGTGCTCACACGTTTTGCTTGCTGTTTGCCATGGACGTTAAGAGGGTTTGTCGTCGCAACGTATGCGCAGAGGAAGGGTGTTTTCGCTCAAGATATACCAGGTACCAGTTTTGACTCAAGGATGCTGGTTTCGTTGCCCTAATCTCGTCGAAACCGCAGGAAAGCTAGGGTAGGTGATTGCCCCGCCACGCCCCTCCCTATCCCACCGGTACCAAACTTAACTGAACAAAAACCTTGCCGAACTGAGCAGAGCCCAGTCAAATTCCACGTAACCAAGCAAAAACAAAGCAAAAATCAAGCCAAATCGAACCACACCAAACACAATCAAATTAAACTACACATAAACCATTTTACATAAACCAAAGAATACCAAAACCAATACAAACCGATAAAGCACTAAAACCAAACCAAAATCATGCCAGGTCATTGATCAACGGTCGGGGCCTCCAATCAGAAATCTGAAGCCACGATGGACCATCTCGCACGCGGCGCTGTCCTTCTCGGACCGACACGCCTCCTGAACAAGGTTTTGGTCGAATTTCGGGATGTCTCCGGTCAGGCGGACCCTTGCGAAAGGAAATTCCAGCATCTTCACCTGTTTTCCAACCATTCATGCATTCATCACGGGGTACGGCCACCAGTCACGAGAAGCGTCGGGCATCGCTCAATTATTGTGTACCAATTTGTTTTTGGTATGTACGTAAGTACAGGCATATATTGAAGTTTGTCGATTGACACTGAAGCACAGAATACACACAAAATTCAAGTAATGAGTTGCCTAACAGGTGGTGGGTGCTGCTGAAAAGGGCCTATTGTAGGTCTCGGTAAGTATTGCACACACTGCAATTACGAGGAAATTTCAACGAACGAACCCATGATAAAACGACAGCGAGACGTGTTCCGTTCTGCAGTAGGGGTATACCTGCAAGGTTACGATTAAGCTTTTCTCTCTTCACTAGTGACCGGGACCCGCTCCCCTGCACAATGTGGACCGCAAAACAAACCATTGTGAAGAGTTTTGAACAATGTAGCAAACCACAAACACAAAATGTGGGGCAATCTTTCAACTCGGTGCGCCTGATGCTGAGCTAAATTTTGCCGTGTCTCCATGAGGGCATGTTTTGAATTGTTCGCATTTGTGCAAGGGGGTGGCCTGGACATCGGTTTTGAAGAGTCGTGACATGTCTCATGCCAAAACGGGTTTTGAGTCAAGAAATGCACACTTACAACCGGCGAAGAGATCACATGGACTAGATAGC
>MEHQ01000694.1:0-11667 GCA_008828725.1 Saccharina japonica
TACCGACGGGCGGGCCTATGACACCGACGGTCATAATGAAGGAAATTATTTTGGCACTCGTCTTGCGCTTTTGCCGCAAACAGCAACTTGAGCTCAAATGGCGTTACGCTGCTTTCATAACAACTTGGTTGTGACGGCGAAACACTGCACCGAATGGACCGGCGGAGGAGGTGTAAGTACATCGTTGGCCGTTTTTTTTTTGCGGTTGGTTTGAGGTTCGGCCGCTGGGTGGGGTGTTTCGACGACGACGATGATGGTGATGGTGACGATTGCGTCACGGCTCTAACATGATACCTGGCAGTAGTCCGTAGCAGAAGGCCAGCTTGCTCTCTACATGTGCCCAAGCTGCACCAGAGACGGGGGGAAAGGGACAGAGGGAGGGGTGGGCGGACGTAGCGAGCTGCCGGAGCGAGCGTAGGCGGGACAATCAATTAATGGATGCACCAATCAACAAAGGCTGGCGAACTGGTTGATGGATTGTTTTTTATATCTGTTCTGGTGGAAGCCAGGGGTTTTCGTTTCTTATCGAACGTTCCGGTGCCCTTTGCCGTCAAGGTTTAGGCGTCTGGTTGCCGATGTTTGTTGCTTGTGGAAACATTTACCTGGTAGAGGTGTTTTTTTTTGCTGTAACCGCCATTCCCCCCCCCTCGGCCGCCACCGGGGGGTAGGCGGCGTCGCGCGCGTTGTCTGTTTAGTAGGGCCTTATGGACCACAGGTGGGAAGTTGGATGGTGGGGAGGAGGTTTGAGGCGGGGGGTGAGAGCAACGGAAAATAATTGGACGAACACCAGAACCATGAATGACCGATTGATGGTGGCATGACACAAAACGGATGTTTGCCGCCGCCCATCCGAACCTACTACTGATGGAAATGCGAGGAACTTATTGTTGTTGCTTCTCTACTGCTGCTGCTACTGCTTGAGCCGTCCGTGTGTCACCTATTGATTGCGCCAAGTCGCTCTAGTCACTTGTACACCCTCCTACCTCGATACTACTGCTGCTGCTACTACTATTAACACTACTACTCACTACTACTACTACTAATACTACTACGACTACTACTACTACTACTACTACTACTACTACTACCGCTACTACTACTACTACTACTACTACTACTACTACTACTACTACTACTACTACTACTACTACTACTACTAATAGTTACTGTATAGTTCCACTTACAACACTACGCTGCTACCGGTACTTTAGAGTCTCGTACAGTACTACGCTACCGGTACTACTATATATACTATTCCTACTTACCAGGTACACAACAGTAATCTTACAGTAGTGGTAGTACTACGCTACCGGTACTACGACGTACAGCAGCTCGTAGCTGCAGCATACTGATGGTGTACTATTAATACTACTACTGTAATAAGTACGAGTACCAGTCACAATTATTACTACCAGCAGAGTATACTCTGCTAGCACTAC
Organism: Saccharina japonica; assembly: GCA_008828725.1. Lineage (NCBI taxonomy): Eukaryota > Phaeophyceae > Laminariales > Laminariaceae > Saccharina > Saccharina japonica. Next base: position 1,440 of record MEHQ01000694.1, read on the forward strand.
TTGTCAGTTTCGTGACATGTGCTGCGCGTGTAACGGGTGAAGGGGGAGCGTGAAGGGCGAAGGATCACTTGCTGCGTTATCCTAGCTGTTTTCGTTTCTCGTTTCTCGTCGTCCTCGTGTCCTCGTGGTATTTAAGTATCAGCCGTTTCACTTTGCCGTTTGCGGCCTTCCAGATTTTGTACAACTCCGTTGATGACCAAAAACTCGTACAAAAAACAAAATACACTGCCCAGTGTCTGCGCCGTTTCTCAGCTGGAGAAGCACTGATGAGTTCTTCTTTGAGGGTTTGGCCTGTGCCGGTAAGTCGTGAATGCTGTAAGCAACGAGATGTTGCGGGAAATTCAGTTGGTGATGACATTTCAAGGTTTGAGTGGAGGCTCTCTCAGAGCGGAAATCAATGGCTTGCCGCGTGTTCAGCAAAACACGAGCAAGATATTCCACGTAACGTATACCCACTTGTCCCAAAATATAAATAACGTTTTAGTTTGATATTAATGGAATAAAGTTTCTTATATTTTGGTACAGAGTGGTGTATCACACATGACACACACCTGTGGTGATGCTGCTGCTGTTGACTGCTGACTGCTGACTACTACGTACGTACCTCATCGTGTACCGGTTTCTCACATCATGCTTGAGTATTTCAGGCCCAGGTTACCAGTACGAGTACATGGCGAATCATGCAGTGAGAGAGTTTTATCATTGTAGTAGTAGTAGTAGTAGTAGTAGTAGTAGTAGTAGTAGTAGTAGTAGTAGTAGTAGTAGTAGTAGTAGTAGTAGTAGTAGTAGTAGTAGTATGGTAGTGGTAGTGGTAGTGGTAGTAGTAGTAGTAGTAGTAGTAGTGGTAGTATTAATAGTAGTAGTAGTAGTAGTAGTAGTAGTAGTAGTAGTAGTAGTATTAATAATAGCAGTAGTAGTAGTAGTAGTAGTAGCAGTCCGTAGTACAGGTAGAGCGTGGCATCGTCCACACCGCACTATTTACGTACACGTACGTACTCGTAGCGACAGCAGGGAAGGAAATCGGCGAACGGCATATGATACCAGCTGCGTACGAATATGCAGCGGTAATAAGCAAGTACTCGTACTCGTACTCGTACCAGGTATGTCGTAGCCCTTACCGCTGCACCGGTATCATACTGCTATGTACGACGTACTTACAATAGCAACCAACACAACGAGCAGCGGGTTTCAAATGAGCTACTGCTGCACCTGTATCATCGTGTCGTAACCATGGGCACAGTAGCACAGCTCAGTTGGTGGTTGGGGGTACCTTCACACGTCATACTGCATGTGCTTCGGTGGCGTCTTACAACTCTGAACCCTGCACCCGCACTTCCGGGGCCAAATCAGAGATAGCATTCATGATACCTGGTACATTTTTTATTTTTTATTTTTTGTCCATCCCATTTATTATCTTCGCCCTTCTTTTCTCTCTCCCTCCTTAGTCGTAACTCAGATTCGGGGTCACTAAGTAGGCTCTTCTCCCCCCTCCCCACTACGGTACTTGCCTTGCATTTTTATCGCGAGAAGATTTCAGCACTCTCTTCCCTCGTCGACTTGCGTCGGATTCCGCCCACCCACGCCACGAACGCGCTCTCAGCAATTGGTTCCTTTTTATTTTTTCAAATAAAGTAAATATCTCACCACGGTGGGATTCGAACTTGGGTACCAATGCCAGTAGTCTTTGAAGCTGACCACTGGTCTACCGGGGCGACCGGCAATACATACGTACACGTTACGCAGAAATGGGAAGAATTGGGGGTGTAACGTTGTCACGGCGGTGTCGCAGGTCAACAGAGCACAGCAGCTGCGTGGAAACGTGTGTGGTGTCATGGTGCCATGGTGTCGTACGTAGCCGATGCTGCGTGCCCACGACGAGAGGAAGAAGGGGGGGGAGTGCTGACTACTCCTCCTCCTGCTGTGCACGGGCTTGCTTGCGGTTCCGTACCTGGTACGTAGTAACAGTTGGCTGTGCACAGCCCAGATACAGTACTTTGCCTGCGCGGCGGACCGCCCGCCATGATACAGCAATAATACGTACCCCCCCCCTCCTCCCGTCCACCAGTGAATGGAAGTCTATGTGTGCATGGCCAAGTGCGGTGGGTGTAACGTGAGACAGACGCGATTTCAACAGCAGCAGCAGCAGCAGCAGCAGCAGCAGCAGCAGCAGCAGCAGCAGCAGCAGCAGCAGCAGCAGCAGCAGCAGCGGTAGCAGCAGTGGCTGTGATCTCCTTCTCTGCTCGTGTGCTTGCCCGTTCATTGGTATGCGGGAGGCAAAGAAAGGAATATTATGCCTGTCGTACGTGCAGCGCCCGCATAGCAGAATGGGAAGAATGTATGCTGATTTGGTATCCGACAGAAGGGCGTCGTACGGAACAAAGTTACTAAAGTTACAGGCACAGCAAGCAGTATTTGATCGAAAAAGTGCAGTAGTACTGCTGTACAGTGCTTAACTCGTATGCAGACAGACGGCTGAATTGCATAACTGCTTAAAAGCAATGCAATGGTCATACTTGAGCATACAACAAGTAGATGCACCTGCCGTACCTTTGGAATGTTACTGTTTCAATCACGCACAGCATTTGGCGTATACTATATACCAGGGTCGCTCTCAAGCACGATTTCAGTTGCGTTTGGGATTTGAACCTATCGTATGCCCCAGCAACGACGGTAACGAGAACTGCATATTGGAGATTGCATGCGTACTTGAGTACAAAATCATTGGCAGCAGACAATTGTGAAGGAGGATTGTTGGGCTTGCAGGTTCTGCAGGAGGGCTTGGGCTTCCTGGGCCCCTCTCATCCGTGCTTCTTCTCTCCTACATGATGCCCTCTATTACAACAGCGACAACTGCAGTACCCTTTTAGAAGTGCACTGTCTGCTGTAAACAAAACACATGTCTGAGTCTTATTTCAAGCATTTTTTCAAAAACAAAAAACAAAAAAAACGACAGTCCGGTCTTGAAGGAGTGATTTACCTGCTCTTTAGATTTTACTAAAGCAGTATCAAGCCAGGGGGACACGCAAAGAAAAAACACGAACCCACACGCTTTTTTTCGAGAGCCTAGACAGGAGGGGGGGGGGGGTATACTAAGACCAAGTAAAACAGATAAAATGGTTTTGGTCATTTTCTCGATTTGTACGGAAATCCCAACGCTCCAATTTTGTTTTCGCTTTTTGACCTTTCTAGGAGCGTGACTCTGTTTTCTCCTTTTTTTTTCCGTGCTCCCCTGATCGAGCTGAAAACAAAAAATACCAGGTATAATATACCTGGTACATATGTTTTTGAACGAGCGTCAATGGGTAGAATTATGGTCGCATTCAGCAAAGGGACCGCACATATATCATATGGCACCGCGACATCGACCCAGAAAACTCACGCCGCCCAGTACTAAAATGAAACTACAAACACAGCCTGTCCCCACTTATTACGGAGGACCATAGTAAATAGAACCTACGATACATACAAAAACCCATATATTTCCCTATTTTTACTAACAATATTTGGTCCTATTTACTAGTGTTTACTATGGTCCTCCGTAATATTGGGAACAATAAGTTACTATTATTGGAAGAAGTACCAAAATCGACAGAGAGCGGGGACAATAAGTTACTATTATAGGAGGAAGTACCGAAATCGAGAAAGATGGATTGGTAAGTGGGTACCAACATCGCTTGGAAGTCTTGGTTTACATCATCTCACCTGGCAGCAGGTAGATCAGACCACCCGGACTTGAGACTTCCGAACGAAGTTTTCATAGCGAGAGGAAAGCGGGAGAAGGGACGGCGGGGCGCGCCTCCCCCGTCCCCCTGCCGGCCTACCGTGCCGTCTATATCCAAAATGCAAAATTGAGTTGCGCGCGGTCGGTCCCTTTGCCATCACTCGTACGATTGATACATGCGACATGCAGCTGTCGTAGGTGTTACTAGTCGTGGTTTTCAGAGGTAGCGATGAGGACACAATGTTTTCCTCGTCTTGCCTTGCCTTGCCTCCGTGGCCTTACCTTATGTTCCTTTACCCTAACCCCCCCCCCCCCCCTAAACAAACAGGACCGCCGGTTACGGCTGGAGCCCACCCAAGCATTCTCTGTCTTCTGTGCGGGTCCTGCGTCCCGAGCATCAACATCGAAACCAACGCCAACACCAACAACCAACTCCACCAAAAACACCACCACCACCACCACCACCACCGCTAGCCGTGAGCTTGGCAAGGCCCGACAAACGGGAGACCACACGATTGGCGCAGGGGTGCATAAGGCGACGGCGGCGACGGCGGCGACGGCGGCGGTGGCGGTAGCGGGGACGGGGGCGGCATCATCATCGGGGGGGGCTGATGGGGGTGGTGGGCGGGGAGTTGCCGTCGCGGGCACGGTGTGCGTGGATGTGGTGTGTCCGTACACCCGGGGTCTGGTGGAGGAGGGCCTGGCGAGAAGGCGAGGTGCTTGGGGGGTGACCAGGGATAGGTGAGGGGGGGTGTGTGGATTCGTGGATGTGTGTCTGTGTCTTGGGTGTATGACCCGTGCGTGTTTGGATGGGGAGTGTGTTTTTGTTTTTTCGCGTACATGGTGGTTGGGTGTTATTGGGTGTATGTATCATATGGGTGCGTGTTTTGACTGTATGTAATGCGTGTGTTCGGTTTCGCGTGTGGTTTCGGGTGGATTACGTTTTGGATGTTTCGTGCGTATTGCTGTAGTACGAAACTGGCAGACAACACTGTCTGTGTTGTGTGGTGAGCTTCAGCTTGTTTTTTGCCAAACCTGCCGGAGGGGGAAAATAAGAAAAGGAAAACAAATGTACTGTAGTACGAACTATGCGGCTTGTTGCGTGTACATGTGTGTGCTTGGAATGCGTCTGGCTGGGTGTGTTTTGGCTGTGGGTTGAGAGTGTTTTTATATTATTGTGGATATTAGGGTGTGTGGGTGGTGTTGGGCATGTATGCACATGTGGGGTGTTTGGGCACGTGTGAGTGTTTTTAGATTTGTTTTTTCGTATATTTGCGTGTTTCGCTATTCTTCAGTGTATGTGTGTGTTTCGCTTTGCTTCAGTGTATGTGTGTATGTGTGTCTGTTTCGCTGTTTTTCGGTGTATGTGTATTTCTCTCGCTGTGCTTCAGTGTATGTGTATGTTTCGGCGTATGCTGTATGTGTGTATGTGTGTTCTGGGTCAACGTTCCGGAAGGACGACACGTTTGGCGAAGCCATACATACACCGCAAGCGCGATATGATACGCGATAGTTGACGCAACCGGTGAAAAAAAAAAAAACATAATACGCCGTCTTGCCGAAACCGAACCGCGATCCCTCTTCGCAACTCCTGCTGTAGTGATGCTGCTACCGCCTAGTACCGCCGTGCAAATCGGGAGCTATGCTCGCATGCCACTCTGAGCCGAACTGTAAGGGCCGTTCGGATTAAGTATTTATACTCTTATGTAAACTGTATTTACATTTGGGGGACTCAGTTGTATATAAGCCGTCACTGGGTTTATACACTACACCGACCAACGCAAAAACAAAAAAATGCCGGATTCCGCTGTCACGGGCAAATATCCTGTCCGAAGTTGTTAAGAATACGCACACACACGGCAATGTGAATGCAACGCGCGATCTTCATACAAAAAGCCGCCGCCGCCGCTGCCACGCGAACCCCCCCCCCCAACCAATCGATTAATTCGACGCTGTCATCCATATGCAAGAAAGTCTGCCTCCCAAACGGTTCTTAGTAGGACGCAGCTCACCCTTCATCCGACTAGCCGAACACCTCACGGCTCTTCTTTGCGCTTGTTGCAAGCAACCAATGCCTGTCTGGTCGGTGGAAACCCGACATGCTCCGTCCCGGCATTGTAGGAATGCGAGGGCCTATGGCCATACGATCACAACCACGCGTGACATGAGTACACCCCGCCCTCTATCGCTGCAGTGCGCCTCACAATCGGTTTCTTAGCAGGATGCAGCCCACTCTTCATGCGACTCGCCGAACACCTCACTGCGCTTCTTCGCGCTTGGTGCAAGCAATGTTTCCCTGGTCGGTGGAAAACCCGACGTGCTCCGTCCCGGCATTTGTCGGCATGCGAAGGTCTATGGCCATGCATGGCATGAGTACCTTCCCCTTCCCCCCCGTCCGTCTCGAAGGGTGTGCTTGGTCCAAATGGTCAAATGACTAAGTCAAGCAACAAATGAGTACCCCCTCTCCCCCGCTATCGCCGCCTTCCCAATAGTATGGTATCGTGTTTTGCGTTTCTGGCTGTTTCCTCCCCCCCCCTTGGTGCTCCGTCTCGAAAGGGATGCGTGGTCAATGGTCAAATGACTAAGGCAAGCAATAAATGAGTACACACGCCCGCAATCTCCATTCGACTACAGCAGCATCGTCCCCCCCCCCCCCCCCTTGACCATTGACCAGCGCCGATGCTACCCTGCATTGGGGAGACTACGAGATGATCGATTGGGAGCGGGTCGTGTCTGGGGAGCTCCGAGCGAGCTCCTACTGCGTTCGAAAGGTAGGGTAGGGTAGGGTACAGTGTCTCCACAAACCGGACAGATGACCACCCTTTGCAGATCATGTAGATCATGTATTAGGGGGGGGGCTGTACTTCGTTTTCATGCATGGCCGTAGTCATATGACCATAGACCCTCGCATCCCTACAATAATGCCGGGACGGGAGCATGTCGGGTTTTCACCGGCCAGGCAGACACTGCTAGCACCAAGCGCGAAGCCTCCTTGAGGTGTTGAGCGAGTCGCATGAAGGGCGAGCTTCACCCTACTGAGAACCGGTTGTAAGGCGGACTTGCATATGGATGACAGCTTCAATGAGTTTATTTAATTTCTGTATTGGGGGGGGGGGGCATAGTAAACACTAGTAAATAGGACCTACGGTACACCCAATAACCTATATATACCATATTCTTATATATTACTAATATTAGCAGATTGTATCCACTATTTCCTCGCTCTGCGCTCTCAGGCGCCGGTGTGTTATTTTTCAGTGATTCGTGGGCTCACCGTGGCCAAGTATGCCAGCTCAAATCGTTTGCGGGTCATGTTCCTGTCAAAACCTTCGAAGTTTCGCTCGGGAAGGGTCGTTGCATGTCATAGCACCGTCACTTTTTAAGTTTATTCTGTGCCAGCACTGAAGTTTCGTTTGCGTGTTGTGAAGTTTCATCCTCCTTCGTTAGCTTCGTCGGCGGCCTGGGCCGACGGCGGCATTCCCCTTGTATTTACCTATTTTTACTAACAATATTTGGTCCTATTTACTAGTGTTTACTATGGCCCCTCCGTAATAGATAATTTAGACCTTACTGCGTTCGGAAGGTACGATAGGGTAGGGTACAGCAGTGTTCCACGTATGAGGAAGCTCATGATCTTAATCATCATCTAGATCACCATCTAGATCTTACTGCGCTTGGAAGGTATCGTTGGGTCGTTTAATCTGTCATGACGTATGTACTGCTGTAGGACGTGTTTTCTGGGCAGATATATTCCTGATCTGTTCCTAATCTGTATGATCTGTATGATCTGTATGATCTGTATGAGCTGTATGATCTGTATGATCTGTATGATCTGTATGATCTGCATGATCTGTATGGTCTGTATGATCTGTATGATCTGTATGATCTGTATGATCTGTATGGTCTGTATGATCTGTATGATCTAGCTCATGTTGCCTAGTGGGAGTGGCATAGTTTGCATGATCTACTACTACAGGGCGTGTTAACTGGGTTGGATCATCTGTACTATATATACAGATCCTTGATCCCGCACAACATACCATAACATCAGGTTAGGATATATTTTATTGTTATCTGTAGATGATCTACTTACTAGTATCTGTAGATGATCTATCTGTAGATGACCTATCTGTAGATGGTATATGCGTAGATATGTATATGTCCAACGTGTGCGACCTTCCCGCTACCATACTGACTGACTGATGAAGGACTGACTGTATGCTTGATTGATTGGATTGGATCGGATTGGGGTTGTTGTCGCCCACCCGTGCGGAGCCATAGCGTAGAGACTTGGGAAGCAGTGCGGTCGGCCTTGTGTTCGATTTCGTTTTTTGTGTTTTGTTTCGTGTTTTGTGTTTTGTGTTGTGTTGTGTCATTTCGGTTTGTTTTCGCTGTATTCTGTTTTGGCTTTGTGTTTTTGTTGTTGTTGTTGTTGTTGTTGTTGTTGTTGTTGTTGTTGTTGTTGTTGTTGTTGTTGTTGTTGTTGTTGTTGTTGTTGTCGTTGTTGTTGTTATTGTTGTCCCGTTTGGCTCCCTTCGCTCAACCGTGATATTGGCGTTGTCGCTGATGCTGATGCTGCTGATGCTGCTGCTGATGCTGCTGCTGCTGCGGTTGGCTTTTGTTTTATTTTGCCGCCGGACAGGGGCTGAGCAGGAAAGCGCAAATGTCGAGGTACTGCAACAAGTACGCCTCGAAAAGGCCTGGGACGGCTCTTGAGGCATCCCTGGTGAGAAACACGCCCCCCCCCCCCGCCTTACCCGCCCGCCCGCCCGACCCGCCCCGCTCGCCCCCCTTCCCGATCGCCTACGTAAGGTAGTTAGAGAAGGGCCGTTTGGAACAAATATTTCCCTGCGAATGGGGTGCATGATATTTGCGTTTATCGGGTCGCAGCTGTCACACCACATGAATACAATACGCGCAACCTCGACTTCTTGAGTTGGGATAAAAAGGCCTCGTCAGTATTAGCACATGGTGGGGTTTTTTATATATATCAGGGCGTTTTTTTTGTGGCTTTGAAAAAAAGGAAGAACAAAAAAAAACGCGTTATATATGCGTAGGACGCATGCTTGGTTTTGATACCTTGCGTGTACGTATATATGTATGCCAAATCAAAAGTCTCGTTTTTGGTTGCCCTTGTAGGCAATACGGAGTATGATGGTGTTGGGGTGAATACGTGAGACACCAAGCATCCCCTTGCAGGTCTGCCTATGAAGCATGTCCTTGGGTGTTAACCCATTCAGAACTGGAAAACGTATCCCACACTATTTCCAAGTAGTTTGTCCCCAAATAATTACGTTGAACCAGTTCTTAAGGGGTCAAATCACTTTCGTGTAGCTCAGAAGCAGGAGAGAAGCAGCTTTATTAGTTCCCCCAGGGCCGTGGTGGCAATCTGCCGTGGGAAGGGCATCTTCGCCCTCCCCTTCATGATTATCCCGAGTACGAACGCCATCCAAGCAATACGAAAACGCACCAATTGCCCATAGATTCTGAGATCATTACCGGCTTTCCAAAGCCATACTATTAATACGTACTACAATGGTTTTGTATCGCCATACCACTCTGGGCGGGAATATAAGGACCATTTGTACATCAATATGAAGACCAAGAGGTCCTTATATTTACGCCCAAAGCGGTATGTATATACAGCAGAGGTCCCCCAATAAGGCGGTGGCGTGCTAAAGAGCAATAATGTGACCGCATTATAGAGGGAAACCGCCTTATTCGTTCCAGGTTATGAGTGCAATCCCCTAGTCGCGCCATGCGATTTTTACCGTCTTATATCGGGATACCGCCTTATTCAGACCGTCTTATTGGGGGACTCCCACTGTACGAAGTATACATGTACATATCATACCGATTTCCTTTCGCTGTTTGTTGTGCCTTTTTCTTTTTTTTTGTTGGGCTGTCTAGGCTTCAAAATTTCAATGGCCGATGGTGGGCCTTTTACGAGTTTTTTGTTTTTGTTTTTATCGGCTGCACAAAACGTCATCGTCTTTTGTCTTGCGTTACCCCGTCACCCCACGTCAGAATGCCTTCGAAGGTGAACCTTGTATATATTATACTTGATACCAATATGGGTGGAAATGGAAGGACCGTTGGGGTATGCCTATTAACAGCCGAACCGTCCTTACATGTTGTCCGGGCCCACAGCAGTGGTGCTCATATTGACAAAATTAAAAAAAAAAAAAAAAAAAAAAGTTTTTTTTTTTTTTTTTTTGATAAATATAATGTACTTCGTATGTACTCAAAGCAAAAAAGCAAAGATGTCAAGAGTGGGAGGCGGCCACTTTTCACCCCCCCCGATGTTGCAACAAAAACGTTTTTGCGCTCACTTTTCCTCCTCGCTGAAGGACTTGTCCTCCGCCTGCCTCGCCGTGTTCGTGATGTGCGCCAGCGGGTCCTCATCGGCAAACGCGCCACCGGTGTCCCCGGTGCCACTGGTGCCACCAGTGCCACCGCGAATTCCGGCCGAGGGGTAAGGCTTTGCGGCTCGGAGCAGCAGGATGT
>MEHQ01001339.1:0-24165 GCA_008828725.1 Saccharina japonica
CCGCCCCTCCCTGCTCTATACGTAGATTCTCCCTCGAGAGGCGTACACACGCCTCTTCGCCGCTATGTACACCACCCTCGTCCCTACGGCGGGGGCGAGAGAAGCGGAAGAAACCGCGGCGTGGGAGTACATCGGGGACGCGCAGGGGCTGCCCCCGGAGCTAACGCGGATCGGCATTACGCTTGGAGCGTTCTGCGACGCCCTCTTCGCCGTGGCAGACAACGTGCGTGCTACGATGTTATAAGAGGTAGCTCTTGTTTTGCCTTCTGGGGCAAATTTTTATCTAGGATACAGTATAGAAATCGCCTTTACCGCAATTCTGAATTATTATCTAGGATACAGTATAGCAATCGGGGACTTGGTTGTGGCCCGCGTGTGGTTCCAGTGTTATGAGACCGAATAGTTCGAAAACCGCCGAAAACACTACTTTAGACACTAACCCTAACCCTAACCCCAACCCCGACTCCGCCCCGACCCTTACGAGCTTTGTCTCGGAAAAAATCAGGCGTTTTTTTTTTAATTAGTCGACCACACTAAAAGGTATATAATACAATATTCCCCGAGTTCCATACTTTATCCTAGATAATAATTCAGTGGTGCGGTAAAGGCTACTGACGATGTAAGGGGTAGCTCTTTTTTTTGCCTTCTGAGGCAATTTTTTCTGAGACTGACGGGGGAGGCTCCTGAAGTGAGAAACTACCGTATATGCCGCCGCGGCCGTAAGGCCGTGGCTTATCTTCACACTACAAGGCATGCGCCTTATCGTTTTAGTACAGGTTTGTGCTTGACCCGTGCTACGATAGGGGGGGTACTGATGTACCGTTTTTTGGCTAAATTGATTTCTGAAATGACCTGTTAATGGCTCCTTCACCCGGAATCGTCAAAATGCCATCCTTTTGTGTTTTGTTTGTTGCAGTACTCGAATAAGCTTTTTGCGTATACCTTAGGCCGTGGAATTTTTTACCGGGTTGCGCTCTATTAGCACCCACTTACTCACAGTTGTCACCGCTTCTCTTGCTCCGTCTCGAAATAGATGCGTGGTCAACGGTCAAATGACTAAGGCAAACGACCAGTGAGAATCCCGCTCCGTCCCGGGAGCATTGTAGGGATGCGAGGGTCTATGGTTATACATACGACTACGGTCGTGCACGACATGAGTACACCCCCCCCCCCCCCCCCCCCCCCCCCCCCCCCCCCCCCTCCCTCCTTTGCTGATACTCCCTGTGTATGCACACGACAAAAAAAGTGGACTGAAACGGTGCAAGCCAGGGACTACATCGACTTTCTGAACGTCCTGTGGGAGCGCGTGAGACCGGACCTCCTCTTCGAACCCCTTCCGGGGGCAGCTGACGAGCCCTTCCCGGAAACTTTGATGAGCCCGAACTCCCACCCGAAACGGCCGCCAAAAGCACGCCCGCAAGGAGGAACCAACCGGCGTCAGTCCAGTCGCTCGAATAGTCGCCGACGGTCTGTTGCCGAGACCGGTATTCTTGCCGCCATCGCCGCTACCGACACCACTACCGCGGGGGGTACGACGGTTACACATGCGGCGCAATCAAAAATTGTAAAGGGTGCGGGCGACGGAGCGTCGGCGGCGGGGGCGGGGGCGACGGCGGCGGCGGCGGGGTTTGCGAGGTGAGTTGGCGGTTCGTTCTACAATAATAGAAGAGTGAACGGACGGCCTAATGAGGGTACGTAGCTTACCCCCCTTTCTTCTTTCGCGATGACATGGTTGAGGGCCGCTTACTGTGTATGGGACGGATAGAAGGTAGCCCTACAGTAACTTTTACCCCATCCCTGAGCCAATCAGACCCGATCAACCATTGGGTAGTATCAGTCCTTTTTTTCTGGTAAGCGAGTCGACAAGGGAAATAAAGGGCTGTATTAAGTCTTCTCGCGATAAAAAACGCAGGGCAAGACCTGTATTGGGGGAGGAACCTATATTGGCGGAGGAGGGGGAAGAGTCTACCTTGTGATCCCGGATCTGAGTGACGACTAGGAAGGAGAGGGAAAAGAAGGGCGAAGATAATGAATGGGATGGAAAACAAAAAATAAAAATAAATAGTGTGTAGCAGCTATTTTTTCGAGTTAGTGGCAAGCTCTATTGGCTCGAATCGGGCACCCACCCCTTAAAAACGAGAGGGGGTGGAAGAAAAGTGACGCTTTCAGAGAGCGGACGGTCGAATTGGCCACCCACGTATTCGAAAGGGGGTTGCTGTCACTACTACAGTATGGATCCGCCAACAAGAAGCACAAAATGTCAGCAAAGGTGAGCGCCTTATTGTCACGCCGTCCTTGAGCAACCTTGAGTATAAGTAGGCTATTGTATACTAACAGGGTTTAGATTAACGGTCGCCGCTGAGCACGATTTCTTAACCTAAGTTTCTTAGCGTCCTCCACAAAAAAGTGAACCTCATGTTCTTATTGGGCTATTTCTTCATTTTGTGGGCCTGTATGCTGCCTGTATGGTGCAAGCATGATGCTTATATCCTTTTCGTGTTGCCTTGGTCAAAATTTATGCAAAAACTGTTTTTTTTTCTCTCTCTTCTCTAACGCAGGGGGTAGCATCACCCGCAAGGCTGTTGCGAGTTGGCTTATTCTGAGTCGCCAGCTAGTTTGTAGTTGGCTACGTAGGTATTTTAGTATTTTACGCAGGAACATACTGTAATAATCAGAACCACACATGGTGTGTAAACATAAGGGGAGATGCATGGTTTTTGCGTCCATCGAGGGTTCTGATTTCCCTTCTTACTACATGTGCCCACCCAGAACAGTCGTGTGCGGTGTAACTGGTGGATTTTAGCGCTTTTTCGTGTGTTTACATGAAAGGCGCAAAGGTGGCTTGACGTATTTTTATTCATGTTAGTTGTATACTACCTGGTAAGTCAGTTTGTTGGTTTATGTCAGTCTGTTGACTTATTAAGTCAGTTTGTTGACTTGAGTTAGTTTATTGGCTTGAGTCAGTTTGTTGACTTAAGTCAGTTTGTTGACTTAAGTCAGTTTGTTGAGTTAAGTCAGTTTGTTGACTAATTTCAGTTCGTTGACTTAAGTCAATTTGTTGACTCAAGTCAGTTTTCTTGCTCAAGTCTGTTCGTTGACTTAAGTCGGTTTGTTGACTTAAGTCAGTTTGTTGACTTACGTCGTCACCTAACTAAGAACTAGCGGCACTAAGTATAAGTCACTTAGTTTGATTACCCTTTCGTCACCCGCCTCACAACTAACCGTGACATCCATCCAACGTATAGATAGCCCTCAAACAAATAACCGCAGGTCCCCTCCTCCTCTGCCCCCCCCCCCCCCACGCCCGGAACGTTCCGCGAAATATCCCGGCCAGTGCATCGTCCTACATCATGGATAACGCCCCCGAAAGGTCGTCGACACCAGACACGCCCGGAGGAGATACCGGGAGCGTCGGTCAGCCTGACCCTAGCAGCTCTCCACGACCGTTCTCTCGGGGAGCCCCCCCTCCTCCGACCCCACCGCCCCGCACCCCCGAGAGCCTGCAAACGGTACACGCGATCGGTTTTCACCCGAAGGAGGCACGTCGCGCAGCGTGGTTGCTTGACGGCGCGTTGGGTCTTCCGGGCGGTGGGAATAAACGGAGGGTGCTTGCTGGGCCTCTTGGAGGTGGTCGTGTTGGTGTTAGCGGCGGCGGCGGCGGCGGTGGTAAAGAGGGTGGTGAAGAGGGGAAGCCGGAGGTTGAGACGGAGGCTGTCAGGCCGGAGGCTGTCAGGGCGGAGGTAAAGTCGGAGGAAAAAACGCGGCTGCTTGCTGGACCAGCCGAAGACGGCGTTGGCGCTATCAAAGGTGGTGGTGGTGGTGGTGCTGGTGCTGGTGGCGGCGGGGGTGGTGGGGGAGAGGGAAATCCAGAGGAAGGGTCCCCGCGCTTGTTTTCTGAGTCTGTCGGTAGCTATATCAGCGACTACAGGGGAGAAGAAGAGGCGATATCGCCGGAGGAGCAGGGGGAGGGACCACGGGGTTTTATTGCTAGACCTGCCGTAGCTGCTAGCGAGATAAAAAATGGTGCCAAGGAGGGGAAAGCGGAGGTACCACGGTTAGCTTTCGGAGCTGCTAGAGGCAGCGTTGCTCACGAGGGAAAGATAGTCGAGAAGGTGATGCCGGAGGAGAACCCGCCGAGGGAACAATGCAGAGGGCCACGGCTATTGCTTGCTGGGGCGGGAAAAGTAGACGCTTCTCAGGTGTCTACGCATCCCGCCACCGACAGCGTCGAGGAAGACGAGGACGGGGACGAACAGTCGATGGAAATGGAAAACTTAAGCTTGTGGGACTTCGCTTCCAAAATCTTTGAGCAGGATCTTCGAGAGGTGAGAAGGTGGCAAGGGTGACGCTACGTATGTGAAACCTGTTGACGCTGTGGGACCCCAGAGGGAGGCAGTGACGAAATGAATGTTGAGACTTAAAACAGTGACGAATGCAAAATTAGACTTAAAAAAGTGAGGAATACAAACTGGGCGACTACAAAATGGAACTTAAAACAGGGACGAACTAAACATTGGGATATATAGAACAGTAACGATCTAAACATTGGGACTTAAAACACAGTGAAGAACACAAATAGGAACTTAAAATAGTGATGAACTACGTAAACACTGGGACTTAAAATAGTGAAGAACACAAATAGGAACTTAAAATAGTGATGAACTACGTAAACACTGGGACTTAAAATAGTGAAGAATACAAAATGGGACTTAAACCGTGACGAATAAATGTTGTATTAACCTCTTAAGGAGTATGACGATTGTTTGGGGACATACTGCTTGGAATTAGTACGGAAAACTTATTTTTGTTTGTACGTAGTGCAAGGGAGTAAAACGGTGGTGAATGAAAACTTGGCACATAAAACAGAGACGGTAAAAATGATTGTTCATGCCCGACATCGGCCATATGAAGGAGCCAGGTGGAACGGAAGAAGTTGGACGACACGCGGCGCAGCTCGAGGATATTTGCAGGGCTGTTCACGGGGCAGGCCGACACATCGTGGATCGTGTCGGGTCGAGTCAGGTCGAGTCAGGGTTACCTGGCCAGACCTGTAAGATTTTGAAAACCTCCTGACCCGACCCGACCCGACCTGACCCGACCCGACCCGACCCGACCCGAACCGATCCGGTCCGATCCGGTCCGATCCGGTCCGATCCGGTCCGATCCGGTCCGATCCGGTCCGACCCGATCCGGCCCGGTCCGGTCCGAGTTACATTGGAGAAACACGACTGCTCTACCCCCCCCGAGGCAGTTACATGGTATACCAATTGCCGTCTCCGGAAAACAAATCAAGTACTTCGACGCTGTCATCAACATGCAAGAGAGTATGCACAAGATGCCGAAACGCGGTTATCATTTCTTGGTAGGATGCAGCTCACCTTTCATGGGACTCGCCGAACACCTCACGGCATTTCACGCTTGGTGCAAGCAATATTTACCTGGCCGGTGAAGTCCCGATGTGCTCCGTCCGAGCATTGCGGCGATGCGAGGGTCTGTGGTCATACGGCTACGGAGATGCACGGCATGAGTACACCTCCCCTGCCTGTGTCTATTTGCTTTTCGTGTACCCCTGTAAAGCGAATGAAATGTTTAACCAAATCGCTTTTTTTTTTCAAGGAAACGATATGGAGGTAAAACATTAGGACCGGGTTATGTAGGAAATGGCAAGCCCTACGTAGCCACCCGAGGGATAGTGAACTAAGAGGCAAGACCATACCTCTAACCCTACCCATAACCCTACCCCTACCCCTACCCCTAATCCTAACCCTACCCCTAACCCCACCTTCCCCATCTTCCCCATCTTCCCCACCCCCATTGCGCGTGACTTCAGAGGGACGCGTTCATTCTCTTCGCCGAGCGGATCATGCCCGAGATGTTCGACAACGAGGAGGGGGCGATAGCCCCTTCTCCGGACGACCACGTTCGCCGCTCCAGCTCTTCCCTCCTGGGGGGGGAGGGCGCTGCCATCCGCCGATACCCTAGCGACGAGGAAAACTGGTCGAGGACACGACGGAGCGTGCCCCTCAAATTTCTGGAGAGATTGTTGACGAGGTGGAGAAGCGGGGAGGGGATTTCGCCGGCCGAGTACGGGGCGCTCAGGCTAGAGCCTTCCAGGGTGAGAAACGGACTGAGTATTGTTTTGTCGCTTTTTCTCAAAATAACAACTATGGAATTATTTCCAGGGGCTGTTCACGGATCGGGTCGAATCTCGCGGGTCGGGTCGGGTCGGGTCGGGTCGGGTCGGGGTCGGGTCCGGTCGGGTCGGGTCGGGAGGTTGTCTAAATCTCACAGGGCTGGCTAGGTCAACCTGACTCCACCCGACTCGACCCGACCCGGCCCGACTCGCGATATGTAGGCCTGTCCCGTGACAAAAAAAGGGCGAATGTAATAAATGGGGTGGAGAAGGAAAAAAAGAAGTTCGGGCATCAGTTTAGTTATCGTCCCCCAATCATGCAGCGGTCGATGCTGTATAACGTTCACTTTTGCCGTCACTGCCTCCACAACAACAGAGGAACGCCTCCTTATTCATGCTCCGTACGCTATTCGATTTAGATTATAAAAAGTGTTTAATTCAGGTGTTGCCAAAACGGGTTTGAGGTACGAAGCCTAAATCGTGCCCTGTTGACTCCCACGGCATGGGAACAGGATTCGGTGATGCGGCATGGGGCAGAGACCCGACTGCTACTGTACAGGTTGACACTGGGTGCTCGTAGTCGCTCATCGATGTGTCGGGTGTTCGGGTCTGATTGATAGCATCTTCCATGTTCGATTTAATTGAATACTACAGTGGCTTCCCTTTTGGATGTGGATGGTACGATTACGCTGCTCATTGTCAGATGGTTAATGAAATAATCAGTCATCTATTTTTGTATTATTATTATACATGTGTTGGAGTATAAAGTAGCTGTATTTTGCGGTCGCCAGACAGACCACTGGCTGAATGGCGGGCAAGGAATCCTGAAATATTGAAAACACAAATCGTAACGCCTCGGCAACAATAGACGGGAAACTGGGACACCATGACACTAGCGCTAGAGCAACAACAACCCCCCGCCCATGTAGATAGGCTACGTAGCTCACGCGATGTTTGTATGCGCGTGCGTGCTGGTGGTAACCGCAGCGTGTGAGCTTCCTGCGCTACGCCATCTCGAACGGCTGGGGAAGAAGAGCGAGTGGGGTTTACTCGCTTCACGACTTGGACGGCGTTGCCGCGAAGTGGAGAACCGGGGACGACCGCTGCCCGGAGGTAACGTGAACGGAGCTGTCAGTATCACCATGAACCGAAATATAATAAACTTTTTCATGTTAACATTCAACTGAAATGTTCCTTATATTTTGGGTCAGAAAGGTACCGCTGTAGGAAGACTCTTTTTTTTTTTTTTTAATGTTTCTTCCCATTTATTATATTCGCCCTTCTTTTCTTGAATATGGAATGTAGCACTGACTACTGAAATATGGAACGCCAATGTGGATGCATGCTGGAAGATGGGATGTGGAACATAATAAGGTGGAATGGAACTGGTGCATGATTGGGGCTTTTGCCATCCGATGGCATGCAGCACAATCTTCAACTTTGATCACTTCGTCAAAACATGAACATTCCAAGAAAAAAGGGAGGCAAAATCAAGGCAAAAAAAACAAACCCCGAAAAGGTAGCCTAGGCACACGAACTCTATAAAATTACCCCCTTCTGCACTAACATCAGAGTCTGAAACGGGTACCGTATATGACACTGTATACCACACCCCCTCGGACGAATTTCAAAGCTGATTTGATCGACGACCGGTCGAGCGCTAACCCCGAGCGACCCGCCTATGGAAATATCTCGACGAGATGCTCCGAAAGCCGCCTTTTTCGTTGTCTGTGCCCCCCGTGGATATGGAGGAAATTCGCTCCGAAATTCACCCCAGGGTGTGTGATATACACTGTCGTATACGGTATTATACTCCCGTTCAAGGGAGGTGAAACGTAAGGACCGTTGGGGTGTATACATGGAGACCACACGGTTATTACATTTCCGCCGGGAGTGGTACGAGTAGCTCTTTCTTTTGTTTCCTTCGCCTGGCCTGGCGGACAGCGTTCCGGTGGACCCGAACATGTTCTCGCCATGAACGAATTAAAAAAAAAAACTACCGGAGGCACCTCAAGATCTTAGAAATTCTCCACACGCAGAGCCTATTGCCGTGTGATAAAACATGTTCGGTACGAGTGGCCTCTTTTCAAAAACAACAATCATCCTTCCGCACCTTCTATTACATGGGAAACTTGTACTAAATTGGCCCAAACATTGCTTGTAAAAAAAGGGAAATATATAGCTTTTTATGGTCCCCCGTATTTCGCGCCATCAAAAGGTAGTTCAACCAGCACCAGCCCAAGCCTGTGCTACCACCTACCAAGGGTGCATGTACCAACACCATTTCCAAACACAGGAATTGTCAAATAACTCCTTCCCTTGCCTTGCCGTTTAAACGGTGCGGGTCAACGCACAAAACAAACTGGAGTCTCTCTTTCCCTTGTCCCAAAACCCGAACGTTTTTGTTTTTCTTTGTTTTTTTTTTTCGCATTTTCAATTTCCTCCCCCGTCAAGATGTTGGTCGTGCTAGAGCTGCTGGAGCAGCTGATGCACGAGGAGGCGGACAAGTTCGTGGAAAAGACTATCGAGTGAGAATTTAAAAGGAAACTATGTCCGTGTCGATGTTAGTTAGGGCTGTGAGTAATATGGCATCATGCCTTCCGTGGACTTCACGGCTAGATATTGTCAGGGCTCTTCACCGGTCGGGTCGGGTCGGGTCGGGTCTTCACGGCTAGTTATTTAGTTGGGTGGCAGAAGTAAGCTGACCGACTAGATCGAGTGTGTGTCCACAACAACTCACGTGGATGGCAGACAGACGCGGTAGTCAGACACAAAGACAAACGCTAAAACTCCGCACAATGTATGCGCGCAAACTACCCGTAATAACTAGCCATCATAGTCGGCGACTTACAGTCAGCCCAACTCGCAAAGCCGAATCGGGGTACCTACAAAACTGATCTGGTGGGTAGGTGCTTGGTCGAAACGCCTGCAACTTGGAGTTCAACATGACCCTCCCTGACCTTCTACGACTACTCCCACCTGGTACCCCGCTCCTGTTCGGCACTTTGACCCCACAATGGGCCAATTACAGTTGGCACCCTGCTCCTTAGTTTGGTGCAGGGATAATGTGTCTTGCCTCCCGGGGAGGAGCAAGTGGGGTGACGCAGGAAAGCCGCTCCTGAGTTAGAGAGGTTTTGTGTTATGACCGCGGCGTAGAAGATGTAAAGGGTGTTCCACAGAATAAGTCGGCGTGTATGGCTTGATGGCATGATTGATCGTTTCGAGGCCCGGACAGCCAAACTAGGATACTCTTTTGCGCGTGTGTAGTAACTGCACATCAACGAGATGCGTGCTTATCTGGATATCAACGTCAATAATTCAACGTAGCTTTGTCGGCGCTATATATATATACTTCGTATATATTTACCTATTTTTACTAACAATATTGGGTCCTACTTACTATTGTCCCCCGTAAAACGGGAGACGGGATGCCCCCCCTCACCCTCCTCACTCCTCCCCTCCTCCGTCTTCCCAACGAATACCAAAACCTTTCATGACAGTGACGGTGTCATTGTTCACTCCGAATACTACGAGACATGCCGCTCGGGCTTTCTCCGCTCACCCNACATTACAGACTCGCATTCGCATCCAATACAAAAAAACTGCTCTGGCAGCTTTGTGCGTCCCACCTTCCTGCAAGCACCGCCCTGGGAGGCCCGACCACCCTCACTCCAATCGAGAACTTCACTCGCCCCCCCCCGAAAACCCCGGTCCCCGTTCCTGCTGGCATTCCTTGCACCCTGGAAACCCCAGTTCCCCGGCCCTCGCCGATGATAAAGCCATTATCTCCGACCCCCGGTCCTTCCGGCCCCTCTTGCACCCTGGAAACCCCAGCCCCTCGTCCCCGATCCTCCCCAACGGCGGTTTCATGCTTCCCGATCCCCGCTTCTTCCGGCCTCCCTCGAACCCTGGAAACCCCTTCCCCCCCCCAATCCTCCGTAGTGACGGTTTCATTATCTCTTCCTCTTGGGTCGTCCAAGAGACCGATGTCATCGCCGTCGGTACGCCCAGCGGAGGAGGAGGAGGAGGAGGCCGGGCGCGGCTTAACCCCGGGATAGACAACCAAAATATGGATGGGGGATGATGGGGGTGGTGGGCGTTTGGTAGGGGGGAAGTCGCCGGTGGAAGCGGCGGCGGCGGCGGCGGCAGCAGCAGCAGGGTTCGAAAACGCGTTGATTCCTTTGTCACGCCCTTTCCAGTTCAGGAGAAGGCGATGGGACCGTTTTTCGCGGGAAGCGTAGGGGTAGGAGGATAGGCGGGGGGGGGGGCGCGTGGGGGCTTGCGCGGCGTAAAGGCTGAGGGAGGGAGGAGTTCCGGCGACGGAGGAGGCGTTATTGTTGTCGTTGTCGTCGTCGTCGATAACTCCGCCCTCGCAGGTGAGGGTGATCTCTAAGCAGGCGCCTCTCGTCGTGGGGCATGCACATTTGTAGTAGATGGCCTGGGCGAGGTGGGGGTTAGGGGGGGGGCGGGGGGCGTACCAGGTACTCATTAGTTGCTTGCGTTCTTCGTTTGACCATTGACCAGGCATCCCTTTCAAGACGGGGTTGGGGGTGTACTCATGTCATGCACGGGCGTAGTCGTAGGCCCTCGCGCCCCTACAATGCCGGGACGGAGCACGTCGGGTTTTCACCGACCAGGCAGACTTGTTTGTTGCTTGCCTTAGTCGTTTGGCCATTGACCACGCATCCCTTTCGAGACGGAGCATGGCCGACGGGGTAAGAGTGGCAGGTTGTTGATATCGTCGAGTACGGAACAGAATATGCAACAAAACAAAATGTATATCGATGTTAGGTCGGAAGCACAGTAGATACAGAAGGGATTTTAGGCTTCGTGCTATAGGAGGTATTTTTTGTTTTGGTTTCCCTTAGCCAATCATTGCGCCCCCCCCCCACCCTTCTTTGTGTACGCATCGTCTGGGCTGGACGATTACATCGTCTAGGGGCGAAATAGCTCAGAAAGTCGGCTCCTTCTTGATTATCTGCAGCTGGTATTTCAGGGAAGACGTGTTCCTCGTTTGTTTGGCGTAGCTCATCTTGTCGGGCGGAAGCAGTATAATCTGCATGATCTCCGTACCACATGTTTCCTGGGTTGGATCTGTACTGCACAGATCTATGCACAATCGAGATGGTCTAGATCGTGATCTATCTGTCGATGATCTGACCGACGTGTCATGAAAAACAATGGGTTTTCTTCTTCTTATGTCCGGGAATGCTTATGTTTGTGAGTGACCAGTGTTGAAGCTCGTGCTGAATATTGCCGGACGGCGAATTCGACAATAATTTCCAGGATTCATGGATCAGGAATGGTTTTTTATGGAATGGGTCCGATTGGGTCGGGTCGGGTCGGGTCGGGTCGGGTCGGGTCGGGTCGGGTCGGGTCGGGTGGGGTCGGGTTGGGTTGGGTTGGGTAGGGTCGGGTCGGGATGGGTCGGATCGGATCAGGAGGTATTGAAACTCTCACGGGCCGGGTCGGATCGGGTCGGGTCACCCTTACTCGACCTGACCCGTCCTAACCTGCGAGGTTCGGACCCGACTCGGGAACGGCCCTGAACCTTTCGGGGAGTGTGTTTTGAGTGATCGACATTGAAACTCGTGCTTGCCCATTGTCGGATGGAAATATCATTAGCAACAACATTAATCACTCGACTATTGCACCTCTTTATATAATCCCGTCTCCAGAAAAAAAACACTATATTCGTTCAACTGAAGACGTTAATTCATTTGTCTCCACCCGCCCGTATGTGGGGGACATTGTCAGATGGCGAATGGAATACAAATAAGACCGAGGTAACAGGTGTATCGTCTCCCTTTTTATTTAATACTTTCCCGCAAATTCAAAAGCCATTACATATTGTTTAGTTTCACCCACCCGATTACCCGACATTTTTATTACACCTTCCGAGGCGTTATTTCCCACCTGGCCTTGACGAATAGACCCGACGGCCCTCTCTCCCTGGAGGAGCGCCCCCCCTCCCTCCAAACCGGTATCAAACCTCCCGCCATCCCCCACTTTTGGCCCATCTCGGGTTGGCATGCCGGTATCATTCTTGGGCGTGCCGTCAACGCTCCTGATCCCAGCGCTTTGTCTTCGCACCGTGGCTCCTATTTGTTCTGGGCCGGATGGTTCTACTGCTCGAGGGGCTGTGACAGCGCGAATAGGCTGGCGAGGCGGGTGCCTTGGCTCGTGCGGCATGTCTCGTAGTATCCGGTGGGGGATGGAGTGCAGATCGACACCGTCGCTGTCATGAAAGTTTTTGGTATTCGTTGGGAAAGCCGCGCACGGCGGGGCGGGGGGGGGGGGGGGGGCGCGGAGGGTGAGCGGAAGAAAGCCCGAGCCGGCATTACCTCGTAAAATATTCGGAGTGAAAGATTGACACACGTCGCTGTCATGAAAGGTTTTGGTACTCGTTGGAAAAGCGCGCGGGAGAGGGGGGGGGGGGCAAACATTACAGACTCGCATTCGCATCCAATACAAAAAAACTGCTCTGGCAGCTTTGTGCGTCCCACCTTCCTGCAAGCACCGCCCTGGGAGGCCCGACCACCCTCACTCCAATCGAGAACTTCACTCGCCCCCCCCCGAAAACCCCGGTCCCCGTTCCTGCTGGCATTCCTTGCACCCTGGAAACCCCAGTTCCCCGGCCCTCGCCGATGATAAAGCCATTATCTCCGACCCCCGGTCCTTCCGGCCCCTCTTGCACCCTGGAAACCCCAGCCCCTCGTCCCCGATCCTCCCCAACGGCGGTTTCATGCTTCCCGATCCCCGCTTCTTCCGGCCTCCCTCGAACCCTGGAAACCCCTTCCCCCCCCCAATCCTCCGTAGTGACGGTTTCATTATCTCTTCCTCTTGGGTCGTCCAAGAGACCGATGTCATCGCCGTCGGTACGCCCAGCGGAGGAGGAGGAGGAGGAGGCCGGGCGCGGCTTAACCCCGGGATAGACAACCAAAATATGGATGGGGGATGATGGGGGTGGTGGGCGTTTGGTAGGGGGGAAGTCGCCGGTGGAAGCGGCGGCGGCGGCGGCGGCAGCAGCAGCAGGGTTCGAAAACGCGTTGATTCCTTTGTCACACCCTTTCCAGTTCAGGAGAAGGCGATGGGACCGTTTTTCGCGGGAAGCGTAGGGGTAGGAGGATAGGCGGGGGGGGGGGCGCGTGGGGGCTTGCGCGGCGTAAAGGCTGAGGGAGGGAGGAGTTCCGGCGACGGAGGAGGCGTTATTGTTGTCGTTGTCGTCGTCGTCGATAACTCCGCCCTCGCAGGTGAGGGTGATCTCTAAGCAGGCGCCTCTCGTCGTGGGGCATGCACATTTGTAGTAGATGGCCTGGGCGAGGTGGGGGTTAGGGGGGGGGCGGGGGGCGTACCAGGTACTCATTAGTTGCTTGCGTTCTTCGTTTGACCATTGACCAGGCATCCCTTTCAAGACGGGGTTGGGGGTGTACTCATGTCATGCACGGGCGTAGTCGTAGGCCCTCGCGCCCCTACAATGCCGGGACGGAGCACGTCGGGTTTTCACCGACCAGGCAGACTTGTTTGTTGCTTGCCTTAGTCGTTTGGCCATTGACCACGCATCCCTTTCGAGACGGAGCATGGCCGACGGGGTAAGAGTGGCAGGTTGTTGATATCGTCGAGTACGGAACAGAATATGCAACAAAACAAAATGTATATCGATGTTAGGTCGGAAGCACAGTAGATACAGAAGGGATTTTAGGCTTCGTGCTATAGGAGGTATTTTTTGTTTTGGTTTCCCTTAGCCAATCATTGCGCCCCCCCCCCACCCTTCTTTGTGTACGCATCGTCTGGGCTGGACGATTACATCGTCTAGGGGCGAAATAGCTCAGAAAGTCGGCTCCTTCTTGATTATCTGCAGCTGGTATTTCAGGGAAGACGTGTTCCTCGTTTGTTTGGCGTAGCTCATCTTGTCGGGCGGAAGCAGTATAATCTGCATGATCTCCGTACCACATGTTTCCTGGGTTGGATCTGTACTGCACAGATCTATGCACAATCGAGATGGTCTAGATCGTGATCTATCTGTCGATGATCTGACCGACGTGTCATGAAAAACAATGGGTTTTCTTCTTCTTATGTCCGGGAATGCTTATGTTTGTGAGTGACCAGTGTTGAAGCTCGTGCTGAATATTGCCGGACGGCGAATTCGACAATAATTTCCAGGATTCATGGATCAGGAATGGTTTTTTATGGAATGGGTCCGATTGGGTCGGGTCGGGTCGGGTCGGGTCGGGTCGGGTCGGGTCGGGTCGGGTCGGGTGGGGTCGGGTTGGGTTGGGTTGGGTAGGGTCGGGTCGGGATGGGTCGGATCGGATCAGGAGGTATTGAAACTCTCACGGGCCGGGTCGGATCGGGTCGGGTCACCCTTACTCGACCTGACCCGTCCTAACCTGCGAGGTTCGGACCCGACTCGGGAACGGCCCTGAACCTTTCGGGGAGTGTGTTTTGAGTGATCGACATTGAAACTCGTGCTTGCCCATTGTCGGATGGAAATATCATTAGCAACAACATTAATCACTCGACTATTGCACCTCTTTATATAATCCCGTCTCCAGAAAAAAAACACTATATTCGTTCAACTGAAGACGTTAATTCATTTGTCTCCACCCGCCCGTATGTGGGGGACATTGTCAGATGGCGAATGGAATACAAATAAGACCGAGGTAACAGGTGTATCGTCTCCCTTTTTATTTAATACTTTCCCGCAAATTCAAAAGCCATTACATATTGTTTAGTTTCACCCACCCGATTACCCGACATTTTTATTACACCTTCCGAGGCGTTATTTCCCACCTGGCCTTGACGAATAGACCCGACGGCCCTCTCTCCCTGGAGGAGCGCCCCCCCTCCCTCCAAACCGGTATCAAACCTCCCGCCATCCCCCACTTTTGGCCCATCTCGGGTTGGCATGCCGGTATCATTCTTGGGCGTGCCGTCAACGCTCCTGATCCCAGCGCTTTGTCTTCGCACCGTGGCTCCTATTTGTTCTGGGCCGGATGGTTCTACTGCTCGAGGGGCTGTGACAGCGCGAATAGGCTGGCGAGGCGGGTGCCTTGGCTCGTGCGGCATGTCTCGTAGTATCCGGTGGGGGATGGAGTGCAGATCGAGCACATACGATCGCCTGTCATGAAAAGTTTTATGGTATTCCGTGTTGGGAAAGCCGCGCAGGGCGGGGCGGGGGGGGGGGGGGGCGGGTCGAGGGTGAGCGGAAAGAAAGCCCGAGCCGGCATTACCTCCGTAAATATTCGGAGTGAAAGATTGAACACACGTCGCTGTCATGAAAGGTTTTGGGTACTCGTTGGAAAAGCGCGCGGGGAGGGGGGGGGGGGCAACGCATCCCTACGATGCCGGGACGGAGCACGTCGGGATCACTTGCTGGAGGCGTCCTCATTGTCGTACATGACCGTAGTCACGTGACCATAGGCCCTCGCATACCTACAATGCCGGGACGGGGGCACAGCGCGGCAAATGTTTCACACCTCGGGTAGATAATGATCTAGATCATTTACAGATAGGAAATGCTCTAGATAATCTACAGATAGATCATGACCTAGATCATCTACAGGTAAATCATGATCTAGATCATCCACAGGTGGATCATGATCTAGACCATCTACTTATAGATCATGATTTAGGCCATCTACAGATATATCATGATCTACATCATCTACAGATATATCACAATTTGGATCATCTACAGATAGATAATTATTTAGATAATCTACAGTAGTATCTAAGTATGTTGTGCAGGGTCTGCATAGTACATATCTATCCCGGAAAACATGTGCCAGGTCGCGTAGATCGTACGGCTCCCACCCGCCAAAATGAGCTACAGATCATACAGATCACACAGATCACACAGATCACACAGATCATGTGCCCTGAAAGATATACGAAGTTTATATATATCATCAAGTGGGAATCGATGGTCTGTCCGATAATCTATGCTTGAACTTTTCTCAGAGACAGTTTTTTTTAGTGAGGTGAATAAGTTCTTCAACAAAACCAGGGACACGAGAGTTAGACCTACTTTTTTAGTTTTTAAGAATTCTCGTGTCATATAAGGTGAGGCGCATCGTCGCGTCATTACGTCCCCAGGTCAGGTCAAGACATCAGACTAAAAATCATCCTGTGCCCCCCCCGTATCTACTTCGTATGACGTTAGGCCAAGCATAATAGGTGTGCCCCCACATCAAAGAAATCAGACCTAAAATCATGTTGTGTCCCTGCATGAAGATATCAGGCTGAAAATTATCTTGTACCCCTACATCTAATAAAGCATAACCTGGTACCATGGGTGTGTGCCTGCATTTAAGACATCAGGCTAAACATCGTCCTGTGCCTCCACGCGTGATACATCAGCCCAACTGTCGTATTGCGCCCCCCTGCCTAGTCTACGACACCAGGACAAATATCGTCTTGTTCATTAGCTCCACCCCTAATTGTTCCCGGGCACCAGCAAGCTGAGGTCCACTGGAGATTCCAAAACAATATGTAATGGGGGCCTTTTCTTCTTTCGGGGAGGGGATGCTTTCTGAGTGGTCAACGTTGAGGCTCATCCTGCACATTGTTGAGGATGGCAAGGGTTGCAATCATAATAACAATGCGAGCCGCATCGCTTTTTAATTGCGCGCGTTTTATTTTTTAATTCGATCAGCAGCACGATTCCTCCACCAGGAGCAGGAGCAAGAGGAGTGGGAGCAGGAGCAGAAGTAGGAGTAGGGACGGCAGGAGCAACAGGCGCAGCAGGAGAAGCAGCAGCAACAGGAGCAGCAGGAACAGTTGGGGTAGCAGGAGCGGCGGGTCGAACGGAAAAACGCTCCGCCGATAAAAATTGCACCAACGACGACAACCACGGTGACGGCAATGACGGTCACAGCTACTACCATATCGATCGCCAAGTCCACACCCCCGCCCCTCCCCAGGCCAGATCAGAAGGCTTCTCCCCCTTGGCAAGAGAAACAGCGGGTACGACAACGAACAACAACGGTTCGGGCGCGCGAGAAAGAACAGCCGATATGACAGCGCACGACGGTTTCCAGTGTAACCCCTTCAACAGGGGGGTTGGGGTGGAGGGCGGCGGCGGCGGCAGCAGAAGCAGCAGCATTGCTCAGCTGTTTGCCGAAGACAATACCACGACGATACTGCTCGGCCGGTGTATCAACGAGAACATCACCACCACGGTCGGTGAACGTGAGACCGTGGCCAGCACTTATTACGCCACGACCGCGCCCGAACGAGAAACAGCAGTGTTCAGCGCTACCGCTACACCCGCGCGTCACAGCAACAGCAACAGCAGCGGCGGCGGCGGCAGCGGCGGCGCAACGGCACTCCGCAGAGCGGTGGCGGCGGCGGCGGCGGTGCCGGCTGCGGCAGTCTCAGTGACAGACAGAACGGTGGCCGGACGTTGCAGAAACGGCGGGATGAATCCGACCGCGCCCAACCGAGAGAGACACAAACCGCGGCTGTAGCAGCTATGGCGGTAGCCTCGACGACGACGACGATAGGGTTTGGTGGAAGGGGGGAAGGGGACACATGGTCGCCGTTGCCCGAGAGAGGGGCGCCGGAGATAGGAAATGCCGGGTGGAGCAGGATGACCATTGCGATGCCTGGCGATCACGACGGAGCGTTTCACGGTGAGCGAAGGCAGCGGCAGCAGCAACAGCAGCAGCAGCAGCATTGCATGATGGAAAAAAGCGGTCATGACTGCCACCGTTTCGATCAACTATGCTTGAGAAACGTATATTTACAAGAATTTTCACGGGTCATGACCCGACCCGACCCGACCCGCGGGTCGGGCTCAGGAGGTCCTACAAAATATCACGGGTCGGGTCGGGGCAGGATTGTTTTCAAAATATCCCGGGTCTTTTCGAGTCACCCCGAACCGACCCGACCCGACACAACAAGTATAACGCTAACCCTATACTTATATCCCTAACGTTGCACACCTACAGTAGTCCAATCAAAATGGGTTAGGAACTTACCTATTGTCAACCATCGTACAGAGAGTGTGTCAACCATCGTATCAAGCAAGTGGTAAGCTCTGCTGGAAAAGAGGGAGGGAGACGGACCACCAGATCTGAATCGTTGTTTTCGATGAACCCAGGTCGTGTATTTACGAGGGTAGCGTCTCCGATTGACCACGGCGCAATACGTTGCCAGGCTGTTCACGGGTCGGGTCAAACATTGCGGGTCGGGCCGGGTCGGGTACGGTAAGGGCGACCCGACTCGGCCCGACCCGTGGGAGTTTGAAAACCTCCTGGCCCGACCCGACCCGATCTGACCCGTGAAATTCCTAAACCTTTCTGGTCCGTGACGAGCTCTGATATATTGGACTCCGCGTCCTGTCGGAACAATAGGGCCTGTATTATCCAGCCTGAAGGCCTGTGGTCGTACGCACCTTGTAGACACCTTTCGTTGTTACGTTTCTTGCAACCAAACGCGGTGCAACCTGATTGAAATGCGGTGTAACCTGGTCAAGATGCGGTTCGACCTGATCATAATGCGGTGCAACCTGGTCGAAATGCGGGGAACCTGATCAAAATGCTGTGAAACCTGATCAACGTGCGGTGAAACCTGATCAAAATGCGGTGCAGCCTGATGTGATGAAATTACAGTAAATACGTCAGCTGTGAGTTCGGCCTATTGAATCGTTAATACTCAACTTTGCAAGCTGCGTAGAACGTTCGTTCGATATTTCATTTACAGTATTCGTGTGTGATTTGTGATGTACTCTGGTCGCTAGTACCTTGTGCTTAGTTTTACAATAAGCCGTTCGCGCGTGTCTTGTATGTATCCCCTCGTTAAAACCATGCACAGTAGTAGTTCCTCTCAATGAATTGAATGACTCTACGTTTTCATTGTTTGCCGCTTTCTCGTTGCTTCTATCTGCGAGCGAAGCCAGCGTGTTCGGAGCTGGGCGCGGCAAATCCCTAGCAGAAAGGAGAACAGGAGAGGGGGTAGACATGAAGGTGAGCTCAACGCCGCATATCGCCGCCCTCCCACCTGGCCCGCGGGATTTGTATTTGCCAGTGTGCATCGTTTTGTTTCCTTTCCTTCGCCGCTCCTCCCCTCTTCCCTTCAGTAAAAAGCCTCCGTCCCCCCCCCTCTCCAATACAAATCACCCCCTTCCTCCCCCAATACAACCCCTCCTCCCTCCCCCCTCAACCTACAATCCACAAGCCTTCCTTTCCTCTACAATGCAAACCCCCTCCCCCCTTCCTCCAACCCATTAGCCTCCCCCTCCCCCTTAAAAAAAGCGCACACCTCACACCCCCCCCCCATCCCGCGCCCCCTTCCAATGCAAAACAAATCGTTTGGAAACCCTTAAGGTGGAAGTGTGGTGCCCTGCAGTCACCATTCCTCCCCGTGTCCCGTTACACGGATGCCTCCCCCGAGGGCAACGCCGTGAACTGCTTTGGACGATCGGGCGCGGCAGTCCTATCTTCGAAGGAAGAATCGAGGTAAGATTTGATTTGAGATCTGCATCATAAGATTTGAGGGCTATCATATGATAAAACCGTCAAGATTTTGGAGGCTAAAATCGTTAAGATTTTGAGGGGCTGACCATCTTATTCTACCGTCCTCAAAGCAAAGGCGGACGTTGTTCGGTGGTGTCTGTGAGGATCTTGGAATAACAAATCCAGATGAGATGATTTCGGGGCTCTGAATCTTATACCTCAAGCCAAAACAGGTGTTTTGATGGCATTCGACAACCGAATCCAGGTAAATGTGTGGCAGGGGGGGTGAACTTTACACAAGTCCGACTTTCTGGTGGTACCCGAGAGTCTTTGAGGAAGAATCCAGGTGAAAAATCGGGGCCTGGATCGTACGCAAAGGCCGGAAGTTTTGGGTGGTTAATTGGGCGTCGTCTTGCGTTGAGCTGGACAAGACAAGCCGGCCAGGTGTGCTAACGGATGTCCGTCAAACCTTAGGTTTCGACAGGAAAGCAGAGGCGTTTTTCGATAGGGGCAGCATTTGTTTTGCCTTCTGAGGCAAATATTTTCTGGTTGAAGGGGCTTGTCAGCTGAAGAACTACCCGACATCGCTTGTATTGTTTTTTTTTGTTTCACTATTTTTGATTTACAGACCTACCTAGGCCGTCTAGAGCCATGGGGATGTGTCCTTGAATCCCCGTTTCCCCTCCATTGCCGTGGAGGCGTAGCCACACTTATTTTTTATCTTTGAAGAGGAATGTGCTCATCGAACTTTCGGTCTTACAAAATCGTGTTTCGGGTGAGATGTATATATGATACGTCGTAGAGCTTCTCGAGTTAAGAAGAGCCTGAGAAAATCGCAAGCGCACCCCCTATATGTGCACCCGTCCCACGCTTTCGGAAAAAATAATAGAGGTTTTCCGCCCGCCCCTGGTTATGTTGTGTGTGGCAATGGAAAAGGGTGATGGAACACCGCAAGAAAGTACCAGGCCGTGGGCTATAATGTAATTTAACAAAATGAAACGATTGCCATAACCCCCCAAACAAAATACCAGGTGACGAAATAGGAAAGTTAACAACTATTTTGGGGGGCCATAGTAAACAGGACCTACGCAAAAACCTATATATTTACCTATTTTTACTGACAATATTTGGTTCTATTTACTTTAATAGTCCTCCGCAATGGTCACACCTCCGACAGATCACCGATTATCACCGCACATGATCTAGTTCTTTCAGGGCAGACTTATTCCTGATCTGTACGATCTAGCTCACCTTACCATCTAGCACATGCGTCCTGCGCTGGGTCTGTACTGCATCGGTCGTGCACAAACATCTCACAATACGTAGCAGGGTGGGATTCAGATGATCTAGATCATGGTCTAGATCATGGTTTAGATCGTGCTCTGCCCTACGTTTGAAAAAATGTCACCATGTTGCCATCGAGATCAATTCTTGAAAGCCCAGAACATGAACCAATACGCCTGACTCTCTCTCTCTCTCTCTCTCTCCCTCTCTCTTTCTCTCAACCGCAGCCCAGCTACAAGCAACGGTGTTGCCTGTTTGAGTGTTATATCCGTCTGTGAGCACTGTTCCGTGCTGTATCCACTTGGCATCCCCGCTAACACGATCAACCACACAATGCCACGTTACTGCTATCTAAAGTGAACTGTTCAGCCAAACAATCTGAGCCAAAACGCCTAATTCTCTCTACAACACCAAACAACATGTTCCTCTCAAAATGGTTCCCAACCTCTTGCAGTCTTCTCCTTTACTATTGGTTCGGTTCCCGCCGCCCCCCCCCCCCCCTGGTCGGTGAAAACCCGACATGCTCCGTCCCGGCATTGTAGGGATGCGAGGGTCTATGGTCACACGACTACGGCCATGCATGAATATGAAGTACCCCCCCCCCACATCCTCTTATTTTCGAAGGTTACGCGTGAGATCGAGGATCCGCTTGTCCAACGGCAGCTTGAACACGCTCAAGACTTCCAAAGGCGTTTCGCAGGGACGGCGACGGACGATGGGGAGCGCGTTCCCGCTTCGGGCTTGGGACAGGCTGGTCAGGATGTCCACAGCCGGCCGTTCTTGTTGATGTCGAGAAAGTGAGTCACCGAGAAAAACATGTGCAGGAAAATATCGGGGGTATTTTAACGCATGCTTGCTCGGGCTGGCCAAGATGTAGACAGCCGACCGACCGCTCTTGTTGATGTCAAGAAAAGTGAGCCACCAAGATAATTTATTTGGTGGAAAACGTCGTGTGTTTTTCACGCTTACTCCCTCGGGCCGGGAAACAGGTATCGTACAAACCACCGAGCGATGCGTGTTATGGAAAAGGATGCCGGCAAAGCTTTTTTCCCTAACAAAAAAACACACCCTTTTTGTTTGTTTGTTTGTTCATTTTGTTTTGGGTGCCCCGCTTGTTTGTGGGAAAGAATCGACGGCCCCGAACGTCACCCCCCTGGGGGCATACTCAGTTGGACTCATGCTACGATAGAGGTGCACCAAGTTATTTCTGAGGTCCTCACCTAAGGAGCGTCACGCCTCGCCGAAAAAAACAATTTTGGAGGAAAATAAAAGTGCTGCCGGATCAGAAATCTCATGACCGAAGTAGAGTCTCAAACATATTTCGTCACAAGAATTAAAGTCCGACGAATTTTGGTTATGGAGCCCGATCGTTCAGAAAACATTCCGCCAAAAAGTGCTACCTCTACCGTAGCACGCGTCGTTGTTGCTTGCCGTACGTAGTCATTTCACCGTTGACCACGCATCCCTTTCGAGACGGAGCACCGTTCCTACTCCTAACAGAGACGTACCTCCAACATTTGAGTGTACCATCTTGTGTGTTTTACCGTATAGCGTAGGGCGACAGCGTTTACTTTCAAGGATGAGTCGCAGAGTCACATAAAGCACACACAAAACTATCGGCAATAACAGCCCAGCCCTAACCCCAACCCCCGACACAGCATCTTACCGTTCTTACCTTAGAACCCCCTACCCCCGTATACCCGTCGCGCCTCTTTTTTTCGCCGGTTGCATATAAGAATATCGCCGTCACAGCACGAGTACACCTGGCGAGGCGTCAACAAAGAGGGGACTGTGCAAGTACTACGCTCGAGGGGCGGCTTTGAGAAAATGTTCATGCGTTACACGGAAACTCTTCAGGTCAATCATTTTTTTTTTTTTTTTTTGTATTGTTTCTCTCTTGGTTTTCTGGTATTTTTTCGGGAAATGTTTATCGTGTCATACTCAACGAGTAAAAGGTATTTGCTGTCAGCTTCGACTCGTGAGCTTTTAGGGTCACAGCATTAACGGAATGAGTGTAAAGCCTACGCTGGCCACTTATTATCGTGGTTATTCGCTCAGCTCAAGTATCTCTCCCCCCCGCTGGTGCTCCGTCTCGAAAGGGATGCGCGGTCAATGGTCAAATGGCTAAGATCAGCAACAAATGAGCACGCCTCCCCCTTCCCGCTGGCAGGACATCGTTTCCTAGAAACGAAAACATTAGATGTTTCATCCCCTCGTTGTAGTTTATTTTCGCCCACTCCAGACTTGGTTGGGACCTCTCCCGTGACCAAAGACTAAGTAGAGATTGTGGTAAGGATTGGGAGGACGGGGTGTTGCTGTTCTTTGCTCAACTCACGTTTCCCACCCCCCTGCATACGATCGCTATCCTAAGTGAGATAGATGGTGTCCACATAAAGCAGAACAAGAAGGGCATTCGTAAGGTAAGCAGTTTGTTTTTCATGCAATCTATGGAAAAAACAAAATGAACGCCCAAATGCTGGAGGCGTCTTTACCAGGAGCAAGAACGGTGTTCCGTCGCGAAAGAGGTGCGTGATCAATGTCGAAACGACATAAGACACGCAACAAATGAGTACACCCCCTGCTCACTCTGGGTGCATGTTGCTGCTGTTGTTCCCTCCTTCGGCTTAATTTTCCCGACCCCCTCGACCTGTTTCTCAGCTGGGCCCGAGAGATGGAGGCTACGGCATTGGACGCTATCGCCTGGCGCTGGATGCAGGGCCGACGAATTGCTCGTTCCGCCTGCTGTTCTGGAACCGCACAGCTACCGCCGAGGTATACAGCAGTAGTGGTCTCTCTATAGTGCCGGTTGAATAGTGCCGCTTGCCCGCTATAGTGCCTGTGAAATCGCTTGGCACAGCAGATGGGATCAACCAGCGTGGTATATACCTGGTAGTGTGCAGAGTAGTGCCGGTTGCCGCTATATATAGTGCCGGTATTGTTAGCTGGCGCATACCGGCACTATAGCGGCAACCGGCACTATAGCGGTAACGCGTGCTACGATAGAGGTAGCATTCTGTTTGCCTTCTGAGGCAAATATTTTTTACTAAATATTAGTATACTACCCAAGAATAAGGCATACGCCTTGTGAGGCACGTCGGTCTCTGCTGTAACGGCGCCACCCTCCGCGCCAATAACACCCCCGGCCTCGCCGTCGCCGGCCCTGCTTGAACGTTTGTCACCGGAACAACGCTCTTCGTTCCTACGCGTCTGGGCGCGCCTCCCTCAGCATCTGCGAGCAGTGGCGTTTGACCTCCATGGCCCGGATTGGACCCCGGCAGCCATCGAGCA
>MEHQ01001339.1:25023-63356 GCA_008828725.1 Saccharina japonica
TTGGTAAATACCTGGTATCAGGTATGATAATCGTATTGGTAGTACTTGGAAGGCGGTATCTTAGGTGGGAACCAGGGATGGTTCCCGATGGCTTTTAGCCATCTCACCTGCCTTTCAGTCGTTCATCACGCGAAAACGGAATAAACCTGCTCTTCTTCTATCTCTACGCAAACAACACACGTGAGTACCAACGAGTACCCGTTCCATAGGCTGACCTGGCTAGGGATACCCTGTCCTCTTATACCTAGCATCTCTACACACGCGCCTTATCGTCGGAAACGTTTCCCTTTTGTTTACATCTGTTTTCGGAACACCTACATACGACCTGCGATATAAGACCGAGACCGAGGCTACGTAACCGTCCGTGTTTTGAAAAAAAAAAACCAGTTTATTTCGGCGAGGTATAGAGTCCCTATACTATAATCAATTTACTGGCCTCAGAGCAGTATGTACTGGCAGTAGTAATCTACTGTCAGTATTAATCTACTGATTGACCTGGCCAGTATATTCGTTGGTAGGTGTTTGCTTACGTACGCCCAATAAGTACGCCATATTATAGTACGGAAACCCACCAAATGCGTTTCGGAAGGAGGGAGGAGGGAGGAGAGATAGTATGCTGCTGCAATCCAGTACGAGTATACTGATTGATTTTAACGACAGTACAATCGCTACTGATTGAGTCAGCCAGTGCCCAGCCCTGATAATAAAGTTACTAGCCTCAGAGCAGTAGGGTTCCACCTCTACCGTGGTGAAAAAAAAACGCCTGTTTAGCCGTGGTACGACTGGGGGATGCGCCACAATTTCAGGGGGCTGCTGTCTCTGGCGGAACTAGCTCCATTCGACACCCCAAACACAAGTTGATTTTGAGAAGAAAAAAAAGGAACCGTGCGACCCAGGGGTATTCGGAAAAACAAAAATAAAAAACGACACGCCATTTTTGTTTTGGTCCCAAACAGGGGGGGTATACTAAACCGAGTGAACATAAGTACGAAACAACTGCCACCTTTTTAATTCGTGGTTTGTTTCTCATTATGACCTTGGAAAGGAATGTCGCAGGTAGGCCGTTTTTTCTCTCTTTTTTTGTACTCTAGGTCAAAGAGAAATAGGCGAGGGTTTCATTTTTTTTTGCTGAGGCTCCTATATAAGATGAGGAGCTCCAACCATACCTCGCCAAAACCCCACCTTTCCTGCAAGAGACACGGTAAGCGCCTCACAACCAACGAAACAAACCGAAAGCACAAAAGTAGGATGGAAAATACATTGGTGGGTCGTTGCTCAATGAACAAGGAACCCCCCCCCCCCCCCTTCAGCCAGAAATGTTTTGGTCCCAAGCCACCCCTTGTACCGTGGGATGACTCCAAACAAAACCACTCGTAGATTCCAAAGACAAGGCGTACCGTATTCGGGTAGTTCCGTCAGTCGAGGATTTCCGTCAGTCACTAATAAGTATTTGCCTCAGAAGGCAGTTACAAATAAGTATTTGCCTCAAAAGGAAAAAAAAAAATGATATATGTGTATCACTTTATCACTATCGTAGCAGAGCTTTTCCAGGGAATAACGCATCCGGTCGCCCCGGTAGACTAGTGGTCAGCTTCAAAGGCTACTAGCATTGATACCCAAGTTCAAATCCCACCGTGGTGAGATTTTGACTATATAAAAATAAAAAGGAACCAATTGCTGAGAGCGTCTTCGTGGCGTGGGCAGGCGGAATCCTACGCAAGTCGACGAGGGAAGAAAAGAAAGTGCTGAAATCTTCTCGCGATAAAAATACAAGGCACGTACCGTAGTGGGGATGAGGGGGGAGAAGAGCCTACTTAGTGACCCCGGATCTGAGTTACGACTAAAGAGAGAGGAAGAAAAAGAAGGGCGAAGATAATAAAAGGGATAAGACAAAGAAAAAAAAAACTGACGCGCGCTAGGATAGAGGTATACCTTATTTTGGCTGAAACGTTTTCTGAATGACGGGGGCACCTTAAGCCAAAATCGTCGGATCTCACAATTCTTGTCTTGCAAAATCGTGGGGTTGGTCGTCGGGTAGCCCTTTTATTTTCCTCCAAAATCAGTTTTTGACTACTGCAGGTATAGAGGCCCTCAAGGGACCACCACCCTCAGAAAAAATATTGGCGTACGTCTACCGTGGCAGGCGTCTACTTTGGTTTTTTTTCAGCCTAGGGGTCATTGTTTAGTGTTTTACGCGCGTTGTGGGTAGGTTTCCACGCGGAAAAAAAAACACTCGTAAGCCAGGCGTGTGAGATTGCTAATCCTGCACTCTCTACTTATTTGCCCTTGTTACGTTTGCTGTCCACCCCGACAGTGTGCAGATGTGCGTCAATCGCAACTATGTCCTATTTATTAAAATATGTTTTTGTTTGTATTGGAGAACAATGGCATCGTACCATAAAGGGGGTGAAGATATAAAATTAAACACATGTTGTTCTCAGAAGACGACAGTAATGGTGCGATACCCAAAAAATGCAAGCCGGGCACGCGTGCACTCTACAAAAGAGAGGTACGAGGCCCACGAAGTCACTGCAGCTGGGATGCATGTACTGGAGCCTTCATTGCCGTAAGGCAAGCCGCGAAAAAGACCCCCAACACCCTACTTCCTCCTGTCCCCTTTTGTTTTCGCTCCATTTTTTTCTCGCTCGTTTTCGGCCTTAAAAAATGCCTCTTGCTTACCAGGACCGCACGATAACTACCCGGCCGTTACCGGCTTCGGCGCCCTCTACCCCGAGAACCGTTGCCGCCGCCTATTGGAAACCCCCAGCCGGGGACGAAGGAGGCCGCGAGTCAAAGGGCGCCGGGGGAAACGAGCCGGAAACATTGGAGGTTCGAGCGAGCCCGTTGGTGGCCTCGCGTAGCACCGCGTACCCGAAGCCCTCGAGCATGCCGAACGATCAGGACATCATCCGAATGTATATGCCGATGGCACCCGTCGCCAACAGAGAAAACAAGAAAGTAGATCCCAGCTGCACACGTGATGGTCAGGGGGGGACTGGCTCTGAATCCGCGGGCGGGGGTAGTCCTCGCACCGGCTCTGCTAGCGTGAACCCGACTACCCGCCCACTCGGGGGCACAGCGGGAATACGGCCAACGTTACCAAATGGCGTCAAGTATGCCGCGGGGGTGAAAATTTGCAGCCGCGATCGATGCGTTCGGTTGACAAATTCGGACCATCTATATGTCACCAGTGGAAGCTCACCGTGCGCGCACATTGCCGCGCCAACGACGCCAGGCGAAGACGAGACGCGTCCGGCTACAGCAGCAACCCCCGCACCCAACACCGGACGCACCGCTGCGGTCGTGGGAGGACTCGCGACTGCCACCACACGAGCGCGTTGGAGGGATAACATCGCGGGTGGGTGTCGCCGACAGCTTGCGGTCGCCACACACTACCTTAACAGCTCTGTGTTCACCCCGACAAGACCAAAGCCTGCTGTCGAGCCACGGCCGGCAACGTCATCCACGGAGCCAACGACAAGCCCTCGTCGTGGGTTCTCGGTCGCTGCCGCCGAAGAACGTGCACGCGATCGGCCGAGGACGGCAGGACCGCCGCCGGCAACCTCGCGGCCGTGCCCGCGCGGCGGAAGCACCTGGCACTCTGTCCCGGGGGACGGGCGGGAACGGGCGGCGGCACAAGCCGCTCGCCTTCTCCTTTCCGCGTCACCCGCGGCAACCGGGCGTCCTTCGAACGGTTCCTTCGCTCCCGTGCCACGGCGCCCGCCTTCCCGGGAGCCGACGGAGTCTCCAAGACGCCCGCCTTCCAGGGAACCGACAGAGTCTCCACGGCGGGAGCGCGAGCCTGCTCCTACCCGCCGGGGGGAACGTCGCAGGGCGCCACCGCTTGCGGTCGAACCCGGAGGTCGAAGCGTTTTTTCGCCGAAAGATTTACCGGCATGTCTACCCCGACAAGCGCGCCCCGCGCGTGAAGCTGAAGGCGCCGAAGGCGCCGAATGGGGAGGGGACGTTGGCTACACGATTTCGTCGCAGTGCAGGGGTCCTCCAAAAAATGGAGGCGTTGGTGCGGGGGGGGGCGGGGGTGCGCCCACGGTTATTGCCTCGCTGTTGACGCCGAGGAGCGAGTACCTGGCGTTATCGCCACCGAACGAGGTTCAGGGAAGAAGACTGAGACCGGCAGAATTTTCCCGGGAGTCTAATGTTGCTGTTGACCACCTCGTGGTGGTGCATGACGTGCAATCGTTGTTACCATCACCTTGTTACCACCAACACATCAAAACTCAGCAGCAGCAGCAGCAGCAGCAGCAGCAGCAGCAATGGAGCGATGTTCGTTGCCCTTCGCGGCCGCGGTCGGCCCCACCGGTTCGAGACCCTCAAGTCCACACCGCTGCTTGCTCTAGCGAGGACAGGCCCCGAACTCAAGAAGACAATCAGGTGTTTATGGGCGCCGAACTGAACATCGCACACAGCAGAAGGCCTAGGAGTCAGTCGTACGACGCGTCGACAGACGGTGTCATCTTTAGGGAACCGCCGGGACCACCATCTGACAAAAGCAGGGCGCAACGACAACGACCGCACTCGGCACGCGCCCGCTATGACCGGTTAGAATATACGAGCGACCATTTCAGACAAGAACCTCCAAACGAAGGCGGTGTCTCTTTCAACCGCGACATCCATGCGACTAGAAAACAGGCCGCCACCCCTTCCAAGGGCGGCAGCCCTGCCAAACCGGAGCACCCAGGGGGAGGCGGAGCGAAAGACCAAGGCGGAGACCCGAGAGACGAAACCGGAATCTCAGCGTCCGTTTCTCCCTCCGGTGATGCGACCGTAGGCTGTAACGATGTCGGAAAGGAAGACTTGCCGACCACGCCGGCAACCCGCACCCCTACCCCGACCCGCGGTATTCGGGGCGTTGGTGGAAACCCCACAGCGAGAGAGTGGGACGTGGGGGGGAACGGGGTCGTGGGTAGGGCAAGAGGGAAGAAGTGGATGATGCCGACGAGGGATGAGGTTGTACTGTGGGGGCGGGACATCGACCGTCTGTTAAAGATTAGAGCTACGAGAATGGAGGGAGAAACGATGATGGCTGTTAACGGGCGCGAGCAGTTTATGTACAGCGGCGGAGAGAAAGAGATGTAGCGTCAAAGTGATCGTGTTGGGGGTGGGGAAGGGTATGCATACCTCAGAGAGGGGGGGGGGAGGTGTACCTTTAGTTTGGGTTTTCGCTTGACTGTAGTTTGATCGTTATGTGTACATGGGTTTCATATGTTTGTACCGTACGGCTGTGCGTTGTTAGTGGCTGTGGAAGCTCTAATAGTATACCCCCGTTCTATCCGTTTCGTGCGACTGTGGTCACCTCGTGAAAACCCGTCGTTTTTTTGCCGTTTCGGTTCAATGACATGCAGTGGTACAGTCGGTTGAACTCGATGAAGCACGAGTATCAAGGCGACAACGACCCACCACCCTACGGTTCTACCCCGTACGACACCACGATGATGGCACTTCCGAGCTTTTTAATCCGTATCATATCGCTCCAAACTACATAAATTTAAGCTGGGCGTCCACGTGTCCAGGGGGGTATTAACCTGTTGGCTCTTCCCTCAACATTGCGCACATCGGACGTATGCACCACGATCTACTGTCGAAAATCTAGATCCTATGTCTGCCGTTCCGAGATGTTGCGCGGGGTCATCTGCACATTAATCCAGAACCAACCTGGGAATCATGCTTTTGTAAGGTAAGATAATCTCATGTTGGCTGCGATGCACTAGACAGGGGTAACGCCTGCTGCAACGATGGTGCTCGTGGGATTTCTCGAGCCGCTTTAGAACCGTGAGTCGGTGGCGGTTGCGCGATCAGAGGTGTTGGTGGCGGTGTCATCGGGGCCCCTGCTGGTCGCCTCGAGCCCAGTTGGACCCTCCGCAACGAGACCCTTGTGATGCTACCTCAGATCATGCTGATATTCGGTAGAAGAGCCTTGACAGATATTTAACCCACAAAATCGTATCAGATAAAGTACCAAATATATTATGATTTCTTACTGGTTTAACGTGTTTTTGGGTGTCTTTTATAATCAAACCACGAGAAGCTGTCGACCCAAACCAACCCTAACCCTAACCCCAACCCTAGTCCAGGCTAAGGCTAAGACTCCATCCGTGCGCGGCTTTGCCGCGCGTTTTGGACAATCTGAAAGAAATGTGCGGGACCACTACAAAAACCGTAATACATTTGGTACTTTATCTGGTACGATGTGTGGGTCAAGAGACACGGCAAAGAAAGGCTACTGATTCGGTACGCCTCGTACTGGTGTGATACTGCTGTAAAGTATTCAACGTCCCCACAAACAACATGGATGGTTTTACGCACACACCGTGCAAGGGTGGGCACCTGTGATACTATTGTGTACCTGTAGTCCTATAAAAAGTTAATGAACTCGTCATGCAGTAACGGCTCGACATTGGTGTAACCGTTGGAGATTGTTGAGGTACAAGGCTTGAAGTAGTGCCGGGTTAAGTGATATCAATCGTACCTCCTGAGGTCGTATAAGGTGGAATATATCCTCATTCTGGCGATAAAATAGGCTACAGCAGTAGCACCACACGTGGAATACAGGTATGCATCTCGTACGATATCCGTGTGGAAGGCGTGTTTCAGTGAACAAGAGAACAACGGAAACATGGGATTGATGCCTCTACCGACCGTTATAATCTATTTTATTCCTACTAGCGGTACGGCCACGGCTCCGCCCGTGGCGCTAGCTTTGCGTTGCCCATAGTACTCGCATTAACAGTGTGCTGTGATGTACCACTCTGAACCGGAAAATAATAACCACCATGCGGGGCGGTATCGACCCAGGGGGTGTCTGTTATCGTCCCCGGGTTATTGGAGTTGTAGTTGTCCGCAAGGGTTTCTGATCCTGGGATGCGACGTTATCATCTCCGGGTGCGGTGGGACCTCGCCGTTGCCTCGAGGGGCAACTCCCGCCGCGCGCTGGCTCCATGAGAGACAGCCAACCGTAAATCAGCCCGTGGGGTTGGGGTTTCCACACCTTGTGGGGCGGTATCGACCCCGGGGATGTCCGTTTTCGTCCCCGGGTTGTTGGAGTTGCAGATGTATGGAAGGATTTCTGACCCGGGGATGGGACGTTATCATCCCCGGGTGCGGTGGGGCTTCGACGTTGCCCCAGGGGGCAACTCTCGCCGCACGTTGGCTCTATGAGGGCCAGGCAACCGAAAATTAGCCCGTGGGGTTGGGTTTTCCACACCTTGTGGGGCGGTATCAACCCGGGGGGTGTTTGCTTCGTCCCCAGGTCGTTGGGGTTGTAAATGTATGGAAGGACTTCTGACCCGGGGGTGGGATCATATCATCCCCTTAAGCGGCGGGACCTCGCCGTTGCTCCGAGGGGTAACCCTCGCTGCGTACTGGATCTCTCGGCTCCAGCGCCTCAGCCAAATCAGCGATCAGCCAAAGGGTTTGCGGGGCGGTTTCGAGCCCGGGGATGTCATTTTCGTCC
This sequence comes from Saccharina japonica, assembly GCA_008828725.1. Taxonomy (NCBI): domain Eukaryota; class Phaeophyceae; order Laminariales; family Laminariaceae; genus Saccharina; species Saccharina japonica. Next base: position 32,495 of record MEHQ01001339.1, read on the forward strand.
CCGGGTTGTTGGATTTGTACATGTATGGAAGGATGTACGACCCGGGGATGGGACGTTATCATCCCCGGGTCAGGCGGGACTTCGACGTTGCCCCGGGGCAACTCTCGCCGCACACTGGCTCTATGAGGGCCAGGCAACCTAAAAATAACCCGTGAGGTTGGGGTTTCCACACCTTGTGAGGCGGTATCGACCAGGGAGATGTCCGTTTTCGTCCCCGGTTTGTTGTTTTTGTAGATGTATGGAAGGATGTATGACCCGGGGATGAGACATATCATCCCCAGGTGCGGCGGGACTTCGACGTTGCCCCGAGGGGCAACTCTCGCCGCACGCTGGCTCTATGAGGGTCCGGCAACCGTAAAATGTTCCCGTGGTATTGGGGTTTCCACACATTGTGAGGCGGTATCGAACCGGGGGATGTCCGTTTGCGTCCCCGGGTCGTTGCAGTTGTAAACGTATGGAAGTATTACTGGCCCGGGGATGTTATCATATAATCCCCGGGTGCGGCGGGACCTCGCTGTTGCCCTGAGGGTCAACCCTCGCTGCGTGCTGGCTCGCTGGCTCTATGATCTTCAGCGCCCCAGCCAAATCAACAGTCAGCCAATAGTGGTGGGGTTTCCACACCTTGCGGGGCGGTATCGACCCGGGGGATGTCTGTTTTCGTCCCCGGGTTGTTGGAGTTGTAAATGTATGGAAGGATGTATGACACGGGGATAGGAAGTTATCATCCCCGGGTGTGGCGGGACTTCGACGTTGCCCCGAGGGGCAACTTTCGCCGCACGCTGGGTCTATGAGGGCCAGGCAACCGAAAATTCTCCCGTGGTATTGGGGTTTCCACACCTTGTGAGGAGGTATCGAACCGGGGGATGTCCGTTTGTGTCCCCGGGTCGTTGGATTTGTAGATGTATGTAAGGGTGTCTGACCCGGGGATGTGATCATATCATCCCCGGGTGCGGCGGGATCTCACTGTTGCCCCGAGGGGCAACCCTTGCTGCGTGCTGGCTCTATGAACTCCAGCGCTCCAGCCAAATCAGCAATCAGCCAGAGTGGTGGTGGGGTTTACACACCTTGCGGGGCGGTATCGACCCGGGGGGTGTCTGTTTTCCTCCCGGGGTTGTTGGAGTTGTAGGTGTATGGAAGGATTCATGACCCGGGGATGGGAAGTTATCATCCCCGGGTGCGGCGTGACTTCGACGTTGCCCCGAGGGGCAACTCTCGCCACACGCTGGCTCTATGAGGGTCAGGCAACCGTAAGTGTTCCTGTGGTATTGGGGTTTCCACACCGTGTGAGGCGGTATCGATCCGGGGGATGTCCGTTTGCGTCCCCGGGTCGTTGGAGTTGTAGATGTATGGAAGGATTTCTGACCCGGGGATGTGATCATATCATCCCCGGGTGCGGCGGGACCCCGCCGTTGCCCCGAGGGGCAACTCTCACTGCATGCTGGCTCTATGAACTCCAGCCTCCAGCGCCCCAGCCAAATCAGCAATCAGCCAGTTGTGGCGGGGTTTCCACACCTTGCGGGGCGTTATCGACCCGGGGGGTGTTCGTTTTCGTCCCCGGGGTGTTGGATTTGTAGATATATGGAAGGATTCATGACCCGGGGATGGGAAGTTATCATCCCCGGGTGCGGCGGGAATTCGACGTTGCCCCGAGGGGCAACTCTCGTCGCACGCTGGCTCTATGAGGGCCGGGTAACCGAAAATGCTCCGTGGTATTGGGGTTTCCACACCTTGCGAGGCGGTATCGACCTGGGGGATGTCCGTTTACGTCCCCGGGCCGTTGGAGTTGTAGGTGTATGGAAGGATATATGATCCGGGGATGGGACTTTATCGTCCCCGGTTGGTATTCCTATTAATAGCCACATGATGATCCAATGCTACTGCGGATGGTTATCCTAGAACAACAACGACGACAACAACGTGATTATGGACCTAACAAGGTGCGGGTGTGTGTAGAGCCTACGTAGAGGCTTTACGTACTGGTCAAGTACTACGAGTAGGCTTTACGTACTGGTCAAGTACTACGAGTAGGCTGTGGGGTAATCAATCAACGAACAACAACTAACGGTTGGCACGAAGATTTTGGGATACAGTACGTAGCGAGCAACAAACAAACGCGGAGATAGATTCAGCCGTTCGTCACTACGTTGGCTGCACACAGCCAGACAGACATGGACGACTTGATGGGTTCCTTGTCGTATGTCAAACAGCTCGGGCGCAAAGAAACGTTTTAAGCACTGCTGTGCCTCACGCAACCGTTACGGATCACGATCTACTTACGTAGATATTAATAGTAGTACTCGTAGATCCTGCCGTTCGTTTTCATAGATACGTATGTACTCGTACTGTAGATAGATGATGCTGTTGTCGTGCAGGATTCCAACCAGGAAACCCGTGCAGATCATACATGCAGGGGACCTATCTCGTATACGGCTCCCACCCAGTAAATGAAACTACTGCTTTGTAGATCATACCGATCATTTTCAGGAATCTGTGTGTCCTGAAATATCTACTTACTTGTAGTCGCTGAAGTGGAGATACAGCAGCCGTACGCAGTGAGTCTAAAATCCAGCCGTCTAAAAATGGTTACCAGACATTCTGACCATGTTTCTGGATAGTGTGTGCTCCGTGTATCGTTGAGCGGAGACCTTCCAGATCTAGGTGTGTGTGCAGTGGTGTGAGGAGAAGGCTACTGTAGGGCTATGTACGAGTGCATAGGTTTGGGGTGTGGAGTGTGGGGTGGGTGTGGGGTATGGGTGTATGGGTGTACCCCGCTAAACAGTGCGAAACAAAAACTGAAACTGCCAAAGGTGGGTTTTCATACAGAAAAAGAGGCGTGCACAGGACGGGACGGCCAATTTTGCGTTCCTACCGCATCTCCTCGATGAGCACAACTAATGCCGATCTCTTTGCGCACGGGCGTGACCACGGTCGGCCGCCGTCGACAAATCGCTGTCGCCATAACCACTGCTGTTATTGCCGGCATTCAAAGATCCGGAGCTTTCGTTGTGCCGTCTGCGCTATCGACCGCAACGGCAGCGTCAGTATTGAGTGCGGGACGAGCTAACCACGCACACGGCCACGGTCTGACCATGAGCTCGCCTGTGGGCCCTGAGGAGCGAGTGGTTATTATAGGCGGTGGCATAGGTGAGGCATAGGGGGGGTACTCGGCGTGGTAGTGGTGGTGGTCGTGTGGTATGTTTGGGTGTGTGCAGCTGTAGATCAGTCGTTTGCTTGACAGATAAATGCGGCGGAATGTCCCTAACATGACGACGTAAACACGTAAACCCATCAGCCTTTGCTTGGCAGAGTACTGCGGCAAAAGGTCCGTACGTATACTATTAATAGCATCGGGTGCAACAGCGGCAGTATTGGGTACTTGGTCAAATCGTCACCAGTCACCAGGCTCACAGATCATGTGGAATCATGCACCCGTCGGACAGACCACTGATCCCCACCTCACGAGTTACATACATACTTCGTACATGCTTATTTCAGGTCCAGCCTGATCTGTACGATCTACAGATCTACAGTAGTTCCTGTTGCGGGTGGGAGCTATACAATCTGCATGATCCATCACCGTATTTCCGGTGTTGGGATCTGTTGACATCATGCGCCGCATGACAGCTACTACTACCTGGTACTCGTACCAGTTACTACCAGATATTTTATATAACTGTGGCAGTGGCTACGTACAGCAGCTGCACATGGCAAAACGTAGCCCATAACCTACCCGAAAGAGGTGCTCGAGAAAACACTAGGACGGTACCACACCACCAGCTAAAGATGCGTGAACCTCCCTCCAGCATTCAGTATCCACGAATGCGTGCGAGCATGAGCATTCATCAGTGCTTGCAGCTGAGAGCGACAACTGGTCGATCCTTTGAGGAGGGGGGCGGGATTATTTTACCGGCGACATAGCTTTTGTGAACACCGGGTGTGCGAAGGCACACTGGCTCTTACTGCTGCAGAACGTGCAATGGGAAGGCCACCTTGTATAGCACGAAAGATAGCCCACCCCCGTGGGACGATTTTCCGAGCCGAAATGATCAAAAACAAGGGTGTGGGGGGGGGGGCACATACAACAAAGGTGACGGCTTGGCAAAGACCTCGTCGAGATTTCCCATATAGACACGTCGCTCGGCGTTTATGCTCTCCACATTGCCGAGAAAAACAGCTTGGGAGTCCGTCGGAGGGGGCTGGGAAAAGGGTGTGTTGTTTGTATATGACAGCTTGGAAATTCGCTGGAGCGCATAGTATCAGCAATCGACAAGTTTGATGACACCGGGTGGTTCTAACAGGGCTCTTCACGCGTCATGACCTGACCCGAGGGTCAGGTTCAGGAATTCTTGAAACATCCCGCGGGTCGGGTCGGGTCGGGTCGGGTCGGGTCGGGTCGGGTCGGGTCGGGTCGGGTTGGATCGAGCCGGGTCTGGTCGGGTCAGTAGGTTTTCACAAGCTCACGGGTCGGACCAGGTCACCCCGACCCGCCCCTCGAGGTTTGACCTAACCCGTGAACAGCCCTGGATTTAACCCTTTTGTGACCCACGGACGCTTGCTACGATAGAGGTATAAGGTATACCGTTTTTTGGCTGAAACGTTTTTTTAATGGTCGAGCCCCTTAACCCAGAATCGTCGATCTTTCATTCTTGTGTTGCAATAATTTTCATTATACAGACATGCCATGGTATTGTTCATCGGGTATATATACGTAGCACTTTTGTTTCCCTCCAAAATTCAGTTTTCGGGTGAGGTGTAATGGAGCTTCCCTAAGTAACCACCCTTATGAGGCAAAAACATGGTGCACCTCTACCGTAGCATACGTCCACGTGTATGTAGCGGCCAAACAAATGACGAGTGCGATACCTATCAGCCTTTCTAGGAAGAGCGAGCGTGCAGCAGTACGAGTTATCACCTTTGCTGCGCGCGCTAGTCGTAAGGCTACTTGCGCAGCAATTCGAACGCATTCCCCTTCCCCTACCCTAGCAGCCCGGCCCGCTTCGTGCAACCTGACCGATTCTGTAATCGTTCAGTTTTTTTCTTTTTTTTTGCCATCTGAAGCCCCGAAAGGGGGTTAAGCTACGCTTATACAGTACACTGTCTTTTTTTCAGCGGAAACGTCGAATCGGTGCTTGTTTTTTCTGTGCGATCGGCGATTGTTTTTTATCTCGCAATGAAGGCTCTTCAGATCCAGGGTTTTCCCACTCTGAAGGTGACAGGCTTTTACAACATGCCCCCCCCCATGTATCTCTTGTTCAGTCGCTCAGACCTAGACTCGGGGATGCTCAGCAGTCTCGGCACACAAAACTCCAAAACATGAAATACAAATCAAGCGTCACAGTAGGTGGTACCAATGTGTACGTATACGTTCGGGCCATTCCCAGTCACACTTGTAAGGCGCTTGCCACTACATCGGAACCGAGGTCGCAGTGGACATTGTAGATTTTCCGTCGGATTGGTGGTCGAAAACCGAAAAAAGCAGCCGGATCAGAACTACGATTTTATTTCTTCGCACCTAAGACATATTGGCCGAAAAAAAAAATGTTTAATGCTAGGTTAATATACCGTACATCTGGTTCAGTATTTAGCAAAGAAAAACACCTCTTACAGTTAAAGAGTTGTCATTGGGACCTTTCCCTCACCCCCCTCTGCCCCGACAATTGCTTACGGTGTATATTCAGCAAGATGTACGCATATATGCTGCCGAAGATTATCTCAGGGACTTCCTACATAAGCTGAAAAACATACGGCCCACCTACATCGCCGCCCCCCCCACCACCGCCACCGCCGCCACTACGGGGCCATTCTTATCGAAGCCATGAATTTCCAAAAATTCCGATATTTGTTTCGCGCAATTTTCTGTATTCCCATTTTTTCCATTTTTTTTTCCGAATATTGGAATGCGAAGCCCTCCAAACATTTTGCCCTCTGAAGAATTTCCAAATTTTGGACATGTTTCCTGTTTTTTCTTGGAAAAAAACATTGTTTTTGTTTTGGAAAAAAAGTTGCTCGATAAGAATGGTCTTAAACCACCGCCCTCGCCACCGCCATCGCCACCACTGACGCAACCACCACCACCGCCGCCAACGCCCCCGCCCCGTTTTCTCTCCCGCCTCCCTTCCCTTAAAAAATCCAACAACTACTCGTAGTCGGTGCAAGCACCGCATACCACCTCGCACTACGGGGCATCAAGTCAGTCGTGGTCGAGCGCTCTGCCATCGCCGCCGCCGCAAGCGGTAAAGCGGGAGGGTTTTTGGCTGGGGGTTGGGGCAGCGGGCCGACCGTGCGCATGCACGAGGTCGGCTTCGCGATGCACGAGGAGCTGGCCGATACGCTGGGGGTGACCTCGTACCGCAAGATTCCTACCCTCCAGGTGGGAGGCGTTTCTACAATAGTGGTCCCAGTGACACTTTTTTGGCCAAAATGTTTGCTGACTGACTGTTATTAATAGTATGCTCCGTAATCCAGTATCGTTGGAGCACCATTCGCGTTTTACCTTATGTTTCGTGATGTGCCTAGGCTTTGGGATTGTGCGTCGGCTTGTTGAAATTCAGCTGTTTCTCAAAATCAGCTTTTGGGTGCGGTACAGACCTACTCAAGTGGGGAAGGCGCCTCAGAAAATTCTTCGAAAATTCCGGTGCTACTCCTACCGTGGCACGCGTCGCGGGTCCTTCTTGTGATCGCTGTTGCCATCGCTGTCAGGGTCACCGTCGCTGTTGCCAGTGGCGTTGTCGTTGTTGCACGGGTGGACAATCCCGATCCCCACCTCCCCTGGTGCCAAACCGGCGTCGAAAAACCATACCCATACATTGAGAATATGCTGTTGAGTTGAAACTTACAGCAGCGTGTCGTCAACGTACGTACGTACGTATGTACAGTAACAATTTGAACCGAAAATTGCAGCAGCTTGTCATCAATGTACGTACGTACAGTAACAAGGTTGAGCTGACGTTGTGACGGTTTTCAGCTTGACAACGTGTCCTCAAAATGCGTGGCATAAATGGTTCGGTTCTACATGTTAGGTTTTGTACCACCGGGAAGGGAGGGCCTGTCCACCTGTGTGTCGTCGAGGTGTCGTCGTTAGAGTCGGCGTCGGCATTGTTATCGTCGTCCTCGTGATAGTGATGGTGATGTAGTGTTGGTCTGAAACGGTTCCACAAGGAGGGGTAGCGTCGACAGGAAGCGAGGCAATGATGCACGAGCGTCGCTCTTTTTGTTGTTGTTGACGCCATGATCGTCGTTAACGTCATTGTCGCCTGTCGGCGTTATTGTCGTCGTCGTTGATGATTGTGTGGGGTCGGTGTCAAGCGATTGCACGGTGGGCGGCAGTGTCGGCAGCATACGAGGCAATGGCGTACATCTACGATGAAACAAGGCCGACGACTTTGATGGGGGGAGCGGGGTGGCTTCGAACGAATCAATGTGCCAATGTCGGCAACAAGCGCGGAAAATTCGAGGCAGAATCACGCAACTCTCATGCCTGGTTGGGTGCAACACCCCCAGGCGAGCATTAGACCGCCGTGGCCAGATGGTTGTTTATCCTTTCTCTGCGCAACGAAGGAGGCGTACACGACGTGGTACTCAGGGGCACACTTGTCTCTCTCGGATTCGTGTTCGGTTGTAGTAAGCGCCTACCTCCCCGCCTCTTCTCCCCACCCCTTCCCCACCCCACCCCGCCCAACCCCACGGGCTGACGGTCGACTGTAACTTTAATCAGAGTACAAAAGAACCATTGTCGAAGCTCATATTTGCAAGGTTCGTGTGATAAATACTCGGTTGATGCTGTCACGTTGGTCTGTCAAGGCCTCTTTAATTAAATTAAGTTGTCTGCTTGGACGAGGGGCGGCCGAAGCCGAAGCACCGGACGCAACCGTGCGAAACAACAACCACGACCTCCAAAACCCCGAAGGAGCGCTGATTCAACGTGGCAGCACATTGCCTTCCCGGCCGAAGGGCTATTCAAACAATGGTCGCACCTGAGCTGTGTCGGGATCCATCATCGAACCCGTAGCCTTCCCATCCAGCCAAGGCGCGGGCGAGGAGCCTTTCCGTGCCCCGTTCACCTTTGTGACAAAACCAGGCCCGATAAAAGTCGTAATCACAATCGCGACACATGATGGGGCGGAGTGGGGTGGGGTGGGGTGANAACGGGTGATCGGAGGAAAGAAGGAGGAAGAAATCAACAAAACACACAAGTGTCGGCTGCGGTCGCGGTCCTGCATGTAACGATTGATTTGGAAGAGGGTTTGCAAGTCTAGGGAGGGGGCAGTGAGAAAGCGTTGCGACTTGAAATGGTTGGGATGCCGTGAGCCCTTGGATGGTTATGGAGTTTTAGGACGGCGCACGCGTCGTGTACGGGGGGGGGGGTGAGGTGGGGTGTTTGTGGAGTGGCGGATGGCGTTTTCTGTGCGGATGTATGATGGAATTTTGTTTTTTTTCTAGCGAGGAGGTGCTACCAGCACGACGAGTAGATGGGACTACGTACGAGTACCGTATATTATTTTAGCGAGATGCCACCTGCATGCTGGGTGAATGGGACTGTGTATGTTTAGCAAGGGGGGGGTAGGTGCTCACTATTTAGCGGGGGGGGGGGGGGTGCTATGCTGTGTCCATATGGGACTGACTGATGTGTTTTGTTGTTTTTGTTTCGGCGCGGCGATGCTGCCTGTTATGTTTGCAGGCAGGTGGGTGAGTGGGTGGGGCTATTTACTTTTGGCGAGCTGGAGGTGCTTATCATGCCGCGGTGGGATCGATGCTTGGCGGGGTGCAGCATTCATATATATGTGGAGGAGCCCTAGCGGGTTTGCTTTGGCCTGGGGGGAAAACATCCGTGGCTAGTGACCGATGTACCTTCTTGTGTGATGGTTTTTTTTAGGGCGCCCCCGCTCCCGCTGTGGCGGTTTGCAGTCGTAAGGTGTTCACGCGTGGGACAGATCATCTACAGCTAGATCATCTACAGGTAGATCATGTCATCCCGGCCTCCCTAAAATACCAAAAATCCCCATACAAGTGACGTCACATCCATACATACAGACAGGACCACCTAACAGCAGCCGAAAATTGTGTTTTTTTTTTCTTTCTCCTTCTCTCATCTGATCACCCATCTCATTCCCTCCTCCCAAAAATTGCAAAGTGACGCCAATCCGTACCTACAGGGCCGCCATAACAGCAGCCGAAAATTGTGTTGTTTTTTTGTCTTCCTCCTTCCCTCATCCAACCACCACCCATCCCATTCCCCCCTCCCCAAAATTGCAAACCCTCACACGAGTGACGTCAATCCATACATACAGGACCGCCATAACAGCAGCCGAAAAATGTGTTTGTTTCCACCCCCTCCCCTTAGAATCGCCGAACACCTCGCGGCGCTTCGCCCTTGCTGCAAGCAATGTCTTCCTGGTCGGTGAAAACCCGACGTGCTCCGTCCCGGAATTGTAGAGATGCGAGGGTCTATGGCCATACGACTATGGACATGCATGACATGAGTACACCCTCCTCCCCCCCTACCGTGGCAGGCCTCCCAAGGTGACTCCTTTGGAGTTGATTCAACAGTCGTCAATAAACTCCCCAAACTGAATAAAAAACAGTACCACTCTGTCCCGAAATATAGTAACCGTTTGTATACTAATATTGAATAAAACGGTCCTTATTTTAGTGTACATAGCGATATACGAGTATTGAGCATACGAGGCCACCGACGGATCAAAATTAGACTCGCCAAAACCGAAGATCAATATACGGCTTGCAAAGTTGAATTTCGACGGACTGAGAATTTATTGCTGTAGTGTTTCTCTCTGTTTCGGGCAATTGATGTTAAGCATTGGATTGGTATACCACGATCCTTGCAAATGTGAGTTTTGACGAACTTTTCTGTTGTAATTATTTATCTGTTACAAATCGTTCATGTAAGTATGCGATTGGCATCGCTCGCAGCCGGCGAAGCATGGAGTTTCGACGATTGTTTCGATCTCACACCTATATTATAATGAGAGCATTTTTTTAACTGTTACAAAAACTACGCTAGACCACCAACCGAACATTTTTTCCTGCCGTCATATGTATGCTCCCCAAGGTGACGCCTTTGGAGTTAACGACGAAGCTCATGGAGGCGGCCAAGGCTCGAGGTGCCGAAGTGCGCATCGCTACCGTCGCCGGAGTGTCCAGCGCCCCTGTAGACCCGCCGTCAGACGAGGCGAAGGAGGAGTCCAAGAAGGGAGGAGGCGGGCAAGAGGAGGGGGGGCGCCGAATCACTGCCGTGGTGCTGGAGGACGGCGGGGAGATTCCGTGCGATAGGGTGCGTTAAAATGTCTCCCTGGGGAGATGGGAAGGGGAAGGGGGTGAGGTGGAAGGGGGGGGGGGTGGGAGGAAGGGGAGGGGGGGGGGGGGGGGGGTGGGAGGGGGGGGGGCGGGGGGAGGGGGGGGGGGGGGGGGGAGGAGGGAGGAGGAAGGGGATGGGAGGGAAGGGAGGAGGAATGGAATGGAGGGAGGAAGATGGAGGGGGAGTCCAATGAACGTTGCCAGTTGCGGCTCAAGGTCAAAGCAACGATTTTTTTATATGTAGTAAGTGTAGCGTTACTTTTGTCGGATTTGGCTGTTACTGGCATCTTTCCGGACCCGACGCTGATGCTACCGCTGGCTCGGTGAACAGGCCAAAAACTAATTCACAGCGCGCCACTTGATCGCGAGTACCCTCGCCCTGTGGAATGCCTGATAGCGGCGGGTCTGTGAGGTGGGAAGTACCAAGTGCTGCTGTACTTGTGGGTGATCGTTGGCGTGGCAAGTGCGTGGTGACGGCAGCTTGCCCGTCTCCCGCGCGCGTCGTATTGGTTCGCGCTCACGAGCAAGCTTGCATCGACGTCAGAGAAATAAAAAACATACTGCAACGGAATTAGTGGGTGTTAAAGGAGATTTCAGGAGAATGACGTAATTCATGCCCAAACACTTCCCCAAAACAGTAATAATGAGAGTTTTTTCCGTCCGTGTGTGACGCCACAGATCAACCAAGGTTCGTCGACCAATTCTGAATGCCATGCATAACCGGTACCGTACGTTTTTGGCCAACCAGTGAACTGCGAGCACTGCGTACGCTATTTTTTTCGTGTCCTGCTGGCGGTCCGCCGCGCGACCCGTTGGAACGTGAGCGTGTCCGAAGGCCTGCCTTGGCCTGCCTTGGCCTGCGGACGAAGCAGCTTCGTGCACCCCACCCATCCGTACAAACCTTCCCGAAACGGCAGAGACATATCATGCTTGCGAGCGATCACACCGGTTTGGCAGGTGAAACGCTGCAAAAAATGATGTGCCGTTCAATATCCCCTCCGCAATTGTCTGCCTGGTCGGTGGAAACCCGACATGCTCCGTCCCGGCATTGTAGGGATGCGACGGTCTATGGTCGTACGACTACGGCCATGCATGACATGAGTACACCACCCCCCCCCCACCCTGGACGCTGTCGTCCATGTGCAAGGAAGAGTACGCACAAGGTGCCGATGTCCGCCTCACATGCGGTTATTTCTAGGATGCAGCTCATCCTTCATGGTACTCGCCGAACACCTCACGGCGCCTTTCGCTTGGTGCAAGCCGCTTCGCGCTTGGTGCAAGCAATGTCTGCGTGGTCGGTGAACACCCGAAACGCGCAATCCTTCCTGGTATTGTAGGAATGCGAGGGTCTACGGTGATAAGACTGCGGCCATGCATGACAATGAGTACACCCCTCCCGCCTAACCCCTGTCCCTGCCCCGGGCGCTTTTCACCGAGGGTTCCGACTCACCCCTTTACAACTTTACTCACGTTTCGGTCACGAACTACTTGGAATCAGAGATAGGTCATTTTCGCAGTTCTACTGTACACTGAAAAACGGGTTTCCACATCTGCGGCATTTGTCTAATACTCGCGAACCCCGCACGTATATCCCATGTCATGACTGCTTCCCTCCCGTCCTGTCCCGTGTCTGGTTTCTCGAAGGTGATCGTGGCCATGGGCCCGTGGTCCTGCCTCGCTGAAGAGTGGTTCAACATCCCCGTGCCCATGCAGGTTTGACATGGCCTCACTCGACCTTTTGTGTTTTAGAGAGGGGGTGTGGGGGACAGGGGGCGGGCGTACTCATTTGTTGGTTGCCTTAGTCACTTGACCATTGACCACGCACCCCTTTCGAGACGGAGCACCGTTCCTATTCCTAGTTGAGACACCTCCAACATTTGGGCGTGCATTTCGTGTTCTCCATATGTTGGCTTTGGGCTTATTTTGTGTTTTAGTTATCATGGGGTGGGGGTGCTCCGTCCGGGGGGCTTCTGCGTGTCGCTCTTTCTTGTTTTACATCTGTGCGAGAAGATGTGCAAGTTGTATTGTATTCATTGTATTACTGGTGGTTTCGTTTGGTCGACGGGCCCTTTCAAGCGACTTATAATACTCGTAGCGTAAGAAACCCGACGAGCTATATATATATATATATGTAGCAGCGCTTTGACTTTAGTATGGACCGGTAACATGACGCCGCACGGCGGCACTCTCGACGGCTCTTCTGCGAGGCCTCGCACTTCTGCCTGGCGTCATGATTACCTCACTTTTACGTCGCGTGCGGACAACATTGGCTTCGTTTGCATAGCTCCAAACGTACCTTCTGTAAGTTGTCGTCGCCCTGCCGCGACATATATATATATACCACTCCCCGAAGGGGAGCCTTGTATATATATATATATATCAGCGGAAAGTAAAATAGCACTGAACATGTTCCACCCACCAGTGGTGCAGTTTCTACCCCTGCGGTCGACTAGCTATACGTATCCTCCCACCCGATTAACTGCGCGTGGCGAGACGCTCATTCATCATGCCAAAGTCATAGGCACATACCGAAATGTGAACGGTGTCGAAGAGCGAGAGGGGATCAGAGACCGCCAATTTTGTAAATCCCCGAGCGATCATCACGACAGGCGCCACATGGTATAGGTTTGTATATACAGTAGTGATTTCTCCGCGGTGCCGGTTGAGTGGTGCCGGTTCTCGGCTATAGTGCCTGTGAAATCGCTTGGCACAGATGGGATTCACTAGTGTGGTAGGTGCGAAATAGTGCCGGTTGCCGCTATATTGCCGGTATTGTTGGCTGGCGCATACCGGCACTATACAGGGACCGGCACTACTGTATATAGGTGGCACCGTTTCACGAGCCTTCATCATGCCACTAAGGCCGCCTCGAGCAATCGGGCGACCTCGGCTGCCGTCTCGACGTCAACCAACACAACTGGACAGGTTCTCCCCCCCCCCCCTTGGTACAAAAAGCAACGTTAAAAACCGCACGATGTACAGTATGGGCCCGCCAACAAGAAATGCCTACTCTTGACCCTTATTGCGACGCCATCCTTGAACAACGTTGAGCATAGGCTATTATATAGGATTTCAAGTATAGGGCTGGCCGCTGAGCACGATTGCTGATTTTTTTTCTAAGCGCCCCCCAGAGCGTGACACTTATGTTCTTATTTGGCTATTTCTCATCCGTGGGCCCTATATACTGTATTGACATCGTGTCCTCCACGTGTGGTATGGTTCTCGGTGTCGTGTTGGTACCAAGGGAGGGAGCTTCTGTCTGCCCGTGGTGTTATTGACCACGATGAAGTCCACGGGTGACTCGATACGTCATCCCCGGCGGCAAGTTCCGTGTGTACGAAGTAGATGTATAGTACAGTTCCCCTCGCACCCGGCATGCCAACCGCGTCCTCCTCCTACTTCTCCTTCTCCTCCCCCTTCTCCTAATCCTCCTTCTCCTTCTCCTAATCGTCGTCCTCCTAATCCTCCTCCTCCGAACCCCCCTCCTCCGTTTTTTGCCTGTCTTGTTTTTTGTGGCACGACTGACGTCTACGACTCCGCAGGGAATCAAGAGCACCAGCATCGTGTTCAAGGGGTCTCAGGCGGTTGCCGATGACCCGTACGCTCTCTTCTGCGCGGAAGACCGCAACGGGTGTCACCTCGAGGTGGGCTGCGCGAAGTGACGTGACGTTTGTTCCAGGGCTGTTCACGGGTCGGGTCAAACCTCGCGGGTCAGGCCGATTCGGATCGGGTAAGGGTGACCCGACCCGACTTGACCCGATCCGACCCGACCCGTTCCGCGAGAGTTTGAGAACCTCATATCCGACCCGCGGGTCGGGTCATGATCCGTGAAGAACGCTGTGTTTATCTTGCATTATCGCTGTCGCCGTTGCATTTGTAGTGTTGAGTTATCTTCGCTGTCGGGTTTCCATCGTTTTTGCAGGCGTTTTATTTCGCTTGTGGTCGGTATGATGGCGTATAGCTCTGGTCTTATTTCACTTGGTGGTTACCCAATGCTGCTGCTTCTGCAGCGAGCCCCAGCGAGTTTCCAGGGTACTTTGATGCGGCATAGGGATGTTATGCCGAATCTCGGCGCTGCATAGCGACGTACAGCTCGTCGTGCCACCGCATAACTCGGACGCCGTTGGTGGGCGGACGAAGGCCCTCGAGTTGACATTTGGGCGCGAGGCCCCCTCAGTAGCGTCGAAACGGTTTCCACACCTAGTTACACTGGCTTGGCGTGTTCCCGATCGCGTCTGCCCTCGGCGTGTGACCCCAGAGTTAGATCGTGGAGGCTATAGTTAGCTCTCGCGATGGAGCGGTCAACCAGGAGAGGACGCGAAAGCTGACAAATCGCGACTTAACCCGCCTGCAACAGCGCCCACGTTTTGAGTAAATTGACTTTGAATGAGAGTTGTATGACTTTTGCAGCGGTGACGGGGTTAGAGCCAACAGCAGCAATGCTGTGGGTAGTTCGTGTCACTGCTATGTCGTGCCGCTTATCTCGCCCTTCGGCCCGAGCGCGCGAAGCTGGGGCGCGACGAAACAGCAAGAATAGCCGTGCCTCTACAAACCGTTGACACCGCTCGTGGCGTGAGCTTTTTACTTGGTTTCAGTTTGTACCTGTGTTTGGCTCAAATGGAACAAGTATACCTGTTTTTGGCTTTGGCCCTTTTGTTTTCCAGCTGAACTCGCAGGAGGTTTTAGTGTTTTACCCTCAGCGGTCTATTACCAAAACACAATCTCAGCTTTAACTTCTAAGTAGTTCGACCCCCCGAAATAGCCAGCAAGTGCACTTTTAAGCGAGTTACAGCAGTAACGCTTATCAGCTCCTCTCTCCTCTTCCAGGTCAACGTAACAATTTCGGCTCCTCTCTCTTCCCTTTCGTGTCCTGTTACATATAGGTGTACCCGCGTCCCACCGGCGAGGTGTACCTATGCGGCCTGGGGAATTCTGACTACGTCGACCCTCCGCGCCTTAAGGCCGGAGGGGACTGCGAAAAACCCGAAAATATTAGTCCCGACCCTCTGCGTGTGACGGCGGCTACGAAGTCTTTCAAAGGCCTAACGTCTCTGGGGAATGAGCCGGCCGCTGTTTCTCAGGTGGGTTTCCCCCTGAGGCTTTTTTGTTTTCTCGCAGGGGACGTTTTTGGGATCGTGCGGAGAAGGGTGACGCGTGACTACTTTTTCTTCTTTAAAAACAATGTGTTTTCGGGTGGAAGTGGTGGGTGCATCCCTTCCGAAGACGTTTTATTTTCATGCGGGGAGAAATTCAGGATCGTGCAGAAGTTTCTGTCATGTGTTTTTGTGTTTTTTTATTTATCGGGTCGATCCGGCAAGAGCGGCGTACACACGCGCTGCTGCTGCTGCTGCTGCTCTCACTGCTGCCTCTGATGCTGATGCTACCCGTGGCTGGCTGTGTCGACGAGCGGGTTCCTCGAACCGTTTCGCTGCTCCAGTTAATTTGTTACCCCCCCCCCTATAAATATACTTCGAAGTATTATGTATGTATCCCTAACCCTAAGTACTTCAGTATATATTTATAGGTTGGGTTGGTGTCGGTTGGCGACGACGCTGTAAATCACACCTCTCACTGCGTGAGCTAGGCAACCAGGGTACCGTTTTTTGTTTGTTTATTTTTTTGGCGGTCACCAAAGCTGGCGGTCGAGTAAGATCATTTGTGCGGGGTGGAGAACCTTTGCTCCCCACAAGGGGAATGATCGTATCACGTAGTGTGTATATGGTAAGGCACCCGCGAGGCAGTTACATAGTGCTCCCATTGCTGTCTCCGGAAGTGGCCACACCAGAAATTAAATTAACCCATTGAAGTTGTCATCCATATGCAAGTCCGCCTCACAAGCGGTTCTTAGTAGGATGCAGCTCACCCTTCATGCGACTCGCCCAACACCTCACGGCGCTTCGCGCTTGATACTAGCAATGTCTGCCTGGTTGGTGAAAACCCGACATGCCCCTTCCCGGCATTGTAGGGATGCGAGGGTCTATGGTCATACGGCTACGGCCATGCATGAAAATGATTTACCCCGCCCCCCCCCCCCCCGGCTAGCGGAGGCTGTAGCTGAGCGAAATCATCCTACTGGACACCTCGCATTCTTCCTCTCTTGGAACAACCGCACACCCCGCCGAAAGCTTTAATTCGCTGCAACCCTGACGTCGTGTTCTATCCCCTCCCCCCTTGCCTGATCGTGTCCTTCGTAGTTGCGAGGGATTACATTTTCATCTTGAACTGTCGATGTGACCTTGACCGACCCCCACTTCACAGCCGGCCTGTCAAAGCGGCGTACTTTTGCGGATACTACTACTGTGCATCGTACATATGACCCCCCTGCCCATTTATTTTGAACGATTTGACGCGCGCTACGATATCGATCCCAGTGACACTTTTTGGGCAAAATCATTATGACCGACTGTTGGTATGCTTCTTAACCCAATGTCGTTGGAACACCATTAGCATTTCACAATATTTTTCGTGGTGTACCTACCGTGGGTTTCGGGATTGTTCATCGGCTTGCACTTTTAGCATTTCTCTTAATCGTCCTTTAGGGTGGGGTATAGAGCTCCTATATTATAATCAAGTGACCACCCTCGGAATGTTTAGGTGCTACCCCCAGAAGGCAAACACGCGTCATTTGTGGTCGTACATAGTAGGAAGTGACCGCCTCCACACGCCTCCACCCCCGCCCGCCACCCACCTCGCCCCCTCACCCCTCGAGCCTATACTCCAACCCCCCCCCGCGCGCATTTGCCAATTTTGACATGAAAGGCATGCATGCGGCCCTGCCCTCCCGACGGTTTACCCATCATGGGAGAAGTTCCGGGAATTAGCGGGGCTTACATCAGCGCCGGGCACAACTGCTGGGGGATTTTGTGGGGCCCCGTGACGGGCCTGCTGATGGCGGAGTTGTTGGTGGATGGAAAGGCGTCGACTGTGGACATCGACCCATTCTCGCCCACTAGATTCATGCAGCGCGCTGGCCGCTCGAGAGGGGGGCGGGATGAGTCCGATGATATTACCCAGTGGTAATATGTTAATGACGTTTTGTTCCAGGGGCCAGGGGCCGTGGAGAAGTGAAAGAAGAAACCTTTTTTTTTTCATGCGTTAGGCCTTTTTTTTTGTTTTCTCTCCTGTCCGGAATTTTAAGCCATTGGCTAGGAGGAGTCGTGGTAGTCCGAGACAGAGAAAGGGAAGCTTGGGCGTAACTGTGATGCTTCATGGGTGTCGACCGCGGCTGACGATTGTTGCAATATTCACCACTCTGGTGGTTTATGGGTGGGGAACTGATGTGTGAATACGGAAGCATTTTTATAATGGATGACTAATTGTTTGTTCGGTGAGGCTGAATGTTTTTGGCTATCAGTTCTCGGACCATTTTGTTTGGGTATCATAGCGACTGTGTGAGTCGTTCCTGGCCCCCGGCCCCGGTGGCGTTGCTTGCCTCGGGAATCCAAGCAGTTTTGTCTTGGACACCAAACTGTGTAGATCGAAGCGTCTGTCACCCCATCACGCACTGGGTCGGCTCGTCTGCAGGTACACACCTGTTGCTGATATCACGTGTGGTCCTGCTCGTTCGTTAGTCGAGCATCCGTTCTTTGTTTGACATTGCGTTGACGGTTTGGAGTGACGGTCCGAGTGCAGTACATACTTGATCACTCAACAATCGACGACGGGACAGCAAGTATCATATCGAGCCGTGCAAGGTTTCCCACCAGAAAATGAGAAAGAGTGACCTCCTCTGCCCCCTCTACGCCAGGGACGTGAACACAAACCACGCCCATCCTTCTTGCCTGCTTACTACGCTAAGGTGGCCACCGCTTCATTTAAAGCGATTAAAAAGTTTTGCGCACTTGAGGCATTATGTTATTTTTGCAAATCCACCCTCTCTCTTGTTCTCGCGATTGGCCCCCTTTTCCGGCATCAGCCGGCGCCACTTGACTGTTACTGCAGCCTGTCACTGCTTCTTCGGCTGCCGCCGACCACCCCCCCCCCCGCGTTTTTTAGGAGGATGCGTCTCGCCTAACACCCTCATGGGCTTCGCGCTTGGTGCAAGCAATGTCTGCCTGTTGGTGAAAACCCGACGTGCTCCTGTCCCGGCATTGTAGGGATGCGAGGACTATGTCTTTTACGACTTAAGGCCATGTATAATAAGAACACTACCCCTCCCCTCTTGGCTCCCTCCTCCCCCCCCTCCCGCCTACCCCACCGCTGCCGCTGCCAAACGCGCAGGGGTGCCCCGACCCTTGGATCCATTACCAGCGAAAAATCGTACATTTCTAGTTCTGTCATTATTTTGCCACGATTTTGGCTCCTGCTACGTATGTATCTGCTTGCTTTTGATGCTCCAGTCTCGATTGAAAACCCCTCCGACCAGCGGTCTCGCCCGCACCGAAAGTAGTTGTAAAAACGTAAAAAAACCTCGGTCGTCAAACAAGACGTGGCCGCGATTTGGTGTACGCGATTAAAGTTACTTTTTTTTCACGAACTATATATCACCTGTACTCGGACCTGGTTACAACTGTTGCAGTACTACTGCTGTCCGTACGTGGCGCACGTACGAGTATACGCGCATACATTTTCATACCTACCTGGTGTTGTACGCGTATTTTTACATTTTTACACATCAAGACATTGAGAAAAGTCGGGGTGAGAGATTGCAGGAAATCAACCCATACAGAACCCACTCTTCTCTTCAGATCACAAAATATTTATTCTCAGGAGGGCCGTTCGCGTTATATGATTACTTGTCCCCTGTACCTACTTTTAAATTAAGTAGTTCCTGTACGTAGAACGCAACTGCCCGAATGAGAAATGAACAAATAAACCCAGCCTCTGTGGGTCAGTGGGTCAGTATTTATTTTAGAAAAATAAACGAAACAAGCCGCCGACAAACTAAAATTTGAAACCACTGAAGGTTTTTCAGGGTTTTCCGTCAATCGCCCGCAATAAAAAAACCACCGCCAAATCTCCGCTGGAGGTAGGTGCTGCTGTACGTAAACTTCGCACTCACTCATGATCATTTTATTTACTGTTTGGTGACCTGCTGCTGCTGCTGACTACTCAGCTTTAAGTACTGCTACCTGTGTTACAGTCAGTACGAGTAGCACTACTATTTAATAGTGTTGATAATATGCAACTAAAAAAACTTGCTTATTTATTGTTGTTGCATTCAGAGCTGAAAAAAACACCCCCCATTAATTCCAAGTAGTTTGTCCCCAAATATGTGAAAGCAGTTCCTAAGGGGTTAACCACCATTTTTGTGCTTTTTTGCAAGCATAATCGAAGCAACAAAGCCGTGCTTTTATCGGTATAATATTACCTCTTGTGAAGGAAAGCCCATTAAGAGGGGGGACACAGGGATGTCGAAGCTGGCCATGTCACGCTTCTCCTTTGGTTTGGTAAAGTTCTTCTTGTTGCTTATCTCATGGTAGAGCTCGATAGGGTACGAGAACGGAGTGCGAAGGTAGGGCTCAGCCAAGTAATACGTGATACCATCACACTCTGGTACTTTTATTTCAAAGTATAGCTGTATGTTTTTTAGTATAATAGTATACTAATCGCTATACAAATAATTTGTATAGGTTTTAGTATGCCTATTAAAAACCTTTGCAGAATAAGTGTATGATGTGCTAAAATGTACATCGTATGTATGGTATGTGTTATAGTATTGCCATACTAGAATGAACTTGAAATTTTTTATTTAGATTTTAGTATGATATACTATACGCCATACGAACCAAATAAGTAACTTTTTAACTGCAAAACTTATCCCACACTACTACTTTAATTCCAAGTAGTTTGTCCCAAAAATCGTGGGATCGGTTTTCATAAGGGGCAAAGCAACAACAACAACAACAACAACAACAACAACAACAACAACAACAACAACAACAACAACAACAAAAATTGGGGTTGCCTGGTTGCCTACGAGTACCAACACCACTATATTCCAAATTCGCATTCGCAATCGATACTCATCAGTTTCTCAGCTTTCAGCTGGCTTTGCCAAGCAGATTTTATACTCGGATGCGCCTGACATGAATATAGGCCTGCGACGTCCCCGTGGGTAAATAGAGCCGGAGGGACAGCACAGGACGAGGATAATGCTGCTCTACTGCTGTTGCTGCTTGCTGCTCTGCTCCTTGCTCTGCGCTGCTCACTGCTCTGTGATGCTGCTGCTGCGCTGCTGCTACTACTTCTGCTGTTGCTGAGTTACACATGTTTAATGTCGCAAGTTTCTGCTCGTAAATATAAGGAGCGCTTTAATATTAAGTTTAGTATAAAAAGGTCCTTACATTTACGTACATATTGACGCAGTGTTTAAAAAAGTGCTTCTTTATGACGTAATCAGCCCTGTCCGGTCGATTTGATTGGACGGAGCTCACAGTCTCGTATGGAAGTTTGAGGAAACGCGGGATAAAAAGCATCGAAGAATCGAGTACGTATGCTTGGTGGTTTGGCTTGTTGTGTACGCCACAAGCTTGGCACATCAGCTGCAGCTACTACTACTGCTGGTGGTGTATAGCTCGAGTGCGCCTGTCGTATATAGGACGAAGAACAACCACCAATCGGGTCGCATACAGGCGCTGGTGGCACGGGATAAAGTCAGGCGCATGGACAGAGCCAGGACACAGCTAAACAGGTCGGTTCTCACACCGAATTATTGCGCCGCATCTGGGGCTGTATGAGTTCACTGTCCAACTACACTGCTTGCCGATGCTGCTGACAAAGTCTGTAATCTGTACCTCGTAGCTACTGCTTGTAAAGTCGAGGTGTCAACCGCATCCCACGCTGCAGAGACCCTTCCCTTCTGGCTTTGGTAGCGGTGGCTGCTTGGGTTGGCTCTTTCGAGTACAAAACAATAATCCACTGAAATAGGCAGAAAGAGCGAAAGCTCTTCGCCCTTCGATCTCGTCATTGTTCTTTTTTGAGCACTCCACCAAGACTCCACTCGTATATATGCAGTCCGCAATTCTTCTTAGCTTTCGTGAGACGTACCAGGTATACTCGTAGTGCTTGCCTGCGAGCGCGCGCGAGCTCTGACGCAACTCGACTCGACTATGTTCGTTGGAAGGGGATATTTCAAGCACGTGGCGGAAGTAGCGCAACAGGTGTACAGTAGTAGTGTAGCAGCGAACAAAATATTTACCCTCGAGTTCGACTCCAATTTCGTCAGCATTGATATCTGCGGAGCTCCCCTCTCTATTTACGTACGAGAACTATCGCTACGTACCGGTACATGGTACAAACCTACAGTACGTCTGGTCCAGACCAAGACTCGACTCGACTCGGGCGTCTCAAGAGGCTGGATGAGAACGTGAGACTGCTTCTTCTGTAGTGTTGATTTTATTCTGACCGCTTTCTTGCTTTGCCGACTCGTATAAATGCGTACCAGGTATCAGTATAGGTCACTACTGCTACTGTGTGGGCTTGTCGGCTTGTGAGCTGTGGACTGTGAACTGCTGTGAGCTGTGGGCTGTAAACTGCTGTGAGCTGCGGGCTGTGAGCGGTGGGCTGTGGGCTGTGCGCTGCTGTGGGCTGTGGGCTGTGAGTTGTGAGCGATAGGCTGTGGCCGGTGGGCTGTGGGCTGTGGGCTGTGAGCTGCGAGCTGTGGGCTGTGGGCTGTAGACTGTGAGCTGTGAGCCGTGTGTGGGCTGGTTGTTGACTGAACTGTAAGCTGTAAGCTGAGGGCTCTGCCGTGATCGGGATTTGCTACAGAGACCAAAAATAATGGACCTGGACGGCATACTTCACGATCGGAAGCCGGTGGCTCCTGCACCGAGAGACTCATCGGGAACACCCTCCTCCTCCCAAAAGAACAGAAGAAGAATCAGCAAAAGCAACAACAGCAGTAGCAGCAGCATCGTAGCGCAGCACAGCGGCAGCAGCAGCAACCTCCTCGCCGGGCAGCACAGCAGCAGCAACCTTTACGGGCAGCACAGCAGCAGCAGCGGCAACCTTGCCCGGCAGCACAGCAACCGCAGCAGCTACGACCTCGCCGAGCAGCACAGCACCAGCAGCGGCAACATCGCCGCGCAGCGCAGCAGCGGCGGCGCCAGCAGCAGCAACATCACCGAGCAGTACCGGCCGCAACAAGACGACGGCTATTTCTTCGCATCGCCCAACTCTGCCCCCTCGCCTATCAGCGAGTTCCTGAACTACCCTGCCAACAGCGCGGGAGGCAAAGATGACGGCCGTCGGTGGGGACCAGCCTCGGGGCACCACCACGCGAGCACCGGAACCTTGAGCTTCCAAGGGATACCCGCAACGACGACGACAGTGGGGGAGATGGCCGAAACGCCCCCCGCCGGTGAGCGCACCCGGTTGCTCCGGCCGGTGTCGTCGATGCTTTCGCTGCCCGGCGCTCTCTCCAACTTGAAGAGGAGCAAGAGCTTGCAACCACCACAAGTGTCTCAGACGCGCTCAGCGGCAGCAGCGGCAGCTGCAGTAGCACGAGCAGCGCCAGGGGCAGCGGCGGCTCGAGCAGCAGCAGGGGCAGCAGCAGCACGAGGAGCGTCAGGTGCAGGAGAAGCACGGGGAGCATCAGGGGCAGCAGCTGCACCGTCGCCGGCGGCGGGTGCATCCCGGGAGCGGGAGCGTCGCAGCAAGCCACTTGGAGAGATCAAGATGGAGCTTAAGGGGGCAAATAGAACCAGGGGCCTCGGGTCCATGCCCCGGTTTCCTTCGTTCGGCTCCAACGCCGCTTCCGGCAGCAACCTCGCCGTGGGCTTCTCTCGTAGAAAGGCGCCCATCGCCCCGGCCCTCCGCTACCTCATGGAGGTGATGTGCACCGACCTCATCGCGTGCGGCGAGTGCTTCGTGCCGGATGACAAGGCGGGACAGACCCTGGTTCGCTACTGCGGTTTCGTTCCCATTGAGGTGGATGAGGCGCTGGACTGGGAGACGAGCCATTTCTTGGGGGACGATCACGACGAGGCGTACGGGAGGGGAGTGGGTCTCCCCGGGATCGCGTGGGCGGCTTCGAAGCCGAGAGTGGTGGAGATATCGACGCTGACCACCGACCTGTCTTTCGACACGGGAGGGAAAAGGTGGGTTTTTTTGTGCAGAATGTGAATAAAGTGTTGTGTTTCACACATGGGACATGACGCGTGCCACGATAATAGAGGTACTTCTGTACCGTTTTTTTGGCTGAAATTGTACGAATCTGAATGGTCGGGCTCCTCAATCCCTTAAGAACCGATCCCACGCTTTTGGGGACAAAACACTTGGAATTAGTGTGGGGATTTTTTTTCAGTTCTGAAAGGGTTAACCCCTTAAGAACTGGTCCCACGATTTTGGCGACAAACTACTTGGAATTAGTGTGGGGCAATTTTTTCAGTTATTAATGGGTTAACCCAAAATTGTCGGACTTTCATTTCAGTCTTGTGTTGCAATACTAATAACTGCTTGTTCGTTGTATGTTTAGGCCATGAGTATTGTTCATCGGGGAGAGCTTTAATTTCCCTCCAAAATCAGTTTTTGACTTACTATTAGTGTAGAACTTCTCGAGTGACCACCCTCAGGAAAAAAACATGTCCTGTATGCAGGTGCACCTCTACCGTGGCAGTTGTCACGTGTCAGACCCCCTTTTCGTGATCTAGATCGTTCACGGCAGATAGATCCCTGACATACACTCTAAGCGATCTGCATGGTTTAGATCACGTTGCCGGGTTGGAGCCATATTATCTGCAGGACCTACGTATATATCGTAGCACATATAGGTTCCCTGGGTTGGATCTTGTACAGTAGAGATCCTGCGCAACAATTCTTAACGGCGGTTTAAGATCTAGATTGTCTTGATTGGGATGTATATGATGTGTGTCATACTCGTACAAGAATAATATTTCTTCATGGACAAAGGTTGGTTGCGCATGTGTACCATGGCCTCTCTTGTTTATTTTCGGGGTTTTTTATTTCTTTCTTTTTTTCCATCCCATTCATTATTTTCGCCCTTCCTTTCTTTCTCCTTCCTGGTCGTAACTCAGATCTGGGGTCACAAAGTAGGCTCCTCTCCCTCCCCCCCCACTGCGGTTCGTGCCTTGCATTTTTATTGCGATAATAATTCAGCTCTTTCTTCCCTCGGCGACTCTCATCGATTTGTGCCTACCCACGCTACTATTGATAGGCGCTTTCAGCAGTTGATTCCGTTTATTTTTACTTTTGCAGATAATCTCAAAAGTCCGACCCACGTGAGGTTTGAACTCCGTAAATCAACTCTTAAAAGCGTTCGAGGGTACCGCTAGACCATCGGGGCGACCTGTCACGAGTGTGCAAGTTTAAAAACCACCTCGGTGTGTGCGCCTCCCGACATTTTTTATGATGAGCGTTTTTTTTAGGTTTGCAAACAGAGGTGTTTTTTCCCTTTCAAGTTAGTGTTTGCCTCGTTCAGCGAGGGAATCGAGCCGGCTCTTCACGGAATGAGTCTGACGACTCTCGGAGAGGTACCCAGATCAGTTTCCCGCTTCTGGAGGGTCCTAGTTGAGAGAATTTTGGACTAGCGAATAATCCATTTGTCTAGTAGAAGACATGGCAGTTGAACAAAATCGGGGCTCTATTTGATCTTTTTTTTTCTCTATTATAAGCATGAAAATTGAATATTGAGCGCCTCCGAATTCATCGCGACTGCGACTCTCGAAAAGCGGGAAGCTGGTCTGGGTACTTCTCCGAGCGTGTGTACGAGTAGTCAGGCTTATTCCGAGAAGAGCCGGCTCGGTTTCCTCGCTTTACGGGCAAACACAAACTTGAAAGCAAAAACAAAATGTAACCTCAAACAAAATGTCCCGCCTAAAAAAGGGCCAATAATTCGTCGAACTTCTTTTTTGCAAGCTAGGTATGATGCTTCGATCGCGCGCTGCTAGGGAGTGTACATGACATCATGAAATGTATATAGTCAGCAGTTCGGTGACTCCGCTTGGTGATACCACAGCCAGTACCAACGTCAACAGAACGCTTTAAACAAAGAAAGACGGCCAGGCAAATAGTTCTGCACGGAGACAAACACAAACATCCGTTTATCTCCAGATGGCTCTCCTGTTTTAGGTTATATAGAAAAATAATTTGGTATACACAACAGTAGTCAGTAGCATCTGAGCACGTCACACTTTCGAACACCAATGCGCATGGTAGTAGTGTTTATAGTTACGTACGTACGGAGAAGCCATAGGGCAGGACACAGGAGACGCGTGCTACGATAGAGGTACTGTACCTTTTTTTGGCTGAAATTATTTCGGAATGACGGGGGCTCCTTAACCCAATAACCATCGGAATTTATTTTTGTGTCGCAGTATTTTTCGTTTTTTTATACTTAAGGCCACGGAATTATTCATCGGGTCGAGGGTGGTCGAATAATTATTTTTCGACGATTTTTTTGTTCGTTAGGGGGGGGGGGTTACGTAAACCGGGTGAAAAAAAATGAAAATAAGGATCATTTTTTTTTCCATTTTCTTATTTCATAATGTGATCACAACGGTTACAACGGTTTTCTATTCCGACCTCTGGGGGTGTGGTGTGTCGTTTTCTCTTTTTTCCGGACGCCCCTGATCGGGTAGCACTTTTTGTTTCGTCCAAAAACAGTTTCGGTTTAGGTATACAGCGCCTCAAGTGACCACCCTTATAAGGCAGAAAATGTATAGTGCACCTCTACCGTTGCATGCGTCAGGATGCAGGATGCAGGACACCGACAGACAGTACTTTATACAAGGAAAACAAGCACTCCTCGTGAGAAAACCAGGCTGAGATTCACGGGGGAAATACGAAAATTTGGAAGCCGCTATAAAACTCAAGTTGGTGTAGAAGTGCACTATTTTCCAAGTAATTAATCTACCCGGGATAATTTCCTGCTCATTACGTAAAGTTATTTAAATACGACGTAGGCATCTTGTACTACGTACTACCCCGCTGCTGTCTACCGGTACTTGTTACCGTGCGTATTCATTAGAACGACATGCGCCGTGACCGTGCGAAACCACCCTTACGGAGTGTGTGTATGTCGTACGTAAACATTGCGTCCTTTTGTCTTTTGGTTTTGGTATTTGGAGGCGTGTTTTGATACGGGGGTATGATAACACAGTTCGGCAAAAACGTTTCTGACTGACGAGAATCTTCGGCTGGGGAGCTACCCAATAAGGCATATGCATCCATTTTTTTATATTCGAATTCACGGCTGACGTAACCTATATACCAGGTATATGATATGCACGTACAGTAGTATTGGTAGCTGCCAATACAACGGCAACCTAACCAAGCGTAGCGATTATGGCAGTTTCATTGTATACAACGTCGGGAATCCCTGGTTGCTCCCATATGCCGACGGAAGGGCACACCGACGGAAAGTCTGAATCTAGATTGCAAGTACAGCAGTACTTGGCAACTGCCGACATAAACATGCCTTCCGATTCTTGTGCTGGCGATTTGTTTGCTCTTTTCCCGGCAAGTATCGCACAACACCTTCCCCCCGCTGTAGAGTTTCCTGGGACTTTTCGGCTGAAACGATTTCTGAATGCCCTATTAAAGGCTCCTTAACCCAAATTAGTCGGAATTTCAATCTTATACGTACTGCAGTAGTTTTAATGGTATACTTAGGCCGTCGAATCGTTCATTGGGTAGCACGTTTACTTTCCTCCAAAGGCAGATGGCTTACTCTTGACTTACTATTGGTATAGAGCTCCTCAAATGAGGAGAATTAGAAAATGGCCTCTATGCAGGTGCACCTCTACCACCGTAGCACGCTTCCTGGCCATTCTAACGCCCTTCACTTTCTGCATATCATACATGAAACATGCAACAGGCTTTTCCACGCGGGCCGGCTCTTCCACACGGCCATGACAGTCCCGCTCTATTCCAACGATGGCATCCACTTGTGGGGAGTGGGGATCCGGCAGCTGATGGGGGTCGTGGTCATGTATTTCCCGGGCCCCGAAAATCACGCCTCCGCGCTGATCGCCTACGCTTCGGCCGTGGCGGCGTCGGCGTCTTCGATGTCGGAGCTCATGGTGCACCGATCCCTGTTCGTGGAGGGCCGCGCCAACCGGGTGAAGAGGAACTGGAGGGTCATGAGGATCGCTCTCCTGTTCGCCTTCCCCATGTTTATCAAGTGAGTGCGTCGACAGAGCGACTGAAATATTGGCAACCCTGGAGTGACTGCGCCCCCACGTGTTTGTGCTCGTAGAAATAAAATAAAAAATGAGGCAAAAAAGCAGCTTTTGGGTGGCATTAGAATCCCAGTTTGAGAGTGATATCAGAGTCGGCGCATGCTGCAATAATAGAGATTGCACTTTTTTTACTGAAATAGTTTCTCAATGATCGGGCTCCTTATCCCATTTAGGACTACAGTCCCGATGTGGGTATAGAACGCTTGGAATTAGAGTGAAATATTTATTTCTAGACAGTGCAGTTCTAAAGTGGTCACTGTAACCCAAATTCGTCGGAACTTCATTTATCTTATTGCAATATTTTTCAATTGTATACTGAGGCCATAGGGTTGTTGACGGGGTAGCACTCCCCCCCCTCGCCCCCCCTAAAATCATTTTTTTGGTAAGGCACAGAGCTCCTCAAGCGACCACCCTCAGAAGGCAAAAATGGTGCACCTCTACCGTAGCATGCGGCAGTCCAAACCGTGGTTGTCTAAGTATACTAGTTTTAGTGGGGGGAGTCCCGTGGCAGCTGTCCGTCAAGAAAGGGGGGCAAGAGTGCCGAACCGACATATTCGTAAGTATAGATAACCGAGCAGCTGAGGGCCACGGCGGGGAGTGAGGCATCAAGGCATAGGGCGTACGGCCAAAGGTCCTTGTGTGTCTTCGTACACCTACAGGATAGTAAGAAACAGGAAAGACGGTCCAGGCTGAATTTCTTGTTTGTAGGGCTTCGAGTTGGCCGGACTTCCCGCGTAGTTGTTGGTTGGCTGGCGAATCCAACCAACTAATTGACTCTAGTTGGATAGTTGGCTGACGCTATTTTTGCTTCTTTTAATATCGTGTCCTTCGAAGGTGAAAACTAATTAATGACTTGAATTAGTATGAATTAATTAAAAAACTGGCGTTGTATCGTAGGCTTTGGAGAATGTACGAAACGGGAGCCGGGTGTCGCAGGAAATATAATGATTTCTTCCCGCAGGTAAATACTGTGTTGATTTGGAGGGGCTGCGGAATGTTTGGTCCAGTGTGTTATCAAAAAAATATTTCATGAAGTAAATGCCAGCGACTTTCGGCACTTCCATCGGCACCGGCACCGTCGATGGCGACGGGTTTTGACGCGTGATGAATTGCACTCGCCCTCCCTCTCTGAGCGAGTGACCTCACAGGGAAATGAGCACCCCGTTGCAAAAAAGCCTTCAATATGCAAGGAAACCCAAATGGTCGGATCGTTGGCACCGCTGCAACTAACTACATTATCTAGTGGGCGACTTTTAGTCATTCACCTAACAGCTCTAGTTGTTTGAGAACGGGTGTGTTCTACGCTAACATCAGTCTGACGACTCCCCTAACTTCTCACCTGGTACGTAGTTTCTTGTAAAGCTCAAGCCTGGCATTGTTGCCACTCGTTTTTTTAGTAGGCATCCTGTCCTGTATAGCCGTAGTGCATCGGAATGCGACGTACGGTACGCGTCCACGAGCAATAAATAACCTATATACCAGGGGTCAGGCGCCACGTTTTGGGGCACGTTAACGAATTTGGATCAAGAAACCGTGCCCAGCGGCTGGCCCTTCTACACCAACTCCTACCCGGGTACCAGGTGCGTTATAAAATGGTTTACGCTCAAGGTTGCTCATCAAGATTGATGTCACAATATAGCTTTCAAGCCTTGCTTAGACTAAGCATTTCTTGTTGCCGGGACATGCTCACTCGGGAGTACAATACGCTGAATTCGGCAGCGAGGAAGCAGTAGAGGCCGTTTTTCCAGGGCTGGTCACGGGTCGGGTCGGGTCGGGTCGGGTCGGGTCGGGTCGGGTCGAGCCGATCCGATCCGTGAGAGTTAAAACACCTCCCAAGCCGACCCGACCCGACCGGACCCGACCCGTAAGATTTCGAACGCTTCCTGACCCGACGCGCGGGTTGGGGTCATGACCCGTGAAGTACTTGCAATTACCGACAAGCGGGGGTGGGCTTGGTTGAAACCTCCCCGCGTGAGCAGTTTTTGGTTTGCGGCGAGAACGGGGGAGGCGTTTTTTCATGGGGATTGTTTTTTTCGTTGGACGCAAGAAAGAGAGGCGAAACCGCTGGCAGAGGGCGGCAACAGAGCATGCGAGAGGCACGGAGCGAATAGAGCGGGGCTGGAAAATGGGGTATGTTCGGAGCAGCACCGGCGCCAAGATGGGCTCGGTTTCGAGCGCGAGAGCAGGAGTTTTCCACATTGCCCTCCGTGACTCCTGTTAGACGTAATACGAAGTACAGGTTTTAGGTCACGTCAGAAGCGAGGTCGCGTGGCATCGAAATAAACTCCACAGGTTCCAGGTGTGACCAGAATGTGACAATGCTATGTTGCATCACCGCACTATTACGGGGGGCCATAGTAAATAGTACATATGGTACACACAAAAACCTATATGTTTACCTATTTTTACTAAACAACATTAGGTCCTATTTACTATGGTCCTCCGTAATAACCGAAACATCGCCCGGCTTGATTGTCGCTAGGAGCTGCAGGTCTGTCGAATGGTCCTCGTGGGTATCACTAAAACTAAAAAAGGTTTTCGGTACTGATTTCGGATTTCTGACAAGATAGAATGCCGACCACCACACACCCCGAAAAGCGATTCTACCATTTATTCCTGCTGACGATGGACGACATCAGCGTAGCACTCCACTCACACACCACGTAATGCTCAGTTTGGCGGCTCTTGGTCGCTGTTGTGACTTGTGGGAAAATCATCCCGTGACCTCAGGTCGGTTTCAAATAGGCTTGTGTTTGGTGTTTATCAGAACCTCCTTTTTTGGTTTCGTTAACCACACCTACCTCGACCCATACAACTCTTGTGTAGTTTACTATTTTTATTTTATACCTGGTATTATTTGCCTTCCGACAATGTGCAGGGCATTGTTCATTCAGAATGAAAAAGCAAATTGGTGGAATACCTTGGTAGCAGGCGAGGGGGAACTCCAGTACGTCGCATGGACTACGCGTGCAAAATAATATTCCGTACTGAATTCAGTTCCACCTTGACGCGCGTGAACACGAAGACCACGCTTTTCTTGCTAAAACCAAGTATGAGACCTTGATACCTGGCACAAAATAGCGGGGGGTTGTTGGTGGGAATATACACGTATATACGCACTCCAAAACTACTATTACATGTGATATCGACGCATGTTTGCCTTACAAGGGTAGCGCCTTACGTTTTATGAGGCTCCCCACTTGAGGAGATCTATACTAATCGTAAGTCAAACAATGATTTTAGAGGAGATTAAAAATGCTACCCGACGAACAATCCCGTGCCCTAGGTATAACATGAAAAACGTTCACCACAAGAAATAATGAGTTTCCGACGAATTTGGGTTAAGGAGCCCTGTCATTCAGAACAAGTGTCAGTCTAAAAATGCTACCTATATCGTAGCACGCGTCTAG
>MEHQ01002527.1:0-61058 GCA_008828725.1 Saccharina japonica
TGGCTCGGCGTGCGCATTGCATACGGGGCAGGAGGGGAAGACTACAGCAAAAAACGATTTGGGTACCTGGCATGTGCATTCA
The DNA here is from genome assembly GCA_008828725.1 of Saccharina japonica. NCBI lineage: Eukaryota > Phaeophyceae > Laminariales > Laminariaceae > Saccharina > Saccharina japonica. Next base: position 83 of record MEHQ01002527.1, read on the forward strand.
TATACTGATGGGGTGCAATGGGCCCCGCATTGGATGGTGTTTGTCCCCGTGATACATCGCTATCGGCCTGTGTGGGTGTGGTGCCGACGCAGCTCTACATTTTCGTGTGAAACTAAACAAATCATATCAGGGGTACTTCTACCCCGCAGCATGAACACCATCTCTGTTCACGAGCGGTGAGCAGGCACGTGCCGGTGATAACGACGCGAAAGGATGAATGCCGATGCGAACGCAGGGTTGAGGAGGGGTGGGGGCGGGGTGACGTACCTCGTGGTTTTCCAAAGATCGATAGGCTTTTCCCCGAGGAGGTTGAGAACCATAGCCGTTGCCACGCACCCGAACATTCCGAACCCGTAGATGTAGCCAAAGTGTGGCTGCCACCAAACACACAACCCAAACAGAGGCCGATGAGGGAGCAGAGAGGGAGGGTGAGCGGGTATATAAGCCAGAAAAAGTGGCAGGAGATTAGACTCGCCTGGCCATGCCATGATTGGACTTAAAGATAGTTCGGGAGGAGAGCTACCGTTGTCGATGTCCTCGAGACACCGCTAAAACGTCGTGTGAATGGCTGCACTATAGCCCGAACAAACTCATAGAAAAGAGTGTCGTCTAAATCCCCGGCCTGTAGGGGGGGTCGGTGGCAACCGACGCGGCTCAGAGGCGCTACGCTGGTAGCCCCACCGAGAGCTACTCTTATGCGGCCGAGGGATGTCTAGACCTTGGTTCAGCTTCAACAAAATGGTTGGAACACACTTTACTGTAGCCCTCCATCCTATAACCCTAACCCCGGCCGCCTGATGATTTTCTCGAAATGAAGGTCCAATGAGGAGTTATAAAGCGTGGACTATCAAACGATAACATGGACCTCTTACGTACGTCTAAGTTTGTCGAGGTTAACATGTCTCAAGCACGTGTGTCACACGATGGTGCTTACCTTCCCCGTCAACAGGAGGCACAGCCCAAAGCACAGACAAAACACCAGCGGTCCGGCGAGGTCCGTGTCATCCTAATCATCATATTCGGGAGAACGGAGGGGGGGGGGAGGCGAAGGCGGGCAGGTGGGGGGAGGGGAGCGAACGTTTGGAGTCTTGTTTGTGGTTTAATCGATAGAGCAGAACATATTAGCCAAGGTTAGAGGAGGTCCGATTGGAAAAAATTCGGAACATTCTATAGGTGGTGCGGACCTTTCCTGATCCCGCTTGGCACCCTGGCCCCCGCGGTGGGCCCATCGCATTTGGCACCCTGCTCCCATCCACAAGGTGCAGAAATACAATTAGCCCTCCGCAGGAGCCGCCGGAAGCCCGCCAGGCACCCTGATCCCATCCGTATGTATAACCCACTCAGAGGGTCGTCCACAGCCACGAAAAAGCAAAAAAAAAAGTCGAAGTGAGGTGGACTCGAACCCGGGTCATTATGACTCGCACGCGATCGGCCTGACCCCGGAGCCACAGACCTCGGGGTCATATCAAACCTTCGTCCCCCACCCCCCCCTCCCCGGACCACCTCCCGCGTATTTTTGCTTAACTATAGTAGAGTACTGCTCCGGTTCGAACCCAAGAAATTTCCGGGAAATGGGTTAATCTAAAAACCGTTAATGCACCCTCCGATAGAGATCTACTAAGGGGCGGGGTGCTCCACCATTTGTTTTTCTACTTTTTACACATCCTTATCCTCCCTAAAACTACGAACAGCATTTGGACTTGACAAAAGGTAGCAAACGCACAAACACTCGACAGCCAACTACCCCCGGACCGCGATACAGGAAGGTCCAGCACCCAGCACACCAGCACGACTCACCAAGTAGTTGATGTCGATCCGTTTCGTTGGCAAGATAACCGCGAGTGTCTTCGACCAGATGTGCTCGAAATTGATGCCCAGCTCCACCAGCAACGGGGGCTCGTTTTCGTAGTCCTCGAAGTCCTCATCCACCGCGACACCCCCAACCCCCCCCATCCCGCCCCCGCCCATGCCTCCAGCCTGAAGCCCCCCAACCGCGCCTTGCCCCGCGTAGCCACCGCTCACGCCAGGCACTCCGTAGCCCTGTTCAAAGTTACAACGTAAATGAAAATTAACATTCAGCATCGGTGCGATGACAACACTTACGTAAAAATACGAGTACGAGTACCTGGTATTATTAGTTTGTTTTTTCGGTTTCGTGGAAGGCGAGCCCGGACGAAGTCAGCACCGAGCACGGTTCTAACATCGATATGCTTTGTACTTTAGTAAGCGCTGCTGATGGATGCAGTATGTTCTGGTATGTATGTAGAGTATCTCCAGGACCAGTAGGTGCTGCGTGGTTAGAAACTACCAGGTAACTGGCACCTGGTATTCGTACCGTTTAAATACACTGCTGTTACTGGCGCAGAATTATACAGAATGACAGCAGCATATACACGAAGTAAACTTTTAGCTTTACTGTTGCTTTGCTTGTCATGGTCACGATACTTCAAGTACTACTACTGTTCTACCAGGTATAATACAGCAGAAGCAACAACAGCAGCAGCAGCAGCAACAGCAGCAGCAGCAGCAGCCAACTCGTACAGAATACTTTCGTACTGCTGCTGTGTATGGCATGCACGTATGAGACATTCGGTACGAATGTTTCTTCGCGCTGCTGCTAACTGAGCGCTGTGTACAGGCGACAGCCCAGCAGCGCAGTGACGGGAACATGGGACTGCTGCTGTTGCTGCTGCTGGCGGTGTTAGCTGCTGCTGTATACAGCAGGTGTAACGACAGCGTGGACAGAACCATTGCGATCGCGGCACAACGACAGAGATACTACTTCAAGTTCGTGAATACACAGGTAGAGTACATACTGCTGTGATATATTGGGACTTGGGGATCCAGGTTATAGCGACCTTCCGGGCATACTGTAGTAAAAATCGACGATTCACATTGCGGTAATACCAACCTGTTGGTTAGAAGGATAACCTATCGTACCAGATTACCTTGGCACCAGGCATGTACATACTTCGTACCTGGTACGATACTATTACCGATAATATTACGGGGGACCTTACAGTAAATAGGACTAGATATTGTTCGTAAAAATAGGAAAATATATAGATTTTTGTGTATGCCGTAGGTCCTATTTACTCTAGGTCCTCCGTAATATTAGCCTACTCAAGTCTTTTTAACCAAAACAACCTGCCACGTACTCGTAGGTAGGAGCGTGTACAAGTATATACCAGGTATGGTGCTGTATGATGCTACTGCTGTGGGCGCGTGTCGTGCAACTCCTTCCGTTGCATTTCGGACTTCGGACACACATCCCCTGCTGTGTACTATATATGTACCTGGTATATACTACGAGTGTACCCCCAGCAGCCCGAGCTGCTTCGTGTAGCCGAGTGGTCGATGCTGCTGCGATCATCCGCCACTTTTTTTCGTCGACTTTTTCAGACCTCCCTGGCAGATCATCGATCCCCACAGTTCATGGTCTAGGCCTTTCAAGGCAGATACATTCCTGATCTGTACGTACGATCTATATTCGTAGCTCATGCTGCCGGGTGAGAGCCGTATAACCTGCATGGTCTCGTAGGACACGTTAACTGGGTTGGATCTGTACTAATTAATATTGCGGGGGGAACATACTTCAGTAATCAGGACCAAATATGCTGAGTACATATTATGTAATATATAGGTTTTTGTGTGTGGAATGGGTCCTGATTACTACGGTCCCCCGTAATACACAGAACCAGCGCAGCATCTCATTACGGCAGGTTAGGATCTATTGTAGATGATCTATCTCTGTGTAGATAGATCGTGATCTGTGCGACGTGTGCATTTTCCCCCTTCGAAGTCCCAAAAAATCAGCAATTCCAAAGACGCTTCCACCACCACGAGAACTACTGACTGTACTTGTACGTAGAGGAGCTCTATATCAATAGACTATACGACTCGTAGAGCAGTATACATCAGCCAGTATATCATAGCATGATACGAGTAGTTAAAACTTGGTACTTGGCAAGACTTGGTAGACCGAAGGGGAAAGCATCAAGTGACTCCTCTCACACCCTGCTGCCTTTCTTATTCTGTACGACCAGGTATTGCTCAGTATGGTAGTTGGGTGTCCTGTCCTGTACTGGTGTCCTCTGTACTGCTGTCACCTGTCACAGGTAATCGTTGTGTACGAACAACCATATCATAAAGACGACCGCACACTTCATCCGGGCAGCAAAGCAATCCAGTGTGATGAGGTGATGGTGATAGTCATACCTACTGCTGTACATGTGTATGTACCTGGTACAGAGTACGTAAACCGGTACCGGTACAGGGTACAGCAGTACGGGATCGTGACGGGTTGTGTGTTTGTTGTGCGGCTTTGTTCGATACCAAGCCAGACCTCTGTGATCAGAATTCCAATTCTATCAAAAGTAACCAGTAGCAGCCGACGCGGAAATCAGCATCTGAGGCACGCGGCTCAGGGACCAGCTCACGGCAAAGGCACGCAGCAATTTAATCCCCCACCTGGCCAGGCATCATCCCGTTGTGAGAGGTTGGAGGGGTGAACGAGTCTCCGTAAGCCCCCCTCGCGGTCGCCATGCCTGCTGGGTGACCTGCTCCAGCAATCGCTCCGCCGACAGGTCCACCTGCAGAAGGGTCACCTCCCGAGTACCATTCGTCCTCCATCGTTGCTCCAAATGAAAAAACTACCAGAGAAAGGCGTGCTGGAACGAACAAGGTACCTTGGTCTAGGTGGGGTGGGATTCAAAGAAGCTGGGTGGGTTGCGAGAAGTTGATCTCCCTTCGAGCCCGTTCTCTGCGAGGTCGATTTTTCTTGTAACAAACGGTGAGCAACAGGTTTCCTATACCTTGCGTAGGCGGTACATAGCAGGGCAATATTGCTTAATATCATGACACATGCCAGGCTCCGGCCCCTCTGGCTGACTGCACTGGGCTGCACTGCGCCCCACAAGAGCTCTGTTGGCATCCCTCACTCTCAGTGCATGCTTGCCCAGTTGCCTCTCCTTCTTGCTGACCACTTTTTCTGGCCGAACATCCAACACGCGGCAAGAGATGCCGCGGGGAAGAGACGTCGTCAAGCTGCTCCTCGTCTGGTCGGCTCCACCAGCACTGCTCGTGCTGGCCTTCTCCGGCGGTCAGCACCTCCAGCCCACCCTGCCCGTTGATTCCAGGTTGCGACGGCAGTGGCGATGGTGCCAAGGCAGCAGCAGGAAACGGTGTCGGGGATTTTTCTCGTCCCCCGAGGAAACTGCAACAAGTCGCCGTTATCATCGCTATTCCCGGCTGACTATACACTGCCGTCATGATCAAGATCTAGACTCCAGTGCTCGTATTACAACGGCGGTTGGTGACCAGAAGAAGAGCAGTCGAACAAGTCGAGCAAACGGCGACACGCCAGCAGAAGCGGCGGCTGTCGCCGGCGCGTCGGCGTCGCCGGGCTCGACGAGGTACACCATCGACATGGACGTGCACCCCGACGTGGCTGATGTGGCCGTGAAGCACGCCTGTCAGTTGTCTCGCTTCCTGGAACACCACCCCATTTCCGCGCACACCGAGCAGGCGTACGCCCTCGCGACGGAATTCGTTCGAGACTTCCACCTCGCCCGGCAGGGATCAGGTAACGGACAAGCGGGCTTGGGTCAGGTGCAGGACCGAGGAGGGGAGGGAGTGCGAGAGGAGGGGGGGCATCAGGAGGAGGGGGCAGTGCACCGGTTGCTGCAACGACCTCTACCGGTAGTGCTGGATGCGGGCTGCGGCACGGGCCGCTCCAGTATTTTGCTCGCCAAGTCGCACCCTCACCTTCCCGTGTTGGGAGTCGATCGGTCTGCGGTGCGGCTTTCCAAAGGGCATGGCGGCGTGGGCCGCGACAATGAGGCGAGTCGCGGCCCACTTCCGGGACGCTTCCGCGAAGGAGAAGACCCCGAGCGGGAAAACCACGAGCAAGTCGTCGACGGCGTCATCGAAGGCATCTCCGGCGGAGGGGTTGGACGCGCGGTGCCGAGCCAAGGGGGATCTGGTGATGGCGGTGGCGGCGATGGCGGGGGTGGGATCAGAAAAGGGCGGCGCCGCCGCGGGGACGGGAGGGATACGCCCCCTCCCGACAACCTCCTGCTACTGCGGGCGGACCTGGTAGACCTGTGGATCCTGGCGTCGAGAGACGACGCCTGGAAGGTGGAGGAGCACTCCATCCTGTACCCCAACCCGTACCCGAAGCGCTCGCAGCTGCGCTCGCGCTGGCACGGCCACCCCGTGTTTCCGGTCCTCCTCGGCCTTGGCGGGAGGATAACGCTGCGCTCCAACTGGAAGGCGTATCTCGATGAAGTCTGTCAGGCGGTGCTGGCGATCAGCGCGGAGGGCACAGAGGGGGGAGTAGCAGGCGTCGGAGCAGGAGGCGGGACTGCTGCCGGTGAGCCATTGTTTGGGGGTCGCGAGGAGAGGGTGCTCGCGGCCAACGGTGTTGGCGCTGGGACCGGAGGGCCGGGGGATGGATCTGCTACTGGTACTGCGGCGGCCGTGGTGGCGGTGGCGGAGGTGACGGCGGGTACTGCTGGTAAATCGGGATTGGTGGGAGGACGGGGGGAGAACGAGGCGGTAGGTCGCTATGTAGGGAGAAGCTACGCTATAGGACAGGGCTCTAGGCCCCGTGACCAATTTTCGCCGAAGATAACTGGGCAGCTGGCGGCGACTCCCAGTGGCGCAGAGGCTGCACCGAAGTTAGCGGGTAGCAGCAGCAGCAGTAATAACCGAGCATTGAGTGGAGCTGAAGAATCGATGTCAGAGGTGCCGGCTGCCATCGCAGCCGCCGCCGCCTCGTATGAAGCCAGCGCTCGCGCGGGCCCCTCCCTGTATGTGCCGGTGGTTCCTGCGACGAACTTCGAGGCGAAGTATAAGGCGGTCGGCGAGACCGTCTACGAGCTTCGCCTTGAGCCGCGGCTGACGCGATAGGTCCAGCCCCATGTCCGCCGTAGAGACGCAGTGCGTTGCTCGGTAGATGGCGGCAGGCGTTGGAACGCAAGGCGGGGTTGGGGGCGGCGGGGGGGCGAGCGTGAAGCAGCGGGTTGGCGCGGGAGTAGGGTAGGGGTGGTGTTGTTCGTTGAGCCTTTCAGGAAGAAGAGTGCTCCGTTTCGTTTCGTTTTATTTTTATTGTGCGGACCTCGACTTATCTCGCGTGTTCAGTTCACCGGCGGGTTTCTTGGGTGTGCCAGGGGTGCTCTGGTGTCGTACGTTCCGGGAAGGGTGTCGTGTGAACGTTTTTAGCCAATCGGGCGGTCGAACAAAACAACTTTTACGCCCGTCTTGTTTTCGGCCTGCCATGACGAGCGGCGAATGCACTTTTTCTTGGAGTGTCGCCGATCTATACAGCAGTAACCCACGTACTGGTAAGAATAAGATGAGCCCTTTGGCAAAAGTCTAAATCTGCTGCATATAGTACGTGTACGAGCGGCGGCCGCCATGGTTAAGCGGCCTTCGTTGTGTTTTTAATTTTTAATTTTCCTATTTTCCGCTTACCCGTTCGCTTTGTCCCACTGAGCGATGCTTCGCCCGGCCATCGTGCTTGTTCTGGCTGATTCCTCGCGGTCTGAGTTCCACGATTTCTGACCGACCGCACATTTTCTATTCGTGATATTCAAACGTTTGCAGCCTCACGTCTCCCGCACATCACCTGCAGCGACACCAACAGCAGTGCATCAGCAAGCCAGATGAAAGGCGTCGTACGAACTTCCACCATCGTCTACTATTATGTACACGGCAACGCATATCGTTAGCTCTGCACTTCAGTCTGTTGAAAAAAAAAAGCCTAAAAAGTGTACTGCATTGCCGAAGGACCGCTGAAAACACAACATGTCCGCACGCATTGACTCATGAGGTGCCGTCTCCAGACAAAGGACGGGCAGCCTCGTAGAGCCCGGATATAACATGTGTACATCGTTTATGGTACCAGTAAAATGTTCGATTTTTTTTTAACCGATTCTGTGACTTGTACGCAAAGGCACAAAATGTATGGGACTTTTTTTTTGCACCCTTACTATAACGACACATGCTAAGGCAGAGGTGTACCATTTGTTTTTCTGAGGATGGTCACTTGAGGAGGTCTATTACCTCACGCAAAAACTTTTTCCAAGCAGAAAAAGAAAAGTGCAGCGCGATGGCCAATACCATGGTCTAGGTACACTCAAAATAATATGTTTTCAAAAAAAGAATGGCATTCCGAACATGTTTGGGTTAAGGAGCCCCATCTTTCAATATTTTTGCCAAAAACTCCCACCCCTATTATGGTAGCGCGGTGTCAAACTAAAGTATTTTTTAAGGAAAGCTCCTGCGTAAACACTCTTGCGACAAGAAAAAAAAAAAAAGTTGACGCCATCATCCTTGGCCAAAAAAAGGCAAAATGCCTGAATTTTCCCGAAAAGTGACGTCACAATCAACCACGGATGACGACACCGCCAATCAACCAAGGATTTTCCACCAATAATAAAAAGACATCCCATTAAAAAACAAAATGACCAAATAAATACGAAAACTGCGCGCACCACATTCTGGCGTGTATATACGTGCACCTCGTACAGATTCGGCTGCCGCGCCTGAGCGAGTGCAAGAGGGGCCGACAACGTTGTAGGACAGCGCTCGCAGACGGAGATCGTTCGCTCTACTACGACCATGCCACGGCAGGGGGGGGTGGTACCTAATAGTTCCCAGGTTACTCGCATCAGCTCTCTATACGCCCCACCCAAAAACTGATTTTAACAAGAAAAAAAGCGCAGCCCGACCAACAATCCCATTGGCCACTAATAATAAGCGCAGCCCGACCAAAAATCCCATTGGTTACGTACTAATAATAGCTACTACACAAGCGCACCGAAAAGCGCGTTTTTATTAATGAAATTGGGATTTTGCATACTAGACTTTGGGCTGCTCCTCAGTGTCAGTCAGAAAAAAAAATGGGCTTAAACGTACGCCCTTTTGTTTCACAATAATCATCAAAACGAAAAAAATCAGAAACCAAATCGCGGCTCGGTCTGTGCGTGGTGTGCGTGTCTATATCACGCACACAATAGATTCGGCCATTGCGCCTGATCGAGACACGCGTCAAAAAGTATCGACAACGTTAAAAACAACGTTGACAGCCAGCCACAAAAACCGTGTAAACCCGGAGATCGCTCGCTCTATAACATACCAAGTAAATGAGACGGCAGCAGCCATATTCGCGACCGATCTATGCATGGCAAGCGTGTCTACATCACGTCCGCAGTAGGTTCGGCAGTGACGCGCGTGCAAAATTATCGACAATATTGGAAAACAACGCTCGAAGGTACGGGCCCTGTACGGGCGGAGGTCGCTCGCTCTACATACAAATAAGTAACATATGGAACCATAAAAATCGCGCCTTATTCTGTGCATGGCGTACGTGTCCACACGCACCCCAACACACTCCCTGGTCGCGTCTCCTAAGGACGCGTTTTAAGGACGCGTTTGCAAAATTATCAAAACTCCGCTGAAACTAACAGCGCTCGAAGTCAGCCACAAGCGCTGTAAAAACGGAGATCGCTCGGTCTACACCGTACGAAAACCAAATCACACATACCCATGACTCGTCCTGTGCTTAACGTACGTATCTACAGCACGTCCGCAACAGATTCGGCTGTAGCGTCTCATCATGAAAATATCGTGCAAAAGTATCGACAACGTTTGAAAACACAGCATTCGCACTCAGTCACGCGCCTTAGCACAAAGCGGAGATCGCTCGCTCCACATATATAAAAAAAAACAGGCCCAACACTCAAAATTAATCACAAACGCATGCTAGGCGCTATTACCCACGATGTGTGCTCTCGTGCGCAGCAGCGCAAGCACCAACTCTGTCGCAACGTCACCGAAGCATGGCAATGCTAAAAACAAAAATCCGAAACAACGCCGACACGCAGTGGCAGGTAAAGTGCGCCTTACCGCACTCTCATGAAGCAAGCATGCCGCAGAAGCGATATGTCAGTGATCGACGCTTAGTCTGCAAAAATTACACCACTTGTACTGCTGCAGTCATCCGTATATAAAAAATAGCAGTGACTGGCTATACATACTATTAATAGTATACACCATACATGCGGATACCCGTGCTCCGCAAAATGTTCACTCCTGACAAAAACGTGTGTTCCTCTCTCTCCGGCAATCCATTCCCCAGAGACAAGCCATCGCCTGCTGCCCCCCCTCGAGCCCGCAAACGTTGATGCTGTCGTGTTTTTTTCCCCGTATTTTACTCTGTGCACCACGCGTTAGGTCTGCGCGTCGCGCAAGGCTGTAACACATAACATTCGATAGCGTGCCAACTTCGCCCGTAGCTCGCTGTTCCCCGCCTCTCAACTTGACCCCGCTCTGTGCCGTACCGTCCGCCGTGCGACACAGTTGAACCCAAACCGGCACCCATCATCACCGGTCGCCAAGAAGCTCCTCCGTGGGCTCCGAAAATGGGCAGAAGAAAAAAAACAAAAAAAAGTAGCTTGCCTCCTACACGAGGAGCAGAACGATCGATGCCACAACACCGCACGCACCGGAAGCACGACCACGGCGATCCCTCCTTCTCCAGCAGCTCGAGGCACACCAGGCACATTTAAGTGCCCACAGCCAATCGCCAGCAAAACCATAGCGGCCTCTCCCGCCACGCCCCCGGCGCTTAACGGCAGCCCCCGCACGTCAGCTTTCTCTGAGGTGGCGCCTGTCCCCGCTGACCCACCAACTTGTCGGCGCAAGGAACTCTCGGTTCAGGGAAAATTCTCCCTGGGCGTCGCATTTGCCGGTAGTCTCGGCGCCCTCGCTTTTGCCGGCGGAGTGGGTTGCGGGGCGCCTTTGTCGGCGGCGACTCTCCGGGTAGAAGCGATCACGCGAAGCTAAGCGACATTGTCTCGTCGCCTTCGGCTCCGGCGGCGCTTCCTTCGGCGGGCCCGCAGCGGTCCACGCGGAGGGTGGAACTCCGTACGAAGCACTCACGGCACCGTTTCGCCGCCGCCGGGTGGCTGACCAGTCCCGTCGTGCTGACCGTGGCTACCCTCCACAGCAGCAGCCAAGCTATCCTCCGCGTTCAAAGACGATTGCGAGGGTTCTTCCGACGGTCGGGGCAACTCCATCACGCCGGGACTCATCGCACGGTCTGCCGCTTGCCGATTCGGGTCCGAGTTGGCCCCCCTTTCGCCCGCCTCGAGACCCCCGTCGGCGCTCGGGATGGTGCTGTGGCCATCTACGCCCACCCTTCCCCCTGCCGCCGCGACCGACATGTCTGTCGCTGCCACCGTCGACGAGTACTCGTTACCGAGCGTCGCGGCTCGGAGTCCGGCCCCGTTCCACTCACCGTCTACCTCGCGCAAGCCCTCCAGCGCTCCCTTCCCTACCGAGGCGGTCCCGGACGACGGCAAGTCGGCGCGCGCAATCGCCCGCGCGATTGCCGGCGCGATCACGGGCTCGGCGCCGACCACCCCCTTGTCCGGCCGCCGCAAGACGAAGAGGCAGTCGCCGTCGCGGAGGATGAAACCCGCGCTCGGGCAGTTTATCGCGACGTACCGCGAGCCGCCCGGGCAGCGACGCCGCTTGTCCGCCGCGGCCGCGGCTCGATGCCTGCCAGCGTCGACGTTGTCGCTTCCTCGACCCGCCGAAGGCCAGAGCCTGACGGCGGGACCACCTCCGCGCGGGCCGTTGTCGGTCGGCCTCCGGCGGCCGGTCGGCGGCCGGTGAACACCCAGCGCAAGCAGATCGCGGTCTTGCAAGAGCGTCTTGTACGCCTCGCCGTACGTTGTAGGGCGTGATCGGCCCGGCGCGCCCCTCCTGCCGCCTTTGTGGTCTTCCGGCCAAAGCGTCTCGATGGGAACTCGGCAGGCCAAGTCTAGGACGTCACTCATGACGGACTGAACGTCCGGCGCCAGCATGGTCTGCAACAAGACACGGTGGGAACGGGGGGGGGGTACTCATGTCGTGAATGGCCGTAGTCGTATGGCCATAGACCCCCGCATCCCTACAATGCCGGGACGGAGCACGTTGGGTTTCCACCAACCAGGAAGACATTGCTGTTAATATTAATAGCAACAAGCGCGAAGCGCCGTGAGGTGTTAGGCGAGTCGCATGAAGGGTGAACTGCATCCTACCAAGAAACGCCTGTGAGGCGCATTTGGACTTGCATATGGACGACAGCCTCCAATGAACTGATTTGATTTCTGGCGTGGCCACTTCCAGAGACAAAAATGGGTATTGCTATGTATCTGCCGCGTGGGTGCCTTACCATATACACACTACGTGATACGATCATTCTCCGTTCTCGACCCGGCACAGATGTTCAAACAAGACCGCCAGCCTTTGTGACCACCAAAAAACAAAACGGTATCCTGGTTGTCTAGCTCACGAAGTGAGAGGCGTGTTTTACAGCGTCGTCGCCAACCGACGCTAACCCAACCTATATACATCTATATGAGGGGGGGGGGGTGTACTCAAGGTGGGAGCGGTCGGGACGAAAACATCAAACGCGTTCGCGCCCTCTCGCACGCACCCTCGAGCGCGCGCGCTGTTTAGCACACTAGTTATTCACCTGAAGCAAGAGAAGCTCGGCCGCGTTGCCGACCACCACGTCTCCGGATGCGTACCCGGACATCGTGGCGAAGAAGTCGTGAAATCCTTCATGGACCACGCCGCGAGTGTCGTCAAAGTAGACCCCCAGCACTGGGGGGGCCCGCATGCTATCACTAAGGGAGCCTTGTCTTGTGAAGGTCCCGCTCGGGTTCCGGAAGCTCCCGCGCCACCAGGTGGTCTCTCTGGACGAAGAGCCGCTGAGAGAGGCAAGCGCTGGCGCCTTATGCCCCTCGGCTTCCGCCCCCCCCTTCTCTTCGCGCTCTCCGTCCTCTTCGAGGCGCTCCCATGCCAGCTCCCGCTGCTCCCGCTCGAGAACCGCCGCGCGGCGGCGCACGTGGGCGCTGATGACCTGGTGCTGTTCAGCGCTCGTCGAGTCGTCGAACCTCACCACCACCCTCGTCGACGCCGGCGCCAAGCCCAGAACGTCCACGACCACGCCCATCGCCCACCCGTCCGACCCCTGCCCCCTCCCGCTGTGGTCTCCAAACCCTAGCCCACCGCCGCCGCTCGAGTCCATCGCGTCGTAGAGGTGGGTCCCCGGCCCGTGATTTTCGGAGACCCGGCTGGACACGATGCAGACAAGGTCGGCGCCACCGATTCCGCACTCCATCAACCCCGAGCACTCCGCGACCTCCTTGTGCAGCCGCACCGAGGGGAACCGCTCGGCTAGCTCGCGCTCGGCAAGCCCGTCCACCGTGAGGTCCCACCACGCCGGGGGGCAGAGGACGGTAACGGCGGACGATCCCCCCTCGAAATCAACGTCGGCGTCGCAAAGCGCGATGATCACGCCCAGGGCGAAGGAAAGCGACTGGGCGATCACCAGAACGACCCCGGGGGGCGGCGCTGCGAGTCGCCTGCCCGGGGAGATCGAGGGCACGAGGTGGCCGCTCCCGTGTAGCTGCGACCATACCGTGCGCTCACAAGCACCACCGCCGCCACCGCCGCCACCGCAGAGGATGCTGTAGCCGCTATCTCCGATGACGCTGCTCCTGCGACTGGTTTCGCTCCGTCTTCGGGTAGAGCCGCCGCGGCGGCTACCTCTGGCGCTTCCGATTGCGCCGGCGCTGCGGCTACCGCTGAACCTTATGCTGCCGCTTCCGCCGCCGCTGAACGGGGCGATCGCTGAGGCATCGTCGCGCGGCGGGGGTGGAAGGCTCGTGCGTCCCTCCTGCTGCCCGCGGCTCGGCCCTCCCGACAACGCGCTTCTTGAGAGGCTTAGCTGGTGTTGCTGTTGCGGCTCTGCCCCATCGACGTCTTTGGGATTTTTCGTTCCAGGGACTACCCGCTGACGGTTGCGCCACCAAGACGGCTGCCACGGCGTTTTGTCGCTCCGTCCTGTCGAGACCGTAGAAACCGCCGACATTGTCGATTTATTGGTCGCCTGCGTGCCTTTGGCAGGAACCCTCGTCGCGCAGTAGCGTGCAAGGACGTCACCCGCCTAAGGCGTTGGAGGCGCAGGGGCGGTGGGAACGGGGGGGGGGGTTAGGCGTAATATAAAGTGGGTACCGGATGCCGCGAAAAACAGTGAATATCACGAACAAGTGTGTGGGCATATCGCCATCTGTTGTTCGAGACAAAGGAAGCGAGGGAGAAGCTTGCAGGCCGCTACAGCTGTCACTAGTAAAATAAAGGAACTGACGAGAGGTACAAGTTGCCAAGGGCCAGCAGCCCTAAACTCCAGCCAACCGTTCGCTGCACCCTAGCCCCGTTATACAGCGCGCCGTACAACGCATGTATGCCCCCCCCCTATCGTCCATATTCGTAACGCCTACGTATCGCCTACATTCAATATATTAACGAATAGTGCGGTAGTAATGTGCCCTATATACAGCAATGTAAACGCATAGCAATGCAAACCATTGCCTCCTCAGTAGAGGTAGGACCCTGCGGGTACCCGTCAAAAACGGGTACCCGCCAAAATTTGGAGGCCGGACCCTACCCTACCCGCCGGGTAATGCCATTTTGGCGGGTACCCGGGTAAACGGGTACCCGGCATTACCCGGCGGGTAGTTGGCGGGTACCCGGCATTTTTTTTAGGTTTTGCTCCCTGTTTCAGTGCCACGAAAAATTAATTTGAGTGGAAGATGTTGCGCGCTCCTACCGTACTACTGTTCTATAACCGAAACGACCTGTACAAACAGTTTTGATTGTTGACTCGATACACAAGCCGCCTAAAGTATCCTCCTCGTGTATTGCTCCATTGCGCAGGCGTGTTATGATGGGTTTGAATGCGCGAAAAAACTAAAACAATATGTATCACGTATGGCGGCGACGGTTCACGGTCTCCCCCTTATTAGAAGACTGCAGTGCATATTTTCCGACCCGCTACATATCGCATATCATATCGGAAAGTAGTGATACAAATGAAAACAAGGGCGACGGCGGGCGAGCGACCGAGCGAGCGGCAGCGGCGGGCGATCGATGAGGGCGGCCCGAGGCCGCCGCGGTCGACCGAGTGGCGTCGGGCGCACGGTCGACCGACCACGCGGCGGCGGGTGCGCGGTCGACCCAGCGGCGGCGGGTGCGACGGATGTAGTACAGCAACAATTAACACCAGTCCTACTGGATGATCTGTCCAGCGATGATTCAGCAGCAGGCGCTAATACACAATGTACGAAGTGGTCCCCCGAACTACACGCCAGGGCGGAGCCGCTATAGCGGACAAAAACAAAAATACCAAACAATATCTGGGCCACGATCCACACCCGTTATAACGCAATCTGCAGATAGATCAGGTAAGTTGACACACTATATATATGCCGGCATCCACGCAGAGCCCTTGTACGAGCCGACAAAAAAATACAAAGCGGATCCACCCACCCACTTCAACAACAGTTGTGTGAGATCAGTATACAGCACCACAGCAGTACGTACAGCAGTAGTATTAATAGTAGAATATAACCCATCTACAGCAGCAACAGCATCATCAGCAGTCCAGAAAATAGCAGCACGTACGTAGAGCGGACAAAACAAAATGCTGGCATCGATGCGGAGCCCTTGTTTAGCACGTACGTATAATACGTGCAGCAGTGGCCCTTTCCCATTTTTTTTTTGTACAAACGTCTGAGCTTTTATCTTGAAATTAGTGTGGAAACGGATATCTCCAAAAGTAATAGGTCGATTTTCGATTCTGACCGGAGATCCATTTTTTTCCACTTTTTTGGGACTCTTTGAAAAACATATCTTAATTTTAGTACAGAAAATAATATCTTAAAATTAGTGTTAAAAAAATATCTTGAAATTAGTGTGGATATTTCTACTTGATTTTAGTGTAGGGGCCGCCATACTGCCGGGTGCTGTGTGCGTCCCCTTTAGCGTTGTGTGTAGCAAGTTGATGGTTTTGTGGTTGGAAGGTGCGATTGTGTGTTTTGAAGGGGTTTCCTAAAGGTATTGTACAGGCATAATCAACCGGGAATACCAATTACCCGCGGGTACCCGAAAACCTGCGGGTACCTGGATACCCGGTTCCCGAGGACCCAATTCCCCTGAAGGCTCCAACTACCCGCGGGTAATGAGCTCGGACCCTACCCGTCAAACGGGTAGGACCCTGACGGGTATACCCGCCGGGTACCCGGGTAATTGAAATCAGGGTCCTACCTCTACTGCAACAACAACAACAACAACAACAACAACAACAACAACAACAACAACAACAACAACAACAACAACAACAACAACAACAACAACAACAACAACAACAACAACAACAACAACAACAACAACAACAACAACAACAACAACAACAACAACAACAACAACAACAACAACAACAACAACAACAACAACAACAACAACAACAACAACAACAACAACAACAACAACAACAACAACAACAACAACAACAACAACAACAACAACAACAACAACAACAACAACAACAACAACAACAACAACAACAACAACAACAACAACAACAACAACAACAACAACAACAACAACAACAACAACAACAACAACAACAACAACAACAACAACAACAACAACAACAACAACAACAACAACAACAACAACAACAACAACAACAACAACAACAACAACAACAACAACAACAACAACAACAACAACAACAACAACAACAACAACAACAACAACAACAACAACAACAACAACAACAACAACAACAACAACAACAACAACAACAACAACAACAACAACAACAACAACAACAACAACAACAACAACAACAACAACAACAACAACAACAACAACAACAACAACAACAACAACAACAACAACAACAACAACAACAACAACAACAACAACAACAACAACAACAACAACAACAACAACAACAACAACAACAACAACAACAACAACAACAACAACAACAACAACAACAACAACAACAACAACAACAACAACAACAACAACAACAACAACAACAACAACAACAACAACAACAACAACAACAACAACAACAACAACAACAACAACAACAACAACAACAACAACAACAACAACAACAACAACAACAACAACAACAACAACAACAACAACAACAACAACAACAACAACAACAACAACAACAACAACAACAACAACAACAACAACAACAACAACAACAACAACAACAACAACAACAACAACAACAACAACAACAACAACAACAACAACAACAACAACAACAACAACAACAACAACAACAACAACAACAACAACAACAACAACAACAACAACAACAACAACAACAACAACAACAACAACAACAACAACAACAACAACAACAACAACAACAACAACAACAACAACAACAACAACAACAACAACAACAACAACAACAACAACAACAACAACAACAACAACAACAACAACAACAACAACAACAACAACAACAACAACAACACATCGTGGACACATGAACAACACATGGGGTACATCCACAATGAATACACCACACAATCAATCGGTGCACGCAACAGAAACACAGCACTTCACACACACAAAACACACACAAACCCAACGAAAAGGTCGTTACAAATACGCACTAAATAGACCGCCAGAGAGCAAGCAAGCAAGCGGGCGGAACGGACCGGTGCGACGCCCCCACTCGCTCGCTCACCCCCTCCCTCACTCACCCCTTCTGTCTCGAACACAATCGCTGCTTCCGGGCTCCTCGGCACATCCTGCTGCTCGGCAGCCCTAGCTTTCAGAAGGTGCTCTGCCTCGGGCATGCACGACAGCATGCCTGCCCACACCGTGGAAAATCCGGGTTGCTGGTCGGTGCAAAAAGTAACGTCCGTCGGAAGCAGGCACGGACTTAATAAGGCGTCGCACAAGGATCACTCAAGGGCGAGGACGTACATGGAACTTGTATATTGGGGGGGGGGGGGTGCTCATGCCATGGCATGGTCGTGGTCGTATGACCATAGACCCTCGCATCCCTCTACACCATGCCGGGGCGGAGCGCGTTGGGTTTTAACCGACCAGGAAGACATTGTGCTATAGCACCAAGCACGAAGCGCCGTGACGTGTTGGGCGAGTCCGCGTGAAGGGTGAGCTGCATCCTACTAAGAACCGCTTGTAAGGCGGACTGTCTTGCATTGGATAACAACGTCGAATTCATTGGGGGGGGGGGGGGGTGGACAGCTTCTAATAGTTGATACGCCGAGCGTGGCATAACGTCCTCACAGACTCCTTCATGCAACGGGCAGTAGGGGGAGAGACTCCATTCCGTAGAGCTGTAAGCGAGGTGGAAAGGGATCGGAGACAGCGCGAGGGGAGAGGGCGCCGCAGATGAACTAATCAATCGCGCACCTCTTCTATAGCACAATAAGCTATTTTTCTTGCTAATTCCCGCAGAATAAGCCACACGCGCTTTGTCGTCGTCTTCCCCATACACGACACAAAAAACCCGCGCACAAGCGGCTCATGAAAAATTTCGAGTAGTTCGCAACCCCCTTGATACCCTCCCCAATAAATAAACCCCGACACCCTGCTCTTCCCCCCAAAATGCCCATACCCACCCACNACGGCAACGCATATCGTTAGCTCTGCACTTCAGTCT
The DNA here is from genome assembly GCA_008828725.1 of Saccharina japonica. Lineage (NCBI taxonomy): Eukaryota > Phaeophyceae > Laminariales > Laminariaceae > Saccharina > Saccharina japonica. Next base: position 18,657 of record MEHQ01002527.1, read on the forward strand.
GTTGAAAAAAAAAAGCCTAAAAAGTGTACTGCATTGCCGAAGGACCGCTGAAAACACAACATGTCCGCACGCATTGACTCATGAGGTGCCGTCTCCAGACAAAGGACGGGCAGCCTCGTAGAGCCCGGATATAACATGTGTACATCGTTTATGGTACCAGTAAAATGTTCGATTTTTTTTTAACCGATTCTGTGACTTGTACGCAAAGGCACAAAATGTATGGGACTTTTTTTTTGCACCCTTACTATAACGACACATGCTAAGGCAGAGGTGTACCATTTGTTTTTCTGAGGATGGTCACTTGAGGAGGTCTATTACCTCACGCAAAAACTTTTTCCAAGCAGAAAAAGAAAAGTGCAGCGCGATGGCCAATACCATGGTCTAGGTACACTCAAAATAATATGTTTTCAAAAAAAGAATGGCATTCCGAACATGTTTGGGTTAAGGAGCCCCATCTTTCAATATTTTTGCCAAAAACTCCCACCCCTATTATGGTAGCGCGGTGTCAAACTAAAGTATTTTTTAAGGAAAGCTCCTGCGTAAACACTCTTGCGACAAGAAAAAAAAAAAAAGTTGACGCCATCATCCTTGGCCAAAAAAAGGCAAAATGCCTGAATTTTCCCGAAAAGTGACGTCACAATCAACCACGGATGACGACACCGCCAATCAACCAAGGATTTTCCACCAATAATAAAAAGACATCCCATTAAAAAACAAAATGACCAAATAAATACGAAAACTGCGCGCACCACATTCTGGCGTGTATATACGTGCACCTCGTACAGATTCGGCTGCCGCGCCTGAGCGAGTGCAAGAGGGGCCGACAACGTTGTAGGACAGCGCTCGCAGACGGAGATCGTTCGCTCTACTACGACCATGCCACGGCAGGGGGGGGTGGTACCTAATAGTTCCCAGGTTACTCGCATCAGCTCTCTATACGCCCCACCCAAAAACTGATTTTAACAAGAAAAAAAGCGCAGCCCGACCAACAATCCCATTGGCCACTAATAATAAGCGCAGCCCGACCAAAAATCCCATTGGTTACGTACTAATAATAGCTACTACACAAGCGCACCGAAAAGCGCGTTTTTATTAATGAAATTGGGATTTTGCATACTAGACTTTGGGCTGCTCCTCAGTGTCAGTCAGAAAAAAAAATGGGCTTAAACGTACGCCCTTTTGTTTCACAATAATCATCAAAACGAAAAAAATCAGAAACCAAATCGCGGCTCGGTCTGTGCGTGGTGTGCGTGTCTATATCACGCACACAATAGATTCGGCCATTGCGCCTGATCGAGACACGCGTCAAAAAGTATCGACAACGTTAAAAACAACGTTGACAGCCAGCCACAAAAACCGTGTAAACCCGGAGATCGCTCGCTCTATAACATACCAAGTAAATGAGACGGCAGCAGCCATATTCGCGACCGATCTATGCATGGCAAGCGTGTCTACATCACGTCCGCAGTAGGTTCGGCAGTGACGCGCGTGCAAAATTATCGACAATATTGGAAAACAACGCTCGAAGGTACGGGCCCTGTACGGGCGGAGGTCGCTCGCTCTACATACAAATAAGTAACATATGGAACCATAAAAATCGCGCCTTATTCTGTGCATGGCGTACGTGTCTACACGCACCCCAACACACTCCCTGGTCGCGTCTCCTAAGGACGCGTTTTAAGGACGCGTTTGCAAAATTATCAAAACTCCGCTGAAACTAACAGCGCTCGAAGTCAGCCACAAGCGCTGTAAAAACGGAGATCGCTCGGTCTACACCGTACGAAAACCAAATCACACATACCCATGACTCGTCCTGTGCTTAACGTACGTATCTACAGCACGTCCGCAACAGATTCGGCTGTAGCGTCTCATCATGAAAATATCGTGCAAAAGTATCGACAACGTTTGAAAACACAGCATTCGCACTCAGTCACGCGCCTTAGCACAAAGCGGAGATCGCTCGCTCCACATATATAAAAAAAAACAGGCCCAACACTCAAAATTAATCACAAACGCATGCTAGGCGCTATTACCCACGATGTGTGCTCTCGTGCGCAGCAGCGCAAGCACCAACTCTGTCGCAACGTCACCGAAGCATGGCAATGCTAAAAACAAAAATCCGAAACAACGCCGACACGCAGTGGCAGGTAAAGTGCGCCTTACCGCACTCTCATGAAGCAAGCATGCCGCAGAAGCGATATGTCAGTGATCGACGCTTAGTCTGCAAAAATTACACCACTTGTACTGCTGCAGTCATCCGTATATAAAAAATAGCAGTGACTGGCTATACATACTATTAATAGTATACACCATACATGCGGATACCCGTGCTCCGCAAAATGTTCACTCCTGACAAAAACGTGTGTTCCTCTCTCTCCGGCAATCCATTCCCCAGAGACAAGCCATCGCCTGCTGCCCCCCCTCGAGCCCGCAAACGTTGATGCTGTCGTGTTTTTTTCCCCGTATTTTACTCTGTGCACCACGCGTTAGGTCTGCGCGTCGCGCAAGGCTGTAACACATAACATTCGATAGCGTGCCAACTTCGCCCGTAGCTCGCTGTTCCCCGCCTCTCAACTTGACCCCGCTCTGTGCCGTACCGTCCGCCGTGCGACACAGTTGAACCCAAACCGGCACCCATCATCACCGGTCGCCAAGAAGCTCCTCCGTGGGCTCCGAAAATGGGCAGAAGAAAAAAAACAAAAAAAAGTAGCTTGCCTCCTACACGAGGAGCAGAACGATCGATGCCACAACACCGCACGCACCGGAAGCACGACCACGGCGATCCCTCCTTCTCCAGCAGCTCGAGGCACACCAGGCACATTTAAGTGCCCACAGCCAATCGCCAGCAAAACCATAGCGGCCTCTCCCGCCACGCCCCCGGCGCTTAACGGCAGCCCCCGCACGTCAGCTTTCTCTGAGGTGGCGCCTGTCCCCGCTGACCCACCAACTTGTCGGCGCAAGGAACTCTCGGTTCAGGGAAAATTCTCCCTGGGCGTCGCATTTGCCGGTAGTCTCGGCGCCCTCGCTTTTGCCGGCGGAGTGGGTTGCGGGGCGCCTTTGTCGGCGGCGACTCTCCGGGTAGAAGCGATCACGCGAAGCTAAGCGACATTGTCTCGTCGCCTTCGGCTCCGGCGGCGCTTCCTTCGGCGGGCCCGCAGCGGTCCACGCGGAGGGTGGAACTCCGTACGAAGCACTCACGGCACCGTTTCGCCGCCGCCGGGTGGCTGACCAGTCCCGTCGTGCTGACCGTGGCTACCCTCCACAGCAGCAGCCAAGCTATCCTCCGCGTTCAAAGACGATTGCGAGGGTTCTTCCGACGGTCGGGGCAACTCCATCACGCCGGGACTCATCGCACGGTCTGCCGCTTGCCGATTCGGGTCCGAGTTGGCCCCCCTTTCGCCCGCCTCGAGACCCCCGTCGGCGCTCGGGATGGTGCTGTGGCCATCTACGCCCACCCTTCCCCCTGCCGCCGCGACCGACATGTCTGTCGCTGCCACCGTCGACGAGTACTCGTTACCGAGCGTCGCGGCTCGGAGTCCGGCCCCGTTCCACTCACCGTCTACCTCGCGCAAGCCCTCCAGCGCTCCCTTCCCTACCGAGGCGGTCCCGGACGACGGCAAGTCGGCGCGCGCAATCGCCCGCGCGATTGCCGGCGCGATCACGGGCTCGGCGCCGACCACCCCCTTGTCCGGCCGCCGCAAGACGAAGAGGCAGTCGCCGTCGCGGAGGATGAAACCCGCGCTCGGGCAGTTTATCGCGACGTACCGCGAGCCGCCCGGGCAGCGACGCCGCTTGTCCGCCGCGGCCGCGGCTCGATGCCTGCCAGCGTCGACGTTGTCGCTTCCTCGACCCGCCGAAGGCCAGAGCCTGACGGCGGGACCACCTCCGCGCGGGCCGTTGTCGGTCGGCCTCCGGCGGCCGGTCGGCGGCCGGTGAACACCCAGCGCAAGCAGATCGCGGTCTTGCAAGAGCGTCTTGTACGCCTCGCCGTACGTTGTAGGGCGTGATCGGCCCGGCGCGCCCCTCCTGCCGCCTTTGTGGTCTTCCGGCCAAAGCGTCTCGATGGGAACTCGGCAGGCCAAGTCTAGGACGTCACTCATGACGGACTGAACGTCCGGCGCCAGCATGGTCTGCAACAAGACACGGTGGGAACGGGGGGGGGGTACTCATGTCGTGAATGGCCGTAGTCGTATGGCCATAGACCCCCGCATCCCTACAATGCCGGGACGGAGCACGTTGGGTTTCCACCAACCAGGAAGACATTGCTGTTAATATTAATAGCAACAAGCGCGAAGCGCCGTGAGGTGTTAGGCGAGTCGCATGAAGGGTGAACTGCATCCTACCAAGAAACGCCTGTGAGGCGCATTTGGACTTGCATATGGACGACAGCCTCCAATGAACTGATTTGATTTCTGGCGTGGCCACTTCCAGAGACAAAAATGGGTATTGCTATGTATCTGCCGCGTGGGTGCCTTACCATATACACACTACGTGATACGATCATTCTCCGTTCTCGACCCGGCACAGATGTTCAAACAAGACCGCCAGCCTTTGTGACCACCAAAAAACAAAACGGTATCCTGGTTGTCTAGCTCACGAAGTGAGAGGCGTGTTTTACAGCGTCGTCGCCAACCGACGCTAACCCAACCTATATACATCTATATGAGGGGGGGGGGGGGGAAGGGGGGATGACAGACCCACACCGATGGCGTGTGGGGATGGAGCTTGGATGCGGCTTAGGACTTAAGAATTGAACGTAAAAAGTGCATATAGGGGGGGGGGGGGGGGTGTACTCAAGGTGGGAGCGGTCGGGACGAAAACATCAAACGCGTTCGCGCCCTCTCGCACGCACCCTCGAGCGCGCGCGCTGTTTAGCACACTAGTTATTCACCTGAAGCAAGAGAAGCTCGGCCGCGTTGCCGACCACCACGTCTCCGGATGCGTACCCGGACATCGTGGCGAAGAAGTCGTGAAATCCTTCATGGACCACGCCGCGAGTGTCGTCAAAGTAGACCCCCAGCACTGGGGGGGCCCGCATGCTATCACTAAGGGAGCCTTGTCTTGTGAAGGTCCCGCTCGGGTTCCGGAAGCTCCCGCGCCACCAGGTGGTCTCTCTGGACGAAGAGCCGCTGAGAGAGGCAAGCGCTGGCGCCTTATGCCCCTCGGCTTCCGCCCCCCCCTTCTCTTCGCGCTCTCCGTCCTCTTCGAGGCGCTCCCATGCCAGCTCCCGCTGCTCCCGCTCGAGAACCGCCGCGCGGCGGCGCACGTGGGCGCTGATGACCTGGTGCTGTTCAGCGCTCGTCGAGTCGTCGAACCTCACCACCACCCTCGTCGACGCCGGCGCCAAGCCCAGAACGTCCACGACCACGCCCATCGCCCACCCGTCCGACCCCTGCCCCCTCCCGCTGTGGTCTCCAAACCCTAGCCCACCGCCGCCGCTCGAGTCCATCGCGTCGTAGAGGTGGGTCCCCGGCCCGTGATTTTCGGAGACCCGGCTGGACACGATGCAGACAAGGTCGGCGCCACCGATTCCGCACTCCATCAACCCCGAGCACTCCGCGACCTCCTTGTGCAGCCGCACCGAGGGGAACCGCTCGGCTAGCTCGCGCTCGGCAAGCCCGTCCACCGTGAGGTCCCACCACGCCGGGGGGCAGAGGACGGTAACGGCGGACGATCCCCCCTCGAAATCAACGTCGGCGTCGCAAAGCGCGATGATCACGCCCAGGGCGAAGGAAAGCGACTGGGCGATCACCAGAACGACCCCGGGGGGCGGCGCTGCGAGTCGCCTGCCCGGGGAGATCGAGGGCACGAGGTGGCCGCTCCCGTGTAGCTGCGACCATACCGTGCGCTCACAAGCACCACCGCCGCCACCGCCGCCACCGCAGAGGATGCTGTAGCCGCTATCTCCGATGACGCTGCTCCTGCGACTGGTTTCGCTCCGTCTTCGGGTAGAGCCGCCGCGGCGGCTACCTCTGGCGCTTCCGATTGCGCCGGCGCTGCGGCTACCGCTGAACCTTATGCTGCCGCTTCCGCCGCCGCTGAACGGGGCGATCGCTGAGGCATCGTCGCGCGGCGGGGGTGGAAGGCTCGTGCGTCCCTCCTGCTGCCCGCGGCTCGGCCCTCCCGACAACGCGCTTCTTGAGAGGCTTAGCTGGTGTTGCTGTTGCGGCTCTGCCCCATCGACGTCTTTGGGATTTTTCGTTCCAGGGACTACCCGCTGACGGTTGCGCCACCAAGACGGCTGCCACGGCGTTTTGTCGCTCCGTCCTGTCGAGACCGTAGAAACCGCCGACATTGTCGATTTATTGGTCGCCTGCGTGCCTTTGGCAGGAACCCTCGTCGCGCAGTAGCGTGCAAGGACGTCACCCGCCTAAGGCGTTGGAGGCGCAGGGGCGGTGGGAACGGGGGGGGGGGTTAGGCGTAATATAAAGTGGGTACCGGATGCCGCGAAAAACAGTGAATATCACGAACAAGTGTGTGGGCATATCGCCATCTGTTGTTCGAGACAAAGGAAGCGAGGGAGAAGCTTGCAGGCCGCTACAGCTGTCACTAGTAAAATAAAGGAACTGACGAGAGGTACAAGTTGCCAAGGGCCAGCAGCCCTAAACTCCAGCCAACCGTTCGCTGCACCCTAGCCCCGTTATACAGCGCGCCGTACAACGCATGTATGCCCCCCCCCTATCGTCCATATTCGTAACGCCTACGTATCGCCTACATTCAATATATTAACGAATAGTGCGGTAGTAATGTGCCCTATATACAGCAATGTAAACGCATAGCAATGCAAACCATTGCCTCCTCAGTAGAGGTAGGACCCTGCGGGTACCCGTCAAAAACGGGTACCCGCCAAAATTTGGAGGCCGGACCCTACCCTACCCGCCGGGTAATGCCATTTTGGCGGGTACCCGGGTAAACGGGTACCCGGCATTACCCGGCGGGTAGTTGGCGGGTACCCGGTATTTTTTTTAGGTTTTGCTCCCTGTTTCAGTGCCACGAAAAATTAATTTGAGTGGAAGATGTTGCGCGCTCCTACCGTACTACTGCTCTATAACCGAAACGACCTGTACAAACAGTTTTGATTGTTGACTCGATACACAAGCCGCCTAAAGTATCCTCCTCGTGTATTGCTCCATTGCGCAGGCGTATTATGATGGGTTTGAATGCGCGAAAAAACTAAAACAATATGTATCACGTATGGCGGCGACGGTTCACGGTCTCCCCCTTATTAGAAGACTGCAGTGCATATTTTCCGACCCGCTACATATCGCATATCATATCGGAAAGTAGTGATACAAATGAAAACAAGGGCGACGGCGGGCGAGCGACCGAGCGAGCGGCAGCGGCGGGCGATCGATGAGGGCGGCCCGAGGCCGCCGCGGTCGACCGAGTGGCGTCGGGCGCACGGTCGACCGACCACGCGGCGGCGGGTGCGCGGTCGACCCAGCGGCGGCGGGTGCGACGAATGTAGTACAGCCACAATTAACACCAGTCCTACTGGATGATCTGTCCAGCGATGATTCAGCAGCAGGCGCTAATACACAATGTACGAAGTGGTCCCCCGAACTACACGCCAGGGCGGAGCCGCTATAGCGGACAAAAACAAAAATACCAAACAATATCTGGGCCACGATCCACACCCGTTATAACGCAATCTGCAGATAGATCAGGTAAGTTGACACACTATATATATGCCGGCATCCACGCAGAGCCCTTGTACGAGCCGACAAAAAAATACAAAGCGGATCCACCCACCCACTTCAACAACAGTTGTGTGAGATCAGTATACAGCACCACAGCAGTACGTACAGCAGTAGTATTAATAGTAGAATATAACCCATCTACAGCAGCAACAGCATCATCAGCAGTCCAGAAAATAGCAGCACGTACGTAGAGCGGACAAAACAAAATGCTGGCATCGATGCGGAGCCCTTGTTTAGCACGTACGTATAATACGTGCAGCAGTGGCCCTTTCCCATTTTTTTTTTGTACAAACGTCTGAGCTTTTATCTTGAAATTAGTGTGGAAACGGATATCTCCAAAAGTAATAGGTCGATTTTCGATTCTGACCGGAGATCCATTTTTTTCCACTTTTTTGGGACTCTTTGAAAAACATATCTTAATTTTAGTACAGAAAATAATATCTTAAAATTAGTGTAAAAAAAATATCTTGAAATTAGTGTGGATATTTTTACTTGATTTTAGTGTAGGGGCCGCCATACTGCCGGGTGCTGTGTGCGTCCCCTTTAGCGTTGTGTGTAGCAAGTTGATGGTTTTGTGGTTGGAAGGTGCGATTGTGTGTTTTGAAGGGGTTTCCTAAAGGTATTGTACAGGCATAATCAACCGGGAATACCAATTACCCGCGGGTACCCGAAAACCCGCGGGTACCTGGATACCCGGTTCCCGAGGACCCAATTACCCTGAAGGCTCCAACTACCCGCGGGTAATGAGCTCGGACCCTACCCGTCAAACGGGTAGGACCCTGACGGGTATACCCGCCGGGTACCCGGGTAATTGAAATCAGGGTCCTACCTCTACTCCTCAGGCCCCATCGACCTTTGTGTGAACCCTTTCCTCTACCCCTACCGCCGCCGCCACGACCACACCATTACCTCTCCCAACTGTCTTCTACTCATGTGTTTCTTCTAGCGGGTGCACACACGCTACACGCGCACGCCAACACACACATCAACCCACCTACCCACCTACCCACCCACCCACCCGCCCACCATGTGGTTGGCTCTGATTAACACGCCGACGCCATCTGTCCCGCAGCACCTCGCTACTCACACACGCGACGGACCTACCCACCAACCCACCCACCTACCCACCCACCCACCCGCCCACCATGTGGTTGGCTCTGATTAACACGCCGACGCCATCTGTCCCGCAGCACCTCGCTACTCACACACGCGACGGACCTACCCACCAACCCACCCACCTACCCACCCACCCACACCCACCCGCACCCACCATGTGATTGGCTCCGATGAAAACGCCGACGTCATCATCCCCCAGCACCTCGCCGTAGTCCGGGTGCACTCTGGCGAAGCGCTGTTCGCGACTGCTGGTGTCCCGCCTCCGATCGCCCTCGCGCTCCCCGGGGGAGGAGAAGGATAAGGAGGAGGAACTGCAGATCAGGGCGAACAGGGTGCACCCGCACTCCCTGTGGAGCTCGACCGCGACGTCTCCCGCGCACTCCCCGGTGAAGGCGTCGAGGTGGAACCGGATCATCACCCGCTGCAGCGAACTCAGGTACTCCTGGAGGGGTTTCGATCGGATCGGAGGCGGCAGCGCGGTGCGGTGCGACGTGAGATGCGGTGCTTTCGTCGGAAGGACAGTGTTTTGGGGCGCCATTGTTTATACGAAGAGTTAGTGGACGCGGTGGTCGCTTTGGGTCTCGGCACGAGAAGGAGGAGGAGGGGTACGTCGAAACCTCGGACGTGACCGTGCTCGGGCGGACGGCGGTTGTACTAAGGCGCGCGACGAATAAGCTGCCGATGGGCACCGGACTCTGCATTTACACAGCAGTAGCAGCAGCAGCAGCAGCAGCAGCAGCAGCAGCAACACCAACAACAGCAGCAGCAGCAGCAACAACAACAACAACAACAACAACAACAACAACAACAACAACAACAACAACAACAACAACAACAACAACAGCAACAGCAACAACAGCAACAACAGCATCGTGGACACATGAACAACACATGGGGTACATCCACAATGAATACACCACACAATCAATCGGTGCACGCAACAGAAACACAGCACTTCACACACACAAAACACACACAAACCCAACGAAAAGGTCGTTACAAATACGCACTAAATAGACCGCCAGAGAGCAAGCAAGCAAGCGGGCGGAACGGACCGGTGCGACGCCCCCACTCGCTCGCTCACCCCCTCCCTCACTCACCCCTTCTGTCTCGAACACAATCGCTGCTTCCGGGCTCCTCGGCACATCCTGCTGCTCGGCAGCCCTAGCTTTCAGAAGGTGCTCTGCCTCGGGCATGCACGACAGCATGCCTGCCCACACCGTGGAAAATCCGGGTTGCTGGTCGGTGCAAAAAGTAACGTCCGTCGGAAGCAGGCACGGACTTAATAAGGCGTCGCACAAGGATCACTCAAGGGCGAGGACGTACATGGAACTTGTATATTGGGGGGGGGGGGGTGCTCATGCCATGGCATGGTCGTGGTCGTATGACCATAGACCCTCGCATCCCTCTACACCATGCCGGGGCGGAGCGCGTTGGGTTTTAACCGACCAGGAAGACATTGTGCTATAGCACCAAGCACGAAGCGCCGTGACGTGTTGGGCGAGTCCGCGTGAAGGGTGAGCTGCATCCTACTAAGAACCGCTTGTAAGGCGGACTGTCTTGCATTGGATAACAACGTCGAATTCATTGGGGGGGGGGGGGGGGGGTGGACAGCTTCTAATAGTTGATACGCCGAGCGTGGCATAACGTCCTCACAGACTCCTTCATGCAACGGGCAGTAGGGGGAGAGACTCCATTCCGTAGAGCTGTAAGCGAGGTGGAAAGGGATCGGAGACAGCGCGAGGGGAGAGGGCGCCGCAGATGAACTAATCAATCGCGCACCTCTTCTATAGCACAATAAGCTATTTTTCTTGCTAATTCCCGCAGAATAAGCCACACGCGCTTTGTCGTCGTCTTCCCCATACACGACACAAAAAACCCGCGCACAAGCGGCTCATGAAAAATTTCGAGTAGTTCGCAACCCCCTTGATACCCTCCCCAATAAATAAACCCCGACACCCTGCTCTTCCCCCCAAAATGCCCATACCCACCCCCCTACCCACCCACCCACCTACCCACCCACACCCCACCCGCGTCACCGCCGCATTTGACACGCGCTCACCAAGCAAGCGTGCGCGACGAGCGCTTCCATGACGTCGTCGTAACACACCACGCCTGCCTCGGGTAGCCCTAGCCTGACCAGCCGCCGCTTCGACTTGCTGTGCGTCATCAGGCACAGGACGGGGGCTCCCGGGGGCGACGCTTGGTGCGCGCACAGGGCGCGGATGAGGGACGTCTTGTCCTGCGCCTCCGTGTCCGCCGCCAGGCGGTCGCTCAGGACGAAGCACGCCCGGGCCTTTCCGACCCTTGCGCGGCGCAGGTCCTCGGCGGAGCTGTGAAAAACATGGGGTTCGAGGGCGGACGTTTCACAAAAGAAGAAAAGGCTCAAGTGAGAAGAGAGAAACAAAGACGGAAAAACGTTCATGGACCACCTTCCGGAAAGGCCAGTAGCGCTCTCGATAGTGCCTTCAACCACTATCATACCATTGCGACCGCCCCCCCGCCCCCTATGGTCATAATACGACCTAACGGGCCGTGCACGAACATGAGTACACCCCCCACCACCCCGCTTCTCCCCCCCCCCCCCCCTCTCCCCCCTTTCCCCCCTTTCCCACCTCCGCAGACTTCGAACTCCGAACGCCGCGTAAGTACCTGAGATCGCCGGTAAGATAGGTGACGGCGAACGAAGGTTGGAGGCAGAGCAGCGCCTCCCACGCTAGGGTCGGCTCCTGCGGTACGACGACGACCACGTGCGCCGTGTGGTAGGCCATTGACTCGGGAGCCAGCAGCTCGCGGAGAAGGACGCTGACCACTCGAAGGCAGCTCGAGTCGCACCCCACCTGAGACAAGGAAAAACAACAAAAAAAAGACGATGACGACGACGACAAAAATACAGAAAACAAAAAATCATGAGACTAAAGACAACACTCGATCACAGGAGAAAAAACTGGTATAGACGGATATAAATTTCTTATACAGGGAACTCACACACAATTTTTCGGGGACCAAAAAACTAGTAAAACTAGTAAAACGAGGCGATCAAGGTCGATCGAACCAGCTTCGTTGACAGCGCAGCGGTAATTTCTTCTTTCGTGCGTTAGAGCGCCCCCCCTTCCTTTGGTTAATGGTCAAATGACTAAGGCAAGCAACAAATGAGTACGCCCCCCCCCCCCAGCCTCCACCGCCGGTGGGCCTTCTTCTGACACATGATATAAAGATAGAGAGAGGTGCACTATTTTTTTTTTCTGAGGTTCCTCATTTGAGGAGCTCTATACTAATAGTAAGTCAAAAACATGATTTTAAAAAAAAATGAAAGGGCTAAACACGATGAACAATCAACCCCCCACGCTGCCCCACGCCCTATTAATAGGTAGGTGTACCAAAAAAAATCACACGGCGAAAAAAAAGAGAAAAAAAAAAGTGTGACATTCCGACGATTTTGGTTTAACGAGCCTTTAATAGGTCATTCAGAAAATATTTGCCTTACAAGGCAAAAAAGTGCTACCGCGTGTGCCAGTACTGTCGTGTCGCCATTCGTCGCCCGACTGCGTCCCCGCCGCCGGCGCCACGACCAGGAACCACAGCGGCACCGGCAACAGTGAAAAGAGCCCCGAACAGTATACACGTCTGACAGATAGATCATCTACAGATAGATCATCTACCGAGGGATGATCCACAGATAGGTGATTTACAGGTAGGTCATCTACAGAAATATCATCTACAGATTGATCATCGACAGATATACCGTCTACATATATAGATTGTCTACAGATATATCATCTTCAGATAGACGATCTACAGATATATCCTCTACAGATAGATCATCTGCAGATGGATCATCTACAGATGGATCTACAGATGGATCATCTACAGATGGATCATCTACAGATGGATCATCGACAGATAGATCATCTACAGATATATTATCTACAAATAGATCATCTTCAGATAGATAATCCACAGATATATGATCTAATGATATATCATCTTCAGATAGATCAACAGATAGGTCATCTACAGATTTATCGTCTACAGATAGAGCATCTACAGATAGAGCATCTACAGATAGGTCATCTACAGATAGAGCATCTTCAGATAGATCTACAGATAGATCATCTGCAGATGTAAATCTATATATCTTAGTTCGCTTATCACATATGCACATCCTTAGGTCTGCGGATATCTCCAGCCTCTGATCGCCTTTCCGCGCGATTTCTTCGCTGAGGCGTGCCGCCGCCTCGCCTGCAACCGCCGGCTTAGCTGATCCGCCCGCTCGGCGCCGTAGCGCGCGCGCGAGGCCTCGACGTCGAGATCTACGACGAGATCTACGAAAAATCGTGCCCTGTGAGCGTTTGGGCACATTGCCCACCGACAACGCCTATATCTTCGCGTGGTTTTTTCACGTACGTGTTCTCTGACCTCCGACCCGTGGGGGGGGTTGGCTTCCCGGCCGCCGTCAACATGGCGGAGGCCTGCGCGGGAGGCTGTGTGCTCAGATCTGAGACGCCCCGAGAACACATACATGTCACCCAGGCTTTGTCGAGAACTGCCATCAATATTTTTTTCGCCGAGAGAGAGCTCCTGCTGCTGTACGCATACGTGTACGTATGTATGTATGTAGTCTACAGCAAGTAGCACGTGTGATAAGAGACTAGCAGCTCATGCACTGTCAATGTTGTTGCGGAGCTCCTATGATTTGTACCGCAGCAGCTGTGATCGCACCTTTTTAGCGGACTACGCGCTGCATGCTGTTGAGGGTTTCAGCGTAAAAAAATGGCATTGGCAAACGGGGATGGGGAAACACGTTTTTTTGTCGTTTTTTACCGTTTTTGTTTTTTGTTCTCAGACGTATAGGAGGCGCGTAGATGTACACGTGCATCGGGTATATATCGACAACATGTATGTATCAGTACTACTACTGCTGTACTACAACAGTACCTACCACGAGCAGTGAGCATCACAAGTATGTGGGTTGGATATGTATGACCACTATCAAAGATACACGCAGCATGTATCAGTTGCTGTTGCTGTTGTCGCCGTTGTTCGCCTGTTTCGAATTTCGAAGATGTGTACTCGTAGTAGGTGTGTAGGCCCACACCGTGTACAGCATACAATGCGCATGTGTCAGGCTTGTGACCAAGATACATACGAGCACACACGTATATGAGTACAGCAGCAGCAGCAGTATCACATGTATTACGAGTACGGTTGCCACTCTCCGTGGGCAGTGTGCAGAGCGCTCTCAACTCTTGGCAGTACGTCTGACTTCCATCCTTCGACACAACGCTGCTGCTAACTAAAAACGTGTATAACTCTTGGCATTACGTCTGACCCCCGCCCCGTCCTTCGCTACAATGCTGCTAACGTTCCGGCATCACGCAAGGCTGCGACCGGCGGCCGTCCAGGCCGCCGGCGAAGCCCCTTGTATCACCTATATATAGACCTTCTACAGATAGATCATCTACAGATAGATCAGAAAGAACCCAACCTGCCGGCATGATATGTTGTGTAGGATCTGCAGAGCACAGATCCAACCCTGAGAAACGTTTCCTTAGGTAATATGCAGGTTATACGGCCTCCCACCCGGCAGACAACATGGAGAGCTACGGTAGATCGTCCCACTATATATGTCCCTGAATATCAGGATCGTTCGGATTGAATGATAATATACAAGCGGTCCTTATATTCATTTAGGGAAAAACAGTGTACAGATCAGGACTATATCTGACCTGAAACATTTACAGCATGCATAAACGTGGAAATCGATGTTCTGTATGATCTGCATGAGGTGTGAAATAGGATACCACCTCGCCGCCGTCGCTGTGGACTATCGTATTCCTATAAATTTCCTATGGTCCTCATTTGCTAGTAATAATGCTACAGACAGTCACCCCCCCCCCAAGAAAATGGCGAGCGCTACCAAAAACTATCGTACACTTCCGACGTATTCCATATAGTCCTCATTTGCTATTGATCGTGCTATATACGTGCTGACACTCTCGCCGCGTATCATGTACTGGTACATATCAGCGTCTTGTGCTTCGAACAATAATACACGAAAGGCGTCAGTGGTCTGGCGTATTTATTCAAATACGGTGTATATAGAGTTATCAGTGCTGTCTGAACACAGGGGTATGGCAAGTGTCTAATGGGTTGCTTTCCTTGGTTCCTGCTTTCGTTTTCTCTGTTCGTCGTCACGCGCAGTTGCAGCTTAGCACATCAACTACGACGGGCACGGACAGCACGGCTACTACTGTAGCAACAGCTGTAGGTAAACTAGAACCCGGTGCGTGATAATCATCATACGGACCACAACAACCCCCCCCCCTCGAACATCGCCGTGAGGTCCCGTGCATGCTGTGCTGTTCTCGTCACAGCAAATACTCCAAAACCCGACCGACATCTGATGCACCCACGGCGCACCCGATACACTCTGTAAGGTGTACGAGTGTGTAGCGCATACCGCGGTTCTCGTCAATGCCTAACCCTGCTTATTCACAGCAGTACCATCAAAGCATCAAAGCATCGCAACAACATAGTTGTCATGTCATCACACCGACTGCATACAACCATACCTTGGTACGGTGGGGGGGGGGGTATTCATGTCATGCATGGCCATAGTCGTATGGCCATAGACCCTCGCATCCCTATAAACAGGCCATGCCGGGACGGAGCACGTCCGGTTTTCACCGACCAGGCAGGCAATACTGGGAAGGTTTCGCGGACCGCCGCCGCCGCTACCAACGCAAGAGGCCCACTAACTCGCCGCGGTACTACGCGACGCAACGCGTCACTCCGCGGCGGGAGAGCCGTCAACGAAGGCAAGCGACGAAAGACGCGAAACGCTTGGGCTGCTGGCGCCTTCCGCGGTGAGTCGAGTATTATTTCGTCAGCGGGGGTAACTCGTGCTCAAGTTGATAAGGAAGTGCCAGGTGCCAGACATTGGGAAGCAGAACAATAGGCAAGGGAGGGGGTGCACTCATGTTCATGCATGGCCCGCAGCCATATGACCATAGACCCTCGCATCCCTACAAATAAATATCGGGACGGAGCATGTCGGGTTTTCGCCGACTAGGCAGACATTGCTTGCACCAAGCGCGAAGCGCCGTGGGGTGTTCAGTGAGGTCGCATGAAAGGTGAGCTGCATCCTACTAAGACCGGGGGGGGGGGGGACAAAAACCTGCGGCGAAAATCAAACGAGAGCGCGAGAGCCTACTGCGCAGTAAACGAGTACGTGGTACTCGGTAGTGCTTGTTGTTATAATTCGCGCAAAAGCTTGGACCCGAGAATTATGAACTCCCATTCTACTACATGCTATCGCGTACTGTATGACAACGACCATTGATATATTATATCGTAGCTGCAGTACGTTGCTGTTGCACGTATTGCACGTGTTGCAGCTGTCAATAGCTAGCTGTTGTCATACAGCATGCGACAGCCCACAAGAACATGGCAGTTTATCCTTTTTGGCCCTAGAGCATTGGCCCAAAATGTAGGAACATCATTTTGTATACTGGAATTAGTGTAAGGTATGCCCTGGTTCACGCAAGAAGTTAAGACTCGCTTAAAAAAAGTTGCCCCCTGCTGTTGCACGTAGTGCTGTATTGTACATGTAATACTATGTGTACGCGCACAGACTCAGTATGAAGTACAAAAGACATGGGTGGGTGTGTATGGACTCACGATGTAAACCACGAGCCTTGTACGGAAGCACTACAACTCAACTGTAGTATCAGTACCCCCCCCCCCCGGCGGGGGGGGGGGTGTACTCATGTCGTGCACGGCCGTAGGGGGGGGGTAACTCGTGCTCAAGTTGATAAGGAAGTGCCAGGTGCCAGACATTGGGAAGCAGAACAATAGGCAAGGGAGGGGGTGCACTCATGTTCATGCATGGCCCGCAGCCATATGACCATAGACCCTCGCATCCCTACAAATAAATATCGGGACGGAGCATGTCGGGTTTTCGCCGACTAGGCAGACATTGCTTGCACCAAGCGCGAAGCGCCGTGGGGTGTTCAGTGAGGTCGCATGAAAGGTGAGCTGCATCCTACTAAGACCGGGGGGGGGGGGGACAAAAACCTGCGGCGAAAATCAAACGAGAGCGCGAGAGCCTACTGCGCAGTAAACGAGTACGTGGTACTCGGTAGTGCTTGTTGTTATAATTCGCGCAAAAGCTTGGACCCGAGAATTATGAACTCCCATTCTACTACATGCTATCGCGTACTGTATGACAACGACCATTGATATATTATATCGTAGCTGCAGTACGTTGCTGTTGCACGTATTGCACGTGTTGCAGCTGTCAATAGCTAGCTGTTGTCATACAGCATGCGACAGCCCACAAGAACATGGCAGTTTATCCTTTTTGGCCCTAGAGCATTGGCCCAAAATGTAGGAACATCATTTTGTATACTGGAATTAGTGTAAGGTACGCCCTGGTTCACGCAAGAAGTTGAGACTCGCTTAAAAAAAGTTGCCCCCTGCTGTTGCACGTAGTGCTGTATTGTACATGTAATACTATGTGTACGCGCACAGACTCAGTATGAAGTACCGACGAAAAACTCCTTCGTAAAGCAAGAACAAAAACCTCCTGTGCTCCGAGTGCCTCATGCACGATAAGCAAGTATCCTCCGCTCACCACAATATGACCCGTGCCCCAGCTCTTGCTGAGCCGCCCTCCGTGCTTGGGGGTGAGCCGCGTGAGGTTTATCAGCGCGTTGGTCACTAGCGGGGCGCAGAAGAAGAGCGACAGGATCAGCGCCGTGATCAGCAGCCGGCTCAGGGGCGTCGAGGGGCTGATGT
Organism: Saccharina japonica; assembly: GCA_008828725.1. NCBI lineage: Eukaryota > Phaeophyceae > Laminariales > Laminariaceae > Saccharina > Saccharina japonica. Next base: position 36,275 of record MEHQ01002527.1, read on the forward strand.
CTCCGTACCTGTCGATACAGCAGTTCGCATGTTCCAGCGGGGGGGGGGGGGGGGCGTCGCGGGTGGGGTGGGTGCCTGGTACCACTCAGGCCGTAACTAAAATCACCGAAAAACATTGACATCAGAGTCCAAAAACGGGGAATATATATACATGTTATCCGTAATTTCGGCCAAAATGGTAGGTTTTACGTACAACGTATAATAGCATGGGGTACATTTTTTTCTTATATTACGGGGGACGTCACAGTAAATAGGACCTACGGCACACACTAAAACCTACATATTTACCATTATTTCTTGTTTTTACGCGTAACGAATGGTTTGTCCTATTTACTACGATCCCCCCGTAACAGCAGTAGCAGTAGCCAAAAGGGGATAACACCTGCAGAATTGCCCTCCCGTTGAGGGGGTTTTAAAACACTTGGAAATTAAAGTATACTCGTGTTTAGGTTTTCTGAGGGGACGATACACATTGGTGCTCGTAGGAGTTAAGACTCATGTTTAGGTTTCTGTGGGGACATCGTTTTTTTTTTTTTCAGCCTTGCGAAACTCCCAAAAACATGTGTTTCTGTTTTTTTTTTCTGCCTTTGTCGTGCGTCGACCGCCCGAAGAAACTATTACCCCAATCCCAACAATTGGAATGAAGACTCGTGTTTAGGTTTTCTGTGGGGGTTTTAAAACACCTGGAAATATACTCATGCTTTAGCTGTTACGGGAAACCATAGTAAATATATAGGACCTACAGTACACACACACAAAAACCTGACCGGTACGTACATATTCATATTTCCCTATTTTTACTATTAACCCAATCATAACTCAAAAACAAATCCCTCACTAATTCCAAGTACTTTGTCCCCCAAAATGTGGGACCAGTTCTTAAGGGGTTAATAACCGCATTTGGTCCTTTTTGCCATGGACCCCCTATTTTTACTATTAACCCAATCAGAACTCAAAAACAAATCCCTCACTAATTCCAAGTACTTTGTCCCCCAAAATGTGGGACCAGTTCTTAAGGGGTTAATAACAGTATTTGGTCCTTTTTGCCATGGACCCCCGTAATAGTATTTGCGCTTCTGTGGGGACAAACCATTTTCGAATTACTTGGACTCATATTAACAGTGGGTTTCTGCAGGGACAAAACACTTGGAATTCCTCAAGACTCATATTCAGGTTTCTGTGGGGACAAAAAACACTTGGGAAAAGACTCCCCTTTAGGTTTCTGTGGAGACAAAACACTTGGGGAAAAATACTCACAGGTAGGTTTCTGTGGGGAAAACACTTGGAATGACTTAACACTCGTATTTAGGTTTCTGTGGGGACAAAACAGTTGGAAGTAAGACTCCTACTTCGGTTTTCTATGGGGACAAACCAATTGGAGTTAAAACTAATACTTAGGTTTCCGTGAGGACAAAAACACTCGGAGTGAAGACTCATATTTAGGTTTTCGTACAGCAGTCAGTAGCACTACTTTAAAAGGGTTGAGGGCAAAAGCTATCATAGCAAAAAAGGTGAAAAAAAAAATCAGCAGGGAATGCCTTACCCCACGGTGGAGAAGGACACGACGATGTAGTACAAGGCGTCGTGGAAAGGCATGTTGCCGTGCCCGGAGCCCCAGTCGGCATGCTGCACCTCCACGAGGAAGTTGGTCAGGCCCGCCATGATGAACAGTACCACGAGTGTCTTCAGGCTCCACCGGACGAACTGCGAGCGCAGGACGAGAACTTGCCTGCGGATCGTGTTATTGTTGTTTTGGTTTGTTGGTTTTCGAAATATGTTGTTTTGGTTTGTCGGTTATCAAAAGCTGTTGTAGTTGCTTTGGTTTGTTGGTTTTCAAAAGCCAGGCGGTTAAGTCATGTGTAGCGGCGGAGAGTATAGACAGCAGCACATCAGCAACGCACTCGTACTACGGGGGACCATAGTAAACACTAGTAAATAGGACCAAATCTTGTTAGTAAAAATAGGTAAATGGTTTTACAGTAGTGTGTAACGTAGGTTCTATTTACTAGTGTTTACTATGGTCCCACGTAACAGTGTTACGCCGTGGTCACAGGTATCACAACCCTTTTCTCCTCCCCCTCACGGCGCTTCGCAAAGCCTGGTGTTCGCAAAGTCTGCCTGTTCGGTGAAAACCCGACATGGCTCCGTCCCGGCATCGTAGGGATGCGAGGGTCTATGGTCATACGACTACGGCCATGCATGATTATCGAGTACACCCCCCCCCTTCCCCCCCCCCCCCCGCACTGACAAGTAGGTCTGCTGCCTGCTGGACAGCAGTATGTTACATATTTCTAAAAAATGAAGAAACAAATAAAAAAAATCAGCCGTGAGATCGAGGATTTCGTCGAAGCTCATCTTTGCGAAGCTGTGTGTGATACTATTTACGGGGGACCATAGTAAATAGGACCAAATATTGTTAGTAAAAATAGTAAAATATACCAATATGGATTTTTGTATGTTCCGTAGGTCCTATTTACTACATTAGCCTACCCCGAAATATGAATAATCACAGTACGTTATAGTAGCGGCGGAGAGTATAGACAGCAGTACAGCAGCAACGAACTCGTATTGAAAGTGTTTCGCCGGTACTCCGTCTCGAGAGGGATACGTGGTCAACGGTCAAATGACTAAGGCAAGCAAAAAATGAGTACGCCCCCTCCCCGGTACTTGAAAATAGGTATGCTGCCTGCTGTACAGCAGTATCTTACATATTTCTAAAAAATGAAGGAACAAACAAAAAAAAAATCAGCCGTGAGATCCAGGATTTCGTCGCAACTCATCTTTGCGAAGCTGTGTGTGATACTATAATAATCACATTACGCTATAAAAACACACCAAGCTTTCGCAAATATGATTTTTGAGGCACCTTCTTCGATCTCGCCTTTTTTTTCTTCCTAATAATGGCATCATAGGGGGGTTGCATCTTATTAATACTTGTTTCTGGGGTTCTTTACGCGAGGCGGTCTCCACCTGTGAGACCAAAAAACACGAAAATAAAGTTGAGATAACAAAATGAAAGCAGAACAGGGTGATCAATTCCATGCATACAACATGGGTTTATTGAAAAACAGGAATAACATTCCGAAGAAATTGGGTCAAGGAAGCCCCCTTCATTTAGAATAATATATACCAGGTATATGTTAGCCGAAAAATGGCTATATACCTCTATATACCATAGCACGCGCATTTCGGTAGCCATGTAGCCATGTTAACTGACACATGTTATGATTGCAACACGAAGCAAAGCTCACCTGGAGTGGTCGAAAGCCAGAGAGCTTTCTTGGACGAAGACCGAGATGGTCACAAGCAACCTCGCCACCCGGATGACCCGTGTGACCTTGAGGCCGAGGTAAACATCGGTGAAGTGTCCGCTCGACGTTTGCGACGCGTCCTGAAGGCCATGCAGACACGCCAGGCAGATACACACACACGCAGACAGCGAAAAAAAAAAGTGAGGACAAAGTTCAGGCAGTAGAGCTGTGGGTCGGCAACATTTAACGACTAATTAATAGCTTTAGTCGCTAATAGTCGGCGACGACTAGCTGACTTTAGTCGGTAAGTCGGCGGGCAAAGGCAGCCGACTTGCCGTCTAAAGTCAGGCGAAGCGAGCCAACCCCCCCCCGGGCGAGGGGGCCCCGCTGGAGGTGCCCCCGGAGGGCCCGCAGGAGGCCCCACCGACGAGTCCCACTGAAGGCGCCGTCGGAGGCCGAAAATTACGGAATTTGGCTTTTTATTTCACACAGTAAAAAGCGCAGTAGATATGGCCTAGAATCACGCAAGTTTCCCAACACCCCAAAAAACAAAATGGCTTTAGTTTACACAAGAAAAGTACGAACAAAAACGAAAAGTACAAAAAAAAAAGAAAAATGGACGTACAGTAGTTCTCTACGCCGGACGAGAGGACCGTGACAGCAGTTGATTCTGTCGAAATATGATTACCCGGCGGGGATTCGACCGGAACAGCGAACTCTTCACCAAGCTTCGTACAGTCCTTGACAGTTAAACGGCAGCGGTGCGTAATTTTCCCCGGAAGAAACCGGTTTTCTTTCTTTCTTTTTTTCCCCCCCATGGTGCTCCGTCTCGAAAGGGATGCGTGGTCAATGGTCAAATGACTAAGGCAAGCAACAAATGAGTACGCCCCCCCCCCCCCATCCCATCTAATACATTTTCCCTTCTTGCTCCTGCCCCCTTCCAGTCGTAACTCACATTCTGGGTCGCCCAGTATGTATGCCCTTCTCCCCAAACCCCCACTACGGTATGTATGAATATACGTGCCTTGCGTTATTATCGCGAGAAGGCTTCAGTCGGTTCTTCCCTCGTGGACGTGCGTCGAATTGTGCCTACCCACGCTATATATAACAGGCTCTCTCGAAAATTGGTGTCATTTTGAGAAACAAAAATCTCCATTCGTACGGACGATCCAACCCCTGACACCAAAACACCATTTTTCAGGTGAATCGCGGTATGAAATAGACCACCGGGGCGTGGAGTGTCCTCCGTGATGTTATTCGTTCACTACCCGTCTTTTTGGGGACTTCAGAGCGAAAAAGTTACGGTAAAAAAAAGTGACAAATTACAGCCACGGCCAGTGAGTGGATGGAGGATGATAAGAAAATGGGTGTCCCGAGTTCCAATGCAAGGAGTCGTATATACTGGTATGGCACGGCCGCAAGATGATCTGCCTGTACAGCTGGGCGCATGCCGCTTTTGTCTTTCGTATATACGAGGTATATCTACACATCTAGGGGTCTCAAAGGGGTTATTACCGGGGGGCAACAGTAAGTAGGACCTACGGCACAGACGAAAACCCTACCACTCTGTACCGAAATAAAAGCACCTTGTATACAGTAATATTCAATAAAAGCGATGCTTGTATTTCGGGACAGAGTGGTATATATGCTCGTACGTATCATACCTATTTTTACTGAAAATTTCTGGTTCTATTTGCTATTAAGGCCCTCCGTAATAGTGTCTCTTACCAAACCTTGCGTGAAACGCGCGCGTCCCATGACGACGGTGGCAAGTCGTAAACCATCAAACTTCGTATTACGGAGGGCCATAGGAAATAGGACCAAATATTGTTAGTAAAAATAGGAAAATATATTTGGTTTTCGTGTGTACCATAGGTCCTATTAACTAGTATTTACTATGGTCCCCCGTGATAGTATACACTCGAAAGCATGGTGTGATAAGGAAGACAAAGCGTTAGTTATTACGCCGTCGGTACCGTCGAGAGAGAGAGAAAGAGAGAGAAAGAGAGAGAAGAAAGAAGAAAGAGGAGGACTGAGAGAGAGGGATACGGAGAGAGAGAGAGAGAGAGAGAGAGAGAGAGAGAGAGAGAGAGAGAGAGAGAGAGAGAGAGAGAGAGAAAGATTGGCTGTTCCGCCCATGTGTCCGTGTGTATGCGCGTGGACCCCCCGCCGCGCGCTGCAGTGCCACAAGGCGTGAGGGAACAGTCTGCAGTATCCGCAGCGCGCTCGCACGCGGTTCACCGGTTCACCTAGAAAAACTGCAGTTCGCATTGAAAACGCCTTGCTGTGATCAAGGAAACCCGATAAGTCGGATAGTCTGCACCTCCGTTTCACGAATGACTACCCATAGGGTACTCTGCCCTATGGAGCTGTAAGTCGGGGCGATTTAAGTCACCGACTACGTATTAGTCGCACGAATGTACGAATGGTACTCTGCCTTATGGAGCTGTAAGTCGGACCAACTAGCTATTAATCGTACGATTAGTCAGTCGTAAAACGGAGGTGCCGGCCAGGGTTATAATTAGGTGGTGAAATGTTGCGCAGTTGCACCATTTTCCTGATAAATCGGCGCAGCGCACCACAAAAAGAAGTAGTTGTGCGGATGCGGGTCTATTTCGCCTTCAAGAAGAAAAAAAAATGGGTCTCTTTTCGCCGCAGGCGAAAAATAAGTAAATATATATTTTTGTGATATTTTCGACAATTTCGTGCTGAATTTCTTCGTGGCTTTCCTTCTTGAGGGAACTAAGTCCAAACATATGACGGTTCTCTCTGTCCGAGGATGAAACAAGTCTTCAAAGGCTCGCAAGTACAGAGGAAAAGTGGTTTCAATTATTCGGATGGTAATCTATCCATCTATCTACGATCTAATGAGAACAAAACACTTGAATAAGTAACCCCGTGGTGACAATGCCTGTGCGATTCACGGAAACCCTTGGTTTCCGCGTGATAATAAGGCCTGTGCTTGTTTATTTGTTATTTGCAAGACGAGCGAATGAGACGCACATTTTGAGCAAATTTAAGCACATATGTCCAAACATTTCGCCTCCGGCGGCCGGCCCTCCGGGGGTCCTCCGGGAGCCCCTGTGGGGGGTGCACCTCGCCTTCGGCTCGTGGTGCTCACCCCGCGCTAGAGCACTAATTACTACCTGGTACGTAATTATAACCCTGCCACATATGATATAATACCATACCGGTATACCAGGTACTGTAGTGTACGCGTATGATATTCTACCAGTACAGTCTACTGGTCGCCCCGGTGGTCTAGAGGCTACCAGTGACCATGGCCGCCGACACACAAGACAAGAAATCGAGCAGACGGGTAGACGAACGAACGAATGAGAAAAGACAAATAATCAAATAATACTCGTATTACTGCTGTATACTGCTATGCTATTACTACGAGACACTGGAAGCCTATACGCACCCCGCTATATAGGAAGAGACGAAAAGCTATCATTACGGGGGGGGCATAGTAATATTAATATTGTGAGTAAAAAGATGGGAAATATATAGGTTTTTGTCTATACCGTTGTTGTTGTTGTTATCTTCACATTAAACTCGTTTCAGTTGCTAATCCCTATAGTCTGATCTAGCAAGATCACAGCCCGTGGCCACAAAAGTGCTAGAGCCATCAGATAATCCTAAAGAACACGTACACTTAGCAGGGATTGGATACACGAGTCCGAAGAGGTACACCTAAATCCCTACACAGCATCATCGCCCCCCCCCCCCCCTCCCACTCTTTACCAATGAATTTGCCGACACCCTGGTACAGCGTAACTACTCTTCTGATGCTGTCTGTACAAAAACACACGGTAGGCGTGGGAACAAGATGGAGCACGCAGCTGCTGTCTGAAGTGCTGCCAGAATGACAGTCCGCGGAGCACACAGTGAAAAAGAACAGCCAACCAAAGCCATCATCAATTGACAAGTTACCCGAATCTATCCTGAATGACGGCTTTCTGTGACTTAGGCCATGCTTATAATTCGACACTGATTATGAATGTAGCTCACACTATTTATATGCCCCCACGTGGTAAATAATTATGAAATAACGACTGAGGGGTCGTGGACACACTTTGACAGTGAATCTTCAAACACTAAAGGGGTGGGCACACTTTTTTTTGATAGTGAAGTCTTTCCGGAGGTTTTGTCGACTTGGCCGTCTGAAGCCAGACCCTCTAAACCGGACTCGCAATCTTGATATTGAACTCCACCCTCAAAATTTGGTCTAGTGGTCGGGAGTGGCTTCGCAGCGGCTTGGTAGAGACTATTCATATCAGGGATGCGTATTTCCTCGCCCGGAACCCAAAAAATTCCGGGAAACAGCCTTTTTCAGCTTTTCGGAAAAATTTCCCCTATTTCCTCTCATTCGAGGGAAAAAAGGCGTGATTTTTGGGGGGGGACAAAAATTATCATCCCCGGGCGGCCAATACACTACATGAAGCACAAGTATAACATGCGTTCAGGCCTTCGGACAGTCACTTTCGATCATTTTCACAAGCCCCAGTATTAAATAGTAGTAGCAGTTGCGCACAATGCAAGTACTTTTTGAGTAAATAAATGTGCATCGGTTTGAGTTGATTTTTCACTTGTTCGTGTCCTCGTTGATTTCGTCCTGCAGCCGCAGCCATTTGATACTGAAATAATAGGACTACTATGCCGTAGTGCTGATAGGGAATATACTTATGTCGCGAGGTAAATCAGCAGCACAAGGCGCAAAGCAGGACGTGAGCATTTGAAGCAGTGCGCTGCTTCGTACGCGTGTAGCGATCGCGACCTTTTCCGCGACCAAAGACTGAAAACATGGACGCGGGACGCCTCAACGAAATCCCAGCGTCCCAGCTACATCTGCGCCAAGTTTACCCTTTCCATTCGAATATGCTAGATCATATATATGATTATATTTTATTATATGTATAGTACATTTACATTCCTTCGATGATTCCGCTCGGCATAACATCCAATTCCTTTGTATGATATCTGTGTGACATAGCAGGGGGCTGTGGGCGCCTACGTGCTCTGCTCTGCTGCACAGCTTACTCGTAGCTCGTAGCAGCGTTTGAAAAAAAATGTGAAAAAAAACGGGGGTTTCCATACTATATGGAGGCGTTATTCTCCCGGGGGTAGGGGACGCAAAAATAATTTCCTCTGAAAAAAATTATTACCTCGAGCCCTATTAATTTCGGGTAATTACCGCTACCGGGAAATACGCATCCCTGCTATTAATAGGCTGACTCGGCCGGCTTGGATGCTGTGCTTGGAAATACTCTATAGGTTGACTCGGGATGCTGTGGCTGGTGGCTGGGAGATACTCCAAGTTGATTGAGCCGCGTACAATATACCCTTACTCGTAGCCAACCAGAGTGCCTAAATAGCTACCTTAGGAATATTCACTATCAAGCTTCGTCCACTACTGGTTATGAGTTATGAGACACTGGAAGCCTGTACGCACCCCACTATTAATTATTAATAGGAAGATGCGAAACGCTATACAAATACATATAATAACGACCTCGCGCTTCGCGTTCGACCTTGCCCCACCAGCCAGCACCCTCTTTTGCGAAATTCATTAATTCCGTCTATTTTTCAGACGAATATATTAAAAATTATTCTGTCAACTATGTATTGCAACCCGTCCCCAACCACAACCCAACCGCACCCCAACCCACCAACTGCTTTATATACCAGGTGCCAGGTGCATCATATATATCAACAACATGCATCGCTCCGGTGGTCTAACTGGTAGCCACGAAGCCTTTTGGGCCGGATGTCGAGGGTTCAATCCTCCCCATGGAGGTTTTTATTCTCAATTGGCATCGACTGTCGAGAGCGCATATTATAGCGTGGGTAAGAAAAATTCAAAATTCGACGAGAGTTGACGAGGGAAGAAGTGCTGAAATCTTCTCGCGATAAATATGCTAAGCAAGAACCGCAGTGGGGGAGGAGGGAGAGGAGCCTACTTTGTGACCCCGGATCTGAGTTACGACTTACGACTAGGGAGGGAGAAAGACGGAAGTGCGAAGATAATGAATGGGATGGACAAAAAAAAAAAATCGGGTACGATTTCACGTTGTAGTTCAACTACCTGGTATGCAGCAGCACTTGTATCGTACTCGTACTCTGGTATATTACGTTCCACTTTAAAAAACAAGTAAACAATCAGAAAATGCTTCGGATACCGTGGTTGTTCTCGATCACTTGACGCTTGAAGGTACATCTATACAACATGACAATAATAGGGCAACTCCGCCACATAAAGAACCTTGTATCGGCAGCGCTTATCGACCAAAACAAACACTGCTGATGTGTACCGGCCACGAACTGTATCAAGGATCAAGGTACTACTACACCGACTCTCAACTACTCAGGCTGATTTTCACCCGTTTCATGGACTAGATTTCACCGTTCTACATTCGTTTTATGTATCTTATGGCGTGCAGAACGCCTTATAAAGATACACCCGCTAGAACAGACGGGAGCAACTACGACTGTTTACAGTTTATGGACTGCAGCTCTTAACTACTACCTACTACAGTCCACACGCTATTCTGCTAATCCTAACCCCAACCCCATCCCTATACTTATGCACCTACTATTAATAAGTGGGAGCACGGTGCACGGTGCTTAATGGGATACTATAGGTTCGAGTGGGACCAGGGTAGAGATGTTGACCAATCAGAATGGAGGTGTGCGTAGTCTATTGGGCACCCCGCTTCACCCCTAGGACGCTAAAACACTCATATTACATTATTGTCTGGACTGCACTTGAGTGAGTGCTACAGAGGTCCATAGGGTGTACATAGGCGCTGTCCAAGTGACAAACAGCATCGTTACGTTCTACGGAGCAACAACCTGCAACTGACAGAGAACTGCTACCAGTACGTACTGTCGGAGGTCAGAACTAGCGTTGGAATATCGAACGAGAATCGAGTTCGATTCGACACCAATAAAAGAAAAAAAGAAAAAAAAATCGATAAGATATGTACGATTTCGGTATGTTCATACATACCATCGAGGCTTTCAAACATTATCTTCGACGTAGCGTTGCGATATCGAACGATAATCGAGTTCTATACAACAGCGATAAACAAAAAAAGGCAATCGATATGTACGATTTCGTCATTTCGTTATTTCATACCACTTTGTCCCTAAATATAAGCTCCTTTTTCATTAAATATTGATGTGCACAAGGAGCTCATAATTCGGGACAGAGTGGTATACGCCATCGAAGCTTTCCTTCAGTATCTGCATAAAAAACACGGGGGTTCGATATTTCGATATATCGAAAGCTTTCGATTCATCTGTCGCCCCGATGGTCTATTAATAGCGGTACCCTCGAATGCTACTAAGAGTTGTTTTTCGGGGTTCAAATCCCACGTGGGTCGGACTTTTGAATTTATTTGCAAAAAAAAAAAAAAAACGGAAACAACTGCTGAGAGTGCCTACTACGCACTGAAGTGTAGTGTCTCTGTGTCGTAGCTTTATGACCACAGAACTGGTACCTTTTTAGGATGAAGAATCGGCACGGACACTGGGTGTGCTGGATGTCGACGGGTAGAAAAGAAGGTTTAATGTGAAGAACACACACAGCAGAAGCGTGGGTAGGTGCAATTCGATGCGAGTCGACGAGGGAAGAAAGGGCTTGAAGTCTTCTTCTGGCGATAAAAAATGCAAGGCAAGAACCGTACGTAGTGGTGGGAGGAGGGAGAAGAGCCTACTTTGTGACACCATAACTGAGTTACGACTACTAGTAGGAAGGAGAGAGAAAAGAAGTCCGGAGATGAGAAATGGGATAGAAAGAAAAGAAAAAAGAAAAACTTTCTGTACGATATCCAACACTACTATAAATAATAGTCAGAACATACAACAGAGGTTGGGGCATCTATATCATAGATGCGTCGGCATCTACGTCATAGATGCGTCGGTTATGCTTGGTGCAGCTTGGTGCGGGCACCCTGACGCCTGAGTAAACGGCAGACCTAAGGAGCTTGCATCCCTACAATGCCGGAACGGAGCACGAGGCTTTCGCCGACCAAGATAACATTGCTCCCACCAACCTCGTAGCGCCGTGAGGTGTTGGTTGAGACGCATTAAGGGTGAGCTGCATCCTACTACGAGGTAAAAACCGCTTGTGAGGCGGACTTTCTTGCAGCACGGGGGAGCGGGGCGAGTAGGGAGCCAAAGGGCCTCGGCAAGCTCTGTAGGTCGTGTGTTGTTGCTCCGTGGGACACACCACTTTTTCTCTTTTTTTCCCCCATTCCATATACCAGTACTAGTTATCTTCGCACTTCTGTCCCTCTCCCTCCATAGTCATAACTCAGATCCGGGGTCACAAAACAGGCGCTTCTCCCTCCTCCCCACTGCGGTTCGTGCCTTGCATTTTTATCGCGCAGAGGGTTTATATGGAGGGTCATATATACCCCACTACGGTTCGTGCCTTGAGTTTTATCGCGCAGAGGGTTTTGATGCAGGGGCATACCCCATACAGGTGTCGACAGGTAGAAAGGACCGTTTAATGTGAAGAGCACGCACACATATTTATATGCCGGCGTTCTGCACGCCATAGAACCAACGGTGAATGAACCCTACGCCACAAAGCGGTGAAACCAATCTTAGCCTACATATTACCAGGTACCCGTATATGTAACGTAGTTAGGGGTTGGTGTACTGACCGTCCGTGTGGTTCGTGGCCAGCAAATGCAGACGTAAGGAAACAGCACTTTCACCCCCTGACATGCATGAAGAATCGGCACGGACACTCTGGGTGTGCTGGATGTCGACGGGTAGGAAGGGCGGTTTAGGTAATGTGAAGAACACACACATACAGCAACTGCGCCTTTGCCTTGACATGCCTTGACTGACATCAAACTATGAATACTAGGTTCAAGTGCGGAACACGCAGCAACCCTACACTCTTGACAGCGCACGCTTTGCCTTACTTGGCATGTCTCCTGACATCTTTGCCAGATCACGGTACAGCGGAGTCTTGGCCAAGAAGCGCTTGCCGAGATATGAGGGGCTTGCTGTAGCGGATTGGCCCTGAATGCTAAATACTAAGCACTACGATCAATAATACCAGTAGAGTCTGCAATGGCAAGGAAGTCAAAACCAGTCAACCTTTTGGTTCTGAGAGCTGAAGGTTTTTGGTATTTTATACAACCTATGTATGATATATATGTACTGCACGCAGTATGTATTCATACGTTATCCGTACAGCAGTATACACATGCTCATGCTGGCGCATGTTGGCCGATGATACAGACGAATGGGCCTATATGGGGTATGACCCAACAAAAAAAGTGGGGTCATATATACATACCCCATATACATAGATACAGACTACAAGGATACAAGCAGTCAGAATCGAATGTCAAAATGACAGAATCCGCGGACGGCGACTACACCGCCACCGGCAGCAGGCCTCTGCTCTACGTAGAACTCCTTCCTAATGTGTGTACGCCGTACTTCTTGCTGTTTGTGACTGAAGACCCACCACATACGTATCACACCACATACCACATGGTATATATATGGCATCGTAGTAGTACATGATAAAGCCCCGCCTGTAACGGCCAGGCCAGTATTGTTTGTCCGCTACGGGCAGCGGGCGGTAGCAACAATTAGCAACAGCAGCACCAACATCAACAACAGCAAAAGCAGCAGCAGCAATAATAGCAGCAGCCGCCGCCGACGCGGGAGCAGAGACAGAAGCAGCAGCACCACCAGCAGCAGCAGAAGCAGACAAGAAAAAAAAAAAAAACCCTGTCTGTGCTCTTTTCCACCACCACTTTTACCATATACCTGGTATGTACGAGTGTATATGCTTCACGTATTATTACGAGTACCAAAAATACCAATACTATTTTCAGGTTTCACTTTATCTGCCGTGTCTCATTTGATCGGCCAAGCGCCTGTGAGCCGGAAGAAATGAACGCGCCGCCAGCAGATCGATGGCTGTCAAGGTCTATTGCTTGCTTCTTGGTGTACATCTGTGACAGATGACAGACGGACGTCGTTTTAGCAGCAGGCGTAAATCTGCCCGCCCAGCAGGCGAACTTCTCGGACGTGCCCGCATAAAATGACGCTGTTTCTAATGAGGTAGGGTTTTGTCACGAAGCTGTAAGGCATTCGTTCCCGACGGTGAGCGGCCACCACCCCGACCCGGATAACACTAACCCCAACGAGAGGCATGCCTGGTTGGTGTGCCGCCTGGGTCGTTGTGCTTTGAAAGGCTCTATTTTCAGTGTGGGTGCATCTAAGGAAGTTCGCGCCTGAGCGGGCAGACCTACGCGAACTCGCACTAGTCGACGATCTACACCCAGGGTACACGTGAATTGAAAAGAGTAGTAACACAGTAGTAACGAATCGCGACAATGCGACAATGGCTCAGATGCTCGATGAATACACGTCTGTAGCTGTACGAGTGGCTAAATGGCCCTTTCGAGATCTCCAGATCTCCAGCAATACGTACATAGAACTACTACTGCTTGTAACTATAAAGTCGTTTGGGCTGGTCGGTGTTACTTGCCCGGTTCCTTGCCCGGTGGCTACGTCTTTTTCTCCTTTAGCTTTCAAGAGATGCCTTACGCTCCTCGTCCTCGCCCGGTGGCTACGTTCGAGTAGTGTTGATAGTAGCCGGTTCGAGGAACAAACGCCTTCTGTTGTTCTCCCTTTACAGCTTGGGACACCCTCGCGATTCCAAGTCAACCACAATCCCCAAGGGGAGCCTTGTACCAGGTATATATATTATGCACTACTAGAGTCAGGTGCGTAGAGTCACTACTGCTACTGCTGTAATCAATCGAGGCCCCGGAACGCAACGAAGGCGATAACCCTGTTCACACAGGCAAGGATTATAGTGAGCTACGCCACTTCAGCTACAGCTACAACCTGTTCCCGCGTTATCACAAGCGTTCTAAAGCGTGGAGTCCAGATGGGGAGGGGGGGGGGGGGGGGGGTGTACTCATGCCGTGCACGGCCGTAGTCGTACGACCATAGACCCTTGCATCCCTACAATGCCGGGACGGAGCGCGTTGGGTTTTGGCAAAGGTGAAACCTGTAGGATATTAGTATTCAGAGAGCGGGGGGGGACTGTCTGAAGTGGTATGTACACCAGGGGTTCTACCCACCGGGTACCCGCCACGAACAGGTATCCGCCAAATTCTGGAGGTCGGACTCAGACTCGTCACCGGGTAACCCGGGGGGACGGAGCGCGTTGGGTTTTGGCAAAGGTGAAACCTGTAGGATATTAGTATTCAGAGAGCGGGGGGGGACTGTCTGAAGTGGTATGTACACCAGGGGTTCTACCCACCGGGTACCCGCCACGAACAGGTATCCGCCAAATTCTGGAGGTCGGACTCAGACTCGTCACCGGGTAACCCGGCTTTTCAGGGGACCGGAACCGGGTCCACCGGGTACCCGGGTACCTCCGGGTACCCGGACAACACACGACCCCGTTTACGGTCGTCCAGCGGGCCTGGCAAGTGGAGGATAGGGCTCATTTTGATTGCACGTCGCTGAGAAAACTACAAGCAACCGCGTCAAACGGTACCCGGCATTCCACCCTTCGTTAGAGTTTTACTGTTTGTATGAGCGTTGCTACACGTGAAATTATTCTACGAGTACGTCGTCGCGGTGTCAAACCATAAACAGCCTTGGCCACGCCGTGTGTGTGCGCGTTCTTCACATTAAACCGTCCCGTCCTTTCTACCCGTCGACATCCAGCACACCCAGTGTCTGTGCCGATTCTTCATCCTAGAGAGATACCAGTGTTTTTGTGGTCACAAAACTACGACACAGCAGAGATACTACGCTGCAATGCAGTAGCACACATCAAGTCATCCCGGAATAATCTGATATATACTGTTGTCATACCAAGTATCATATGCATGTAAAATGCTTTACAGCAGTAGTAGAAGTTCAAGTGCAAGTTGCTGTTAGTGATTTATCGTCAGAATAGAGTCCGTGGACACAGGGCGAGCTCCAACAATTCTGGAGCGGAAGGATTTATCAGGAAAGAAAAAAAAAAACTCGGAAGCCCCCCGCCGCTAAAATGGATAACTGAACAATGAACCAAGTGCACGTTTACATATAATACGTATCGGTATCAGGTACTGCTTGCTGTAAAACCTCGAAGCTACGTAGTGTTGCGCTGGATCGTTTGCGTGTTTGAAGGGTTTCTAGAGTTTTTTTCAGGCGTGCTGACCACGGAGACACATTGCTAACCGGGTACCCGGGTAACCGGCATTCATGTTTTGTTGTTATCACATGTAGCAGGCACTGGTACCCCAAAGCTATAAATATGTTGCGCTGGATCGTTTGTGTGTTTGAAGGGTTTCTGAAGTGTTGTCAGGCAATTCTGACCACGGGGACACACGACACTAACCGGGTACCCGGGTTCCCGGCCCGAAAAATCCGGCGGGTTTTGGGTCGGACTCGGACCCGGTGACGGGTAGTACCCGCCTGGGTGAACCCACCGGGTACCCGGGTAGTAAAGGCACGGGTAGCACCTCTACTAAAGTACATATATAAAGGGAAACCCCCACTTCTGCAGACGCCGACGTACCGACCAACACAAAACCTAAATACGAGACGAAGTATACATGCTAAAAATCTTGACAAATTGACCGAAATCTACGGCTGGGCACTGGCACAGTATGTACTGACAGTATCAATCTGCTGATTGGCTAGGCCAGTAGATTTGCCAGTAGCTCATACGCTACGTACATCCGAGAAACACGCCACATTATAGTACGGTAACCCGCCATATTCGTGTCGGGAGGAGAGAGGAGAGACGAGAGACAACATACTGCTGCAATCCAGTACTGATTGATTATGACGACACTATAATCGCTAGAGACTATAATCGCTACGTACTGACTGAGTCAGCCAGTCCCCAGCCCCCAGCCCCCAGCCCTACCGAAATCACGAAATCATGAAATTGATGTTGATATTTCTTTTAAAAAAAAAGCATCGTCCTGTCGATCCTGTGGACCCTCAGGTTCTACTCGTGCGTACTGCGTCTGCCCGATAAGTCTGTATATAGTCCATACTTGATATAACGATAAGCAATTACCACATATCTCTTCGACACGTGTGTTCGAAATTGACACGGACTGCTGTACTGCTGTTTTTGTTGGACTCCCCGGCGTTTTTTCCACAGGGGTTTTAATCTTGTGTTCAGTTTTGTTCTCTAGGGAACGAACGGTTCATCAACTACAACATGTTACGTAATGTGTTAATCTTTTCGACAAGAAGGACGCGTTTTCGCCCGTTTTTTTCACAACCGTCCGGCTGTGATCGATACCATATATATTATCTTCGAGATCTTGCAAAATTCCACAACGGACTGGAGCGTTAAACTCCTTGCTATTAATTTTAAGGAATCAGCGCCCTCCCTGTATGTACGAGTACATAGCGCGTTCGCGATGAAATAGTTCAGAAACGGCGTTCGCTATTTTTCCGTTTTTGCCAAAAAGTGTCGCTTTGTGCTTTTTGGCCATTTGGCCGATGGTGTATAAAAATATAAAAAACGGCACGTTCCGGCGAAAAACTGTTGGTACTCTACTCTGTACTGCTGCAGTGTTCGAATGATCTCCTCCAATAGGAAATAAAAGAGGGTGCAGTGCTCCCTCAGAAAACACAGCAAGGAATCCAACGCAGCAATCCGATCAGTTTTGGAATCGGGCATCATCTATTAATAGTAGAGATGGTTGTGTGTCGGTATACAGCTACTACTGCTGCTGACTGCTGACTAACTGCTGTGCTGTGTGGTCGGTGGTCGGTAGTTAACAAAAAAAACGGGCGAAAACTCGTCCTTCTTATCGAAAAGGTCAGCAACCTTGAACTGCTGCCATTGCTTATTTGTTCCCCACCCATCAACAAAACCAACATTGGGGACGACGAAGTGCTTTAGCCCCAATTCAACGGGAAAACGTCAGGGAGTGCAGCGAAACGAGCTGTTTCAAAATTGGACATCCCGAAGAGATATCTGGTCATTCTCAATCGCTACCCTTCGGGTACAGACTTATGGCCCGGACGGAGTACAGAGTACTGTTGTATAGGCGTACCGGTATGAAATACCAGGTAGCACCCAGGGGAGTCGCTGATCTATGTACAGGTATGTCCTTCACGAGGAAAGGATGAAAAATGTATAGAGAACGCGCGAAGGACGTACCAACGTACCTGGCACCAGGCTATGGGGTATGACCCTGGTCATGCCCTGGTCACACCCCATTAGGTACCAGGTACCTGGTACAACGCACCATGCAGCTTGCAGAGCTGGTCTTACGACCAATCAACATCGTCCCACTATCAATAAATCAATCAACGACCGGACGATCGTACATAGGCTGGGCCTCGACCGGTTTTTAGCCGAAATGGCCGAAAAATACGTACCAATTTTCGTTTTTTGGGAGGCTTTTTGGAGCCGATTATCGAGGTTTTATAAAGGGGCTCACGTGTTTTTACATGAAACCAATATTTTGCGAACAGAGCCGAGGTTTATCCACGGGGGCCGAGTTTTTGTAAAGAAGCCGATTTTATTAATCTCTGCGTACATAAAAACGCCTAAAAATGAGATGGAAGTTCCCATACAAAAAGCCCTTTTCCGTGTGAGCGAGGCGATTTTCTTTGTGAGCGAGACCATTTTTCAGAATGCGAGCCGAATCAGCCGGAAACAAACAATGGAGTCGACCGTTTTTGTTTTTTGTTTTCGAGCCGAAGTTTTCGCCGTCGAGCCGAAATCTCACACAAGCTCTTTTTCGTGTGAGCGAGCCGAGTTTTTAGAATTCAAGCCAAACTAGCGGGAAAACGTGTTTTTTGAAGTGGACGGTTATTTTTTTTCGAGACGATTTTCTTTTTTCGAGCCGAAACGAGCCGAAACCAGGACTTTTGAAACTTCGGCGGAAATTGAAAAAGCCCGTGATTTGTCTTTCTGTGAGCCAATTTCTTCTTGAAAAAGTGAGCCTATCGTGGCTCAGCCTAATACTGCTGTAGTACAAATCCGGTCGCCCCGGTAGACTATTAATAGTGGTCAGCT
This sequence comes from Saccharina japonica, assembly GCA_008828725.1. Taxonomy (NCBI): domain Eukaryota; class Phaeophyceae; order Laminariales; family Laminariaceae; genus Saccharina; species Saccharina japonica. The sequence goes on from MEHQ01002527.1 coordinate 54,569, forward strand.
TCAAAAACTACTATTACGGGGGACCGTAGTTAATAGGACCGATGGTACACACAAACACCTATATATTTACCTATTTTTACTAAGCGATATTGGTCCTATTTACTATGGTCCTCCGTAATAGCATTGGTACCCAAGTTCGAATCCCGCCGTGGTGAGATTTTGACATTATTTGAAAAATTAAAAAGGAACCAATTGCTGAGAGCGCCTTCGTGGCGTGGGTAGGCGGAATCCGACGCAAGTCGACGAGGGAAGAGAGTGCTGAAATCTTCTCGCGATAAAAATGCAAGGCACGTACCGTAGTGGGGAGGGGGGAGAAGAGCCTACTTAGTGACCCCGGATCTGAGTTACGACTAAAGAGCGAGAGAGAAAAGAAGGGCGAAGATACGAGAGAAAGAAAAAAAAAAAACAGCCAGGTATTAATATGAATTACGTAGTTGAAATATTTTCGACTAAATTCCTGGTAAATAAACTGAAACGGCGGGCCGTTTTACAAACTCTCGCCGTTTATGATACGAACCGAACGAATAATACGAATATACAAATACGCACTGCACTCGGTCTCGGTCAGACCTCAGACCACGTCGTAGAGACTACTCGTATATACATATAAACGTGTTTGCATTTTACAGACAGCAGTACGGCGGTAGCAACTCGGTATCGTAAAAGTCTACGGCACCAGCACCAGCATCAGCAAGCGACAGCAGTTGCGCTTTGCGAGCCCCCTCCACCAGCCATCCCCCGCCCAGCAACCCCACCCGCGCCCCCCCCTCCAGCCCCCCCCCAGTCCCCGCGCCCCCCCCCCCGTCCCCCTCGCACCCCGCCTTCTCTTGCTCACATCTATGAAGAGGAGCAGATAGGAAGGGAAAACGGTGGTAATATCCACCAGGGCCTGGAGCGACACCAGGTGCGCCAGCTTGCCAGCAGCGAGATAGAGGTGCAGAAGAAAGTTGCACAGGAAAAACCTGCTCGAGAGGAGAGCGAGACACACACAGAGAGAACAAGCGTTACAGCCTTATGTACAAAGCAAACATGACTCGTACCACAGCAATACGCCCACTTCTGTGATACAGCAGCAGCACATCAGCAGTACTATGATACACCACAGAACATGCATGGTACCTATGATACACCACAGAACATGCATGGTACCTGCTACTGCTGCAGTACACAGCAGTAGTATATACACAGTCAACTTAAAAAAAGAGTACGTGTACAGAAGTAGTACTAGTAGTACATCCCCCCCAGTGCCTGCCGATCTCCGCTCATCACCTACTGCAGCATGATCGGCGGAGAAGGGCAGGGCCGGCGGTGGGCGGGGCGTACCGCACGCAGCACTTCTACGGCACTGCTGAATAATTTTATAGGCCGTCGTGGAGTTTAACCTCCATCTGTTTTGCCTCTCTCTCGCTCACCCGTTGAAGGCCAGCTCGAGCGAGAAGGACCTCACGATGAAGTTGTAGTTGGACCCATATTCGTACGTTTCCACAATGAACAGGACGCATGTGGCAAGGGAGAATATCGCGTTCAAAATCTCCACCACGCTTCCCTGCACAGAGCTGTGCAGATGCCGAGAGAGCCGGTCCTTGTAGGGGACGCCCCAGTGCTGAGGCACGCCAACGAGGACGTGGGCGAAATAGCACGAAAACAGGGCCAGGCTGGAGATCGCACTGATGATCACAGCAGGTTCGGTAGCAGGTCCCATGACTATCGGCCGCAGTGCCGCAACCGCTATATACTGCTGCTGCTGTACGAGATCTTGCAACTGGTGCTGCTGTGTTGCTGTTGTTACGCCGCTTCAGACCGCTCGTACGCCGTTCGTTCGTAGCAGCAGTAGTCAGGGCGTCATCGACGGGAACGCGGATGATCCTGCTGTCCCGAGCACGACTCGGCCACCTCACGTATATAGGTTCACCAGCAGTGCCCTTTTGGTACAGGCGGGGCGTTTAGGTGTGAGCTTGGAGAGCCCTCAACTTTCAACTCTCAAATCTGGAATGGATGCATGATGTATGTGGTGTGCCACCAACCCTGGGGCAATTTCTTCTTTTTGTCTTTTTTCATGTAACATGTCAAGTTCTCTCAAAATGTAATCACTTGGTTTTAGTATAGAGTTTGTTGGAGGGGTTTCCATTATTTCCCCCGAATATTTTCTGCTGGGAAAACACGGTGTTTGATCCCCGCAGTTATTGGTATTTTTTTGACGCGGGGAACCGATCGCGTGTCGCTGCAAACGTGGGACACACGGCAGACTCGGCTAGCCAGGTGGTGAATTTCAGGTGAGTCTGTGGTTCAAACTAAGAGCGGCTGTGGCCGCATTTGCCGATAGCTGGCACCTATAGTACCTCTCACATCGACAACAACTCATCAACCGGTGTTTTCATCAGAAACGCGTTGACGGTTCCATCCCACTATCCCACTATCCAAAGCGCGACCTAGATTTTACTTGTGTGAAGCACTCAAGCGTCCCAAGTTCAAGGTGTCAACGTGTGCGGCAGCAGGATGAAGCTGCAGCTACTGCTGTACGCTTGGTTCCGCCACAACCTTTCCTATGGTTCGATATTTGGCTCTGCTTGAGCGAGTCCATCCATGCCCCTTGTGATCACGCTCCCCGGCAGTAGCAGTGCCCCGTGTGAGCACTTTCCCCGACAGCAGTTGATAATTGAGAATTGCCCAAGTCTTGTTTTGGTTTAGACTGAACGACCTGCTTGTATGTCTGTGTTCTGACTGGTTGTCTCTGTGCTGCCTGCTGCCCGTACGATTGCACACAGCAAGCTGTATGTCGTAGTCTGTATCATGCATAAGCTGTACGAGGTCTGTATCATGCATCATGCATCGACTGGCATGCCGACCGTTTCGTGGTCAACGCATTATGCTACCGGTACCCGGTACTACAGCAATAGTCTGCACTCGAATTCTTGGAGGAGTCCGAGTTTAAGTGTGTTGGTTGTGGCACGAGTCCACCGAGAGTGGCCGTAGCCCCCTGGATTCTCGATATACAGCAGTGTAGTGGTGTACTGGTGTGGTACCATTATGATAGGTAGTTCACAACATTTCCCTTCCAACAAACTGCTTGACTGCCTACTGCTTGAGGGTGCGAGGTTCTCGCATACGGGTACAACATACTCATCGTACTCGGGCGGGGCTCTCACTCGGGGAAAAGGACACCTGGTATGTAGTCGCGACGTCACGACTGCGTATTATATACGACGTGCTGTATGTAAGTACGGTACGCACGACGTACTCGTACCTCGTATGTACGAAGTCGAGTTTTTTTTGTCGACCATATGCGGGGACATTTAGGAGCCATCCCAGGGTTTCAGACCTTGCGTTCGGTTGGGGCTAGGGCCAAGTGTCGCCTACGCAATCGGGACTATAACTTTCCCTAACCCTAATCACGACTACGGGGACACTTAGGAGTCACCCCCGGGTTTCAGGCCTTGCGTTTCGGGTTGGGGTTAGTATTCGGAGTAAGGTTAAATATGACCTCGTACACGCAGTCGTTGCTACAATTCTCCCTGACCCTGTCTACGTTGTTGACTATCACTCCCCCTCGCTCGGCACCAATCCTGTCAGTTGACCGTTGATGCCAATTCTATCCGCGGCCACGTAAGTAATACCCCTTTTTCGGCCAAGTGGCCAAGCGCTCCGAGCGCTGACGACTCGTACTCAATAAGCCAATCCTAGGTGGGCCTGACCCGATCGACTATTTGCAATTTACGACCATACACCATATCTCCGGCTGTCCGGTGGCCTTGTACTCTCCTCGTACTCTTGAGAGTATGCCTTATATTCGAGTGCCGAGTATAATAGGCTATCGTTGTACGAGGTACCTGGTATACGACAGGATATGACGCCGCCGTACGAAGCAGTATTTGGTGCCAGGTACATGGTGAATAGAGATGTGGCATTCTGCTCGACCTATCATCATACGCACCCGTATCAAGTATTATTGTATTATTGTATTGTGATGGCAGGGTAAGTATTTTGATCCGAGAGAGACGGCGGTTGTGTCGGGTGCTGGCTGGTCGATTCTCGCGACCTACCTCATGACACAGCGGTAGTAGTGCAAGTATTGCGTACGGTAGGACTTTGTATACTACTATTGTCGCGTGCACCTCCGACTGCCTCACTGCGGCTGTTGTTGTCGTTGCAGCATCCGCTGTCTCTGAAACCTCGAGCGTCTCCTGTTGCGAAAAATGTTTCACGCCCGACCGCAGTATATCCGAGTGCAGCTATTAATACTGCTGCATTGATGTACGCGATCCCTGCCCGTCTGCGGCGTACTGCTTGCTTTGCTGAAGTAATACATCAACACGGACAGGTTATTATTGCTGTCATCATTGTTCTCACAGCAGTACCTCACCGCCACTATCTACAGCAGCAGCGGTAGTGCGTGGCCACAAGACAAGCTCCAAAAAAATTCCTAGAGTGGAAGAAAAAAATAAAGCAGAAGAAAACTTCGTAAATGCCCTGAGGGGGACCGTGGGACCGTACCCAACACACGAAACCGTTACACATATCGTACCATACCAGGTACGTATGCACCTGCACCCGGGGTACCAAGTGTGCTCGGGGTAGGGTATCGAAGATCACAGATTTGGTGAAATTGAAATTTCACGATTTTTCGAATTTTTCATGGTCGCCAGTCGCCAGTTACTCGTGACGATACCTGAGGATTATGCAGTTGGGCCGTATAATATGGACTCGACTCCATATTCATACCGCCCAACTGAGATGGGGGTATGAGGGCGTCATCAGTCATGATATGTGTAGCAGCGACAGCACGCCCAATTCCATATGTATAATACCGGGTAGAGTAGTACAACCCTCCTATATAAACGAGCAGAAAGTAGTACTTCTAGGCCAGACTAGCTCGTACCCGTTTTTTTTGTTTGTTCTTGGTTTGCGCCCGGTCCTTGTTGGACTCACCACCCGCAGTTCGCATGTCGCAGCATTTCTACCGGGGGAGCCATATGCTACCGGTCCTATGCTACCAGGTACGTTACAGCAATATACCTAGTGCAACATACAATAGATGTGGTACAACCATCAACACTCGCAAAGGGTGACGAACGGCGCGCTCTCCATTTTCGTTCTAGAAGCGACCACAAATAAATACACAGAAGATTGCTCCATTTTTTCAAGTTTTGCTTTTTTATTTTCTTCGCTTGTTTTCAAGTCCTTCTTCGCGCACTGACTCCCCATGGGACGAAAACCGCCGCTTGCCTGCTGTTCCTTGACCCTGCCCGTCCCCAACGTTTGAAGGCGCGACGTGACATCGACGTCGCCCACGCCGCGCAACGCCACGCCCGGAAGCGACACGTACTCTCACAAACGCACACAAGAAGCTGCAAACAGGGCGCCCCTGTTAGACGAGCGGCCCTTGAAACGGCCAAAACAAAACTCACGCTAGTGTCAGGGGCTAGTGTTAGGGGCAGTATATTTGCTACAATTGTTGCTACAATAGCAGCGTATATATGTACCTAGCACCAAAGGGTATACAACCGCAACAACATCAGCAGTAGCAGAATCAGCAGCTGCTGTATATAGGTGTGGTTATTTGGCATGGCATCCGAGCTATCCGCGCTGCGTGCGGAGCTGTGGAGGACGCGCGACGACCTCGAGCGTATGAAGTCCAGGACTCCGCCGAGCGCCAAGGGGTCGCCTCGTCGCGCCTTCGATCGTCGACATCGCGGCGGTAGTGGTGATGGTGGTGGTGATAGTAGTGGTGGTGGTGGTGGTGGTAGTGGTGGTGGTAGTGGTGACCGAAAAGCTTGGCAGGAGCGCGCAACGACAAACGGAGCACGAAAAGACCGCAGCTGCGGCCGTGGTGGTGGCAGCGGCGGCGGCGGAGACAGTGGGCTGAGAAGCGGACGCACCAGCCCACCAACAAGTGGAGAATCTTCAGCAGCAGCAGCAGCAACAACAGCAGCCGCAACAGGCGACGCGAACGACAGAAACAGGGCGAACAGAAGAGGCAACAAAGGCTATTATAATCCCGGAGGAAGCAGCTACTTTGGCGGCGGCCGCCTTGTTGGCTCAGAAGGGCGGGGGTCATCGGAGGAGGAGGTGGCGGCAGAAGAAACAATCGGCGTCCTAGAGCTCGAGGGCGTGGAGTTCAAGAACTGGACCGAGGAGGCCTCGTCAATCGCCGTCCGCCTCATCGAGGAGGTCAAGGCGCTCCGCTGGGAGAGAGCCTCCTGGGCCGACCGAGAGGCGGCGGCGGAGAGCGCGGCGGCGGAGCTGAGGGTGCGAGCGGAATCCCTCGAGGCGCGCCTGGACGCGACCGAGGCCGAAGCGAAACGGTCCCAGGAGGCGCTGCTGCGGGCGCAGGAGGCCGAGAGGGAGCAGGCGCAAGCCGCGGAGCGAGCGAGATCGGAGCTGCGGGCCGCGCGGGAGAGGGAGGGGGAGCTGAGGGCGCAGGTAGATGGCACGGGAGGGGGTGAATTTTCAAACGGAGGCGGAGGCGAAGGTCGAGGTGGGGGTGGGGGTG
>MEHQ01002527.1:76354-93249 GCA_008828725.1 Saccharina japonica
TCTCCCCTCCTCCTTTCCTCTTCTTCCTCCTTCCCCCCCTCCTCCTCCTCCTCTCCCTCGCGAATCGCGAATCACCGCCCGCATCCACGTCCTCGCCCCCAACCCCCCTCAAAATAAAACAGGAGTTGCTGGCGTACTACACCGTCGGGCAGAGCGCGATTCTCATCTACCTGGCCGTGATGACGGGGCTGCTGACCTGCCTCGCCTGGAAGGTGTCGGACGAGGAGCTGGCGCAGAGGCAGGCCGCGGAGAGCCGCCTCAAAGGCCAGAACCCGCGAGCGTTCGAGCTGCGGGAGAGGATGATACTGGAGCACGGGCGTCCGGGATCGAGGTGCGTTACAGATTTTGTTGTGGGGCATCTACTTGAACAGTATGTAGGTGGATGCTATAAACGATGGGGATGCACCTACGTAGTATTTTATGAGGGTCCTCGATTTGGGAAATTACACTATTAGTAAGTCCTTAGTACTATTGGTGAGTCGTTCGTACTATTAGTAAGTCATTAGTACTATTGGCAAGTCACCGTACACCTGACCTTGAGATAAAACGAGAGTGCAAAACGAACAATTTCCGTATGGCCGTAACAGGTAATACATCGAAAAATCGTGTGAAAAAACAGAAATCCCTCTCCAGCGACAATAAGGCGTACGCCTTATTGGGCAATTTCCTCAGTTGAGCAGCGCCCCGTCAACCACAAATTGTTTTTGGCCCCCATAAAAGTTATGAAGGGCATGCCCCATCCTACAGCACGCGTCTATATAGTATATATAGTATACAATAGGATATAGAGGGTACAGCTCTCGCTATATGTTATACGGTAGGATAGAGGGTGCAGCTCTCGTTATATTTTACGGGGGTATGATACTGCTGTACATACTACTGTAATACTGTACATGCTAGTAGTAGGATATGGTGTGTAAACATGGGACACTATTTTGGGAGGGTATCGTCCATCGTGGGCTCTGATTACTACATACTACAAGGTTCCCCTCCGGGACGTGCCTAGGGGAGTGGCGCAAGGACAAATCGAGAATCTACTATTAATACAACATGCTGTATACTGGTTTTACATAAATACGACGTTATGAAATATCTGCGTATTACTGCTGTACAAATATCATTTCAAAAACTGCACCTGCATTTTTGGGGATAAAACATACTCGGAAATATGATGGAACCATTACTACTATTGACTCGATCGTTCTCAGAGATTTTTGTTAATGACCTCGCCAAACATTTTATCATATTTGTCAATAGTTTATTGTTGTGGCGCTCAAGGTATGGAAGGTCTATGACACACAGCACACACCGCACACGCACGCACACGTGACACATGGGACACAGCAGTGCTCGTACAGCAGTAGCGGTGGGATAGTATTTGCAGAAGAAGTAGAAAAGGATGCATCGAAGAAGGGGCTGAAACTCTCGACCACACCTGCCTACTACGTAACAAATCCACTTGGTTTGTGTTTGCTGTTTGTCTTATATATGTGGGGTCTGGGTTATCGTGTGCCCGAACTCCGAAAATAATTAATTAACTCTATTTCTGGTACGAAATAATAAAATTGGAAATGCGATCTACAGCAGTAATTATTTTTTTTGTTTTGCCCAGATTGCACCCCCGCACCTGAAAATAAATAATTAAACACTCAAAAAATGATTTGCCCAAATACCGGTACAGTATTATTTGTCGCGGCTTGCGCCAGATGCACGTCAGGCCGCACGTACACCATGCAAGCACAGGCAGGCAGCAGGCAGCAGCGCAGAAGAGAGAGAGAGGTGTGGTGGCGATTGCTGTTGACGGATGCAAGCCTCCGATGAAGCAATCACTACTACTAATAGCCACAGCAGTAAACGGCGGACCCGCCACAGTAATGTCTGCTGCTTGTGCTTCTAGGCGGGGCTGTGACCTCGTTTGTGTTTGCTGCATATTGTCTGATGTCTTGTAGATTTCTGAAGTGAGCTTCAGGAAAGAAACACAAAAAATATATGTACGTACGAACAGTTGAGGTACGTACTCCTATTTGATCAAAGCGACCATTACATTTCAGGCCAAAGTGAGAGTGGGTCAGTCACATATATCAGCACAACAGAAAGGTAGATGGTGGATTACGGACCGCTTGCTCCGATAAACACAGCTAGCCACAGCAGTACAGCGCAGATGGGTGTATCACCCACGCACGGTGTTACCTGCTGCTGGTGCTTATGCAGAGTAGTAACGTTGTGCTCTCTGCATGTTCTGTTTCTACCTGTCTGTGGTATACCGATATGTCTGCGCTCTCCTGTGTGTGCGCATGACCAGCTCGTGAAATCAGGGCAAACAACAGGACATTACGTATTATTTACTGGCACGTACGTACAAAAAAAAGCCTCACGCAGAGAAACCAGGGAAATCGGCTTATCCACTCCCGCGGGAAAAAAAACTTTGAGCGCCCGCCACGCGAGCTACAGTGCTCGGATCGAGCTCAAACCTCGACCAATGTGTCCGGCCGGGCCTCCCGTGTCGGGGTACTTAGCGTTTTGCCGAAAAGTGCTCGTGCGAAGAGAAAAGTAGCGAAAAGTGCGAAAAATTCACAAACATAACTATACATATACATACTAAGAAACAGGAAATCTGGTCCAGGCTGGGTTTCTTATTTGAGAGAGGGTGATTTCTGTATTAATGTCAAGATAACGACTCCCGAGTTTCTTGTTTTTCCTCCGAGTCTCAGCCTGGCTTTCGTATTAACCTGTTTCTTATTAGGTGTCCTGTACTGTTTGTATGCCACCCCCCCCCCCCGTGGATATTGCTTGTAACTACTGACTGTTGTCAATTCTGTGTTTTTTTGCTGGTGGAAAGGCATGGGTTTGGTGTTGGTCGTGTGTGGTCAACAAAATCAAGAAGAAAAAAAAAAAACGGAGAGTTAACCCTTGTAGTACTGCACTCTAATCCCAAGATAAACCAAACTATGACTCTAATTCCAAGTGTTTCGTCCCCACAACGGGGGTGCAGTCCGAACAAGCCGCATGCCTTAACGGGTTAAGGCCGGACGGCGCGCGGAGATCCGGGTTAAGATTTCCCAGCTTCACCCGGCTGAAAAGGTGGCCCCTAATATGTTTTGGTAGCTCGCTTCGCTCGTAAACACACCCAGTATTAAGGGGGGGACCATAGTATATAGGGGACCTTCGGTGCACACAAAGCCTATATATTTACCTATTTTTACTATGAATAACAATATTTGGTCCTATTTACTAGTATTTACTATGGTCCCCTGTAATAGTGTCTGTGCGAACGCATAGGGACGAGTTGTATCCGCGGGAATCTGTGGGAAACAAATAATTTGGCGCAGGCTGGTCCATGCGACGTTGTTGCGGTGTTGAAGCACTTTCCGGTAAGTTGCAGTGATATGTGCTGCTGTTGGTTGTGGGTTGGATAGATGGAAATCAACGTAACGGGATGGTTCAACGGACGTTATATGGGTAGCCCAAAATGACGATGATCTGAAATCTTCCACAAAACAATGCCGATATATTTCCATATTTTCAGTATATATAGCACGTGCAGTGTAGTGCTATCGTAGCGAAGTCGCGGCATCATCGTACCCTCTGGTATTCGATGTTCCTACTGCTACTGCCACTGCTATTATAGTTTTGGCGTTATACGTAACCGTAGCATATATACGTAGCAGGGTGATTTGATTGGGCACTACGTACACCTGTTTTGTGTGATGACTGCTGTTACACCGCGAGGAATGTGATTTGGCAGAACGTCCGTTTGTTAGGTATTCTACTGCCGGTACTACGATGTACGCGGTGTGTTGTCGGGCATGTGGATGATGTGATGTGTTCCGCATGAAACCGTCGTTTTTACATACCCCATTGACATGCAGCGCACCCAGGTGCCGTGATGAGTGTTCGTCGTATTTACACATAGGGATACGAGTTATGTATACGAGTAGAGTTTTGATGTCACAAGCTATGTACGAGCTAGAGGGCACACATCGCAGATGGAGAGGAGATACATACCGGTGTTTCACTGCTATATGCAAACATGAGGTTAACAACGGCAGCAACAATAGCAGCAGCAGCAACAACAAATTTACTTTGCGTTGCTCGAGCATTTATCTCACGAGCACTTTGTCTCACGAGCACCCCCCCCCTCCCCTCCTCCTTCGCACGCCTCCTCTATCCTTCTGATCACCCTCGTCATCACCAACACCACCACCACCACCACCACCACCACCACCACCACCACCACCACCAACCACCAACCACCAACCACCTATCACAGCGTTCGACCCGAGACGACGTGCCCGTGGCTGATGTTCGGCCTGGTCGCCGCGTGCACGTTCACGCTGATCGGGTGGCGAAAGTGGGGAGACCTGCCTCCGACGATCGGCACCGCCGTGGTCATCGGGGCTAACGTGACCACCACCCTGGCGAGCGTGCTGATGCTGCACGTCGGCTTCCACGGTCGGCTTATCGCTCTCTACCAGGGAAACCTTCAGCGGGTGCAGTTCCTGTCCAAGCTCTTGAGGTGAAAAAGGGGCGCGCGCCGGCGGAGGGGGGGTGGGGGCGGGTGTTGAATGGTGTGGGGGGGGGGAGGTTTTTACGGGATGTTTCATGGGATATATCTGATCGGGTTCGGGTTCGGGAAAGCACAAAAAAAAAACTCATTTGGTTTAGGGAAAACGCAAAAAAAAAAAAAAAAAAACGTACGAGTAGTCGGTATTTTTGCTGTTTTGGTTGTTGTGGACGTTGCCGTTGTCGCCCAGAGGCGGTGTCAGTGTGTCAGTCAAGCGAACTTTTGGTGGAAGGATCAGGTGCATGGGGGTTGAGCAATGACACCATGGCGTGTCGTTGTCATATGTGTCTCCACTCGCATCGTACCTGGGGTAAATGTTAATTCGATTATCAAACCGCATTTAGTTGTCAATAATTCGTCGTTGTCGTCGTGGCCGTGGTGAATGCAGCAGTATCCACTACCAGGTATCTACCAGATATATATAGAGTATATATTTGCTGGAACAATCGGATCTATACTCGGGACGTAGCAGCTATATACGAGGTACGTAATTGTGTTTTGTTACCGTTCATGATGGTTGGTCTTTTTCGTTCAAGACGAATCCAAGATTTCAGGCAGAGTCCATCTCTTGAGTACTCGTATAATACTACTATTAATAGTACTACATTAAGTACCAGTATGGTTTGGCTGTCGCTTGGAAATCGCGCCGCGTAATGTTTGTACCTGTCGTCAACTTGTGCGTGTTAATTGATTTGGAAAACTTGGAGAATCGTATACAGTGTGTGAAGCTCGGCCGGCGGACGTATATTCGGCTTCAGCCAGATCGAAAGGCGTACAGTTCTTTTTTTTGGCGCCGTGCAATGTAGAAAACTCGCGTATTATTATAGAAAAACGAGTTGACATATACAACCAGCTGCCGACGTAGCCGGCTTTCGTGGTACTCGTACTCCCGAGACTGAAAATTATATTTTTTTCCCGGGGTTGTCATAGTGTAGTTGGCTCAAGGATGTCAGGTGTTACTTGAAAAATAACAAAATAAAAACCATCAACTATGTGTGAGATCGAAAGTTTAGAGAAGTATTGCATCCGCCGTCAACACGTGTTTCGCATCGGCTACGCTCAGTGGCCACTGCTGCTGCTGCTGCTGCTGCGCTGCTGCTTCTGCTGTAACCGCCCTTCTTTCATCCGTACCCTGACCACAATGGTCTACATCGGCTGCGTAAATAGAGTGTATGCTCACAGCAGTGAGGGCATACTTCCTGTCCGGTGATCTGTTCTTTCCCACGCGTTTTGCAACGTTATTTTTTGGTTGGGTATTATTGTAGTTTGTCGAGTTAATGGATAGATGTTGCTGTTTTGTGTTTTATTTCGACCTGTTGTATCATATTTTCTATTTCGATTCGTTTAGTTTCTCTCTGTGTGCTTGCATGTATGTTTGCTTATTTTTTTGTTTTGTTGCGTTTGTTGTTTCGTTTCTGCAGAGAGGGCACCGGCAAGGCGGAGGAGCCGTGGGTGCACGCGGCGGAGGCGTGGTGGTTCCTGAGGAGCTTCGTCCTGAGGGAGGACCTTTCCCTCGACTACGACGTCGGGGGGCTAGGGGTGTCGGCGACGTTTTTCATCGTGCTCGCATCCTTCGTCGTCGCCATCGCGCAGGTTCGTTCGATTGTTCGTTAGGTTGGTCGGTATGATGTTCGATTGTTCGTTCGGTTGGTCGGTCAGTTGGACAGTCGGCTGATTGGTCGGTCAGTCGGTTCGTCGTTCGGTCCGTTGGTCGGGCGGCTGGTTGGTTGGTCGTTCGGTCCGTTGGTCGGTCGGTCCACTGGTCGGTCGGCCGGTCGCAGTGCGCGGTTCCCGCCATCGGAGGGAGGGGTACGGTGCCGTCACTTGGTTCGGCTTGGCTGCCGCGCGTTCGTGGCGCAGTGTACCTGGTACGAAGTATACGGACAGCCGTGATACGCCGCGCGTGTGTGATGTGTGTGAAGTGTGTGATTTGTGACGTGTGTTGGGTGCAATAAGTGTGGTTTGTAGTGGGTGTGGTGTGTGTTGTGTATTACGTGTTGGTGTGTCATTCAATAATTCAGAATGTGTTGTGATGTGTGATGTGCGATGCGCAGCGGCACACTGCTGCATTTCATGACTCACCAGCGTTCGTCGGGGGAGGGTGGCTGCCGTATCATTGTGCGACCACCCCGCTCCCTAGGCTGCCACGAGTTTTCGACGTGCTTGTGGGCGCTTTGTTTCGGTACTCCATTGTGAACCCGGGCTGTGCTATTGCGCTGAGGTACTGTCAGACAAGCATCAGCATTACCATCACCACCATTTTTTATATGACGAGATAGCTACGAGTAAGTCGGTCGAGAGGGGGGAAGGGTATGGGTGGGGGTGCCTTCACGTCGATATTGAAACGAGTCCCCGTTGCTCTATTTGATAAGCGAGAAGCGCACACCAAACGCGGCCCTGCGAGTTTTTCTGAAGAACCGTCACGGTGTGCATACGCTGACAAGAGTGGCGAGCAGACCCCCCCCCCCGAGTTCCTTTACGCCAAAAGTGCCATTCCAGGGTACACCAGAGCACGCTTTATTTGACGAGCCCACAACTGGCAGGGTCTCACTCCTTTAGCCTTGCAGGTTGGATCGCTTGCTTCCTCCCCATCGACGTTAGCCGATGCCGAGGCCCAAACTTTTTTTTATATATTTTGTTAGTTAGCTTGTGATTCTCTTGTCTCGTCCGCCCTCCTTTTGGGTCTTGTATAAGAGCCATACTATTATATGGTATATTATATATGGGTTACTTTTGGGCTGGTCGGTCCTTTCGGGTCTTGCATAAGAGCCATACTATCATATGGTACATTATATGGGTTCTATTGGGCTGGTCGGTGTTAGTTTCCTGGTTACTTGCCCGGTGGCTATTTTTTTTTCTTTAGAATTTTAAGAGTTATTTTTTTTTCATGCTCTTCGTTCTTGCCCGGTGGGTATTAAACGTGGTACACGAGTATAGCTGGTACGAGGAACAAACGCCTGCTGCTGTGTTATATCCCTTTTCAGCTTGCGACACCCCCTCCCCCCCCCCGGGATTTCGAGTCAACCACAATCCCGCAGGGGAATGTTGTATGGTATATTATAGATGGGTTACTTTGGGGTTCATTTTTTTTTTTCCCTGACAGGCGGGGCACGAGAAACTGCCCTGTATCGTTGCAAGCCCATTGTTTTTTTTTGTGTCACAAAATTATCGTCGTGATATGCATATATACCGGGTTGCGTGTATGATCATACCTTTTGTTTTTCCTCAAAATCGTTTTTGTTTTTTTTTGGGGGAGAAGGAGAGGGGGTGAGGCATATACCAATCTGCCCCGGAATAAAATCTCCGTTTGGAGTCTAATGTGGATGTCAAACGTGGATTACATTGTCGGCTTCAGAGCGGTATCATAGAGCTATTCATAGGTCCTCGTGTTGTTTACAGGAGTCGGAGAAAAATGTTGGTATCCCCTTTACCGGGGCATGATTCATAGATTTATTTACCCGCCCTTTTTTTCGTATCCAGATATTCCGCGAAGGCCTAGACGCGATGCTCAACCCGCCGGGCAGCTACTGCGCGTACGCGTCGGTGTACCTGACGGTGTGCTTGATACGAATATTCGGGCTGGCGACCAACACCTACCTCGAGCAGCAGCTTCACGTCGGGATCATCCAGGTGAGCCGGCGCCGTTTGCGTGAATGCCAGCGGGAAGGCGAGGTGAAACCGTGAGGGCTCGATCTCCCTTAGACGGAAGCGGCGGTCACAGGATGCCATATATATGTATGTATATCAGCACATTGCCGCCCGCTATTGGTCGTCACTAGATATATATATATATATATGGTATACTATACCTGGTTTACTGCTGCTGCTGCTGTTGTTGTTGTTGTTGTTGTTGTTGTTGTTGTTGTTGTTGTTGTTGTTGTTGTTGTTGTTGTTGCTGTTGTTGTTGTTGTACTGTGGTGTTGTTTACTGATCGCTCCGACCGACCGCAACAGGCAAAGCGTGGCCTCTCTGCCCCATGAGATTTAGGGCGGGTGGGTGGGAGGTTGGGTGGGCGCTGCTGACGCTTGTTCGGTTCTGGTTTTGATTGTTGATAACCGTTTCATTTGTGGTTGTGTTTGGTTGTTCTGTGTTGTTTTTCTCCTGTTGCTGCCGCACGGATATATCGTTTTCCGTTTCTTCTTTCGGTTGATTTCGGTTAGGTTCGGTTCGGCTCGGCTCGGCTCGGTCCACTTTTATTTCATTTCGATTTGCTTCGTTTGTTTTCGTTTCGTTGTCTCGTCTCGTTCCGTCTCGTGTCCCTCGATCACCGCACCGCAACCGCCAGACATACACCGACAACCTGGCGTCCGTGTCTCGCAAAGTGTTTCCTTCTCCGAGGCCGAAAGGAGGGGGTGCCGGAGGTGGCGTGAGCGGGTACCGGCCGGCCTCGCCATCTTCTTCGCCGTCATCGTCGTCCTCGTTGATGCTGTCCCCCGCTGCTGCCGCCGCCGCCGCAGCAGCAGCGGCCTCAACAGCAGCCGCAGGCGCGGCAGTCGGCGGTATTGGCGTCGGCACCCACAACAGCAGCACCGACGCTGGCGGTGGTGGTGGCGGCGGCGGCGGTGGCGGCGGCGCTTCTACGGGGAGAAACCTCGGCGGGTTGTCACAGCAGACCGCTCTGGGAATGCCCCGCGTGCCCGTCGTCGCCGGGACCGTAACTAACGCCGCCGGCGTACATGCAGCCGCGGCGGGCGGTGTTGCCGATGGCGCTGCCTCGCGGTTACAGGCGAGCAGCAGCAACAACAACAACAACAGCGGTAGCATGGAGAGGGCGGGGACGGGGGTGGGGGCGGCGTTGGGTTGGGGGTGGAGGTGGGAGTGGGGGAGGGGTTGGGGGTGGGGCAGGCGGGGCGGGGTTCGATGACGGGGGCCCCCTCTACCCGGCGCAGGAGGCAATGCGGCGGATGATCGTGCAGATCGATACTTCTGACCCTTACCCTTGCGTGCTCGGCATCCCCGTGAAGCCGGCGCTCTTCGCGACCTCCAAGGTCTACGTGTTCGGGTGTTTCGCGGTGATCAGCACCAAGCTCATGTACGACGTCATCTCCAATTTGTGATCCCGCTTGTGCCTCTCGGGTAAGGTAATGGGGGTTTGCTATTTCGACGCGGCGCAATGTGATGCGGTGCAACGCGATGCTTGCGCCATGCGCATTTTTTTCTGGCTGCTGGAGCGGGAGATATTTGAGCAAGGCTTTACTGCTGCTGCTGCTGCTGCTGCTGCCACTGCCGCTGTTGCGCGTGCGCGCAGATGGGTTTGTCGACGCCACACGTCGTAGTCGCGCATGATCGTCGGCGATGTCGATGTCACAAGTTGATGCATTGGGGTGTGCTGTGGCACAAACCTGTACATAACAGTGTGGGGTGGGAGAGGTGGAACGGGGAGGAGGGTTGGGGTTTATTTTTATTTCTTCATAAAGGGTGGGGGGTGGTAGGGGTGTGTATGTGTGTGTGGGGGAGTTATCTCGGCTCTCTTTGGTTACCCGCGGTACTCGTTACCCTTCGCTACGCACGAGAGTGTGCGAGTTATTACCGGAAAAGACCGACCGGCCAGTCGACCAACCGATAGAGACTGAAATTGATAAATAAACAGCAAAAGGGAAGATAACCAATAACGAAGTTGCTGCCATGCAGCGGCAAAATATAAGATATACCATTGTACGGCGTACCCTATGGTATAATGTATGGCATGCACGGAAAGCGCGGATGGGCCGCCGCCGCGCCCCCCACCCCACCTCAGCCAACGATAGAAGTCACCGGTATCAGAGCACGCTACAATTGTCCGTGTTGGCGGCGGCTGTGGTGGTGGTGTTATTGGTCCTAGATGATCGGGTATCCTCTCAGATTCCGGGATTGCCAGCAAAACAAGGCACGAGGCGACCGTCAAAAGTCCCCCTTAAATAAGAAAAGATAAGGCAATATGTCCACGCACTACGTTGTACAAAGGAGTTCGAGGAAAACGTTCCAGGGAGGACAAGCGGTTGTTGTGTCCAGTGCATCATCAGCCGCAGCAGCAGCTGAAGCATGCATGCAGGTGGACGAGTCGAGATGAAGTCGTCGCATCTTGGATGGGAGTTACAGCAGTTAGTTGCTGCTTTCTTGTCAGGGAAGGCCGTTCTCTGCCATACCTCGGCTTGGGTACGAGTTTCTGTTTTATTATCTCGCGAAAAGGTTGCCCTCTGTCTGGCGCAGCAGCAGCAGCAGCAGCAGGATAGGGTATCGAAATGCACCCAGCGCGGCGTAAATTGGGGGGGGGGGGGGGTCGCACGGTCAATAATAACAAACGTGTTTACTATTTCGAGAGTTATGTATATCTGCATGTGTACAGGGGGGGGGGGGGGGGTTGTGCTACTCGTACCGGTGTATTGATGCGTGTGTGGTAGGCGCGTGTGGGTGTACGTTTTTTTTTTCTTTCTTCTTCTGTTGAAAGATCCAAACTCTCCTGTCAGCGGATCTGGACGATGTTCGGCGAGGAGGGGGGGCGGTAGGGGGGGGTTGTGTACTTTAGGTAATATATACGTACGACATCCAAGTTTTTTTTTTCCAATCCGATACTTCATTCCTTTCCAAACTATTGACCAATACGCACTCGTTGGGAAACGGCGGGCGGAATCGTGGGGGGGGGGCTTTTCCCCTTTTCTCTGGTGTGCAGCCGGCGATACTGCGATACTATTGATGAGTGATATGTTCACTCGTCTGCACGATTAATCGCGATTATAACAGAGTAAACACTGTAAACAGAGTACAATTTATATCGCAATTGCCACGGTCGCACTTGTTTTGCGCGGGTTACAACCCTCAACCCTGCATGTGCGCGAAACTTTTTTTTCTATAGTAGTAGTACTACTATTATACTACAACGCACTATACTCGTATTAATAGTGTTGTTTAAAGCACTCGTCTCCAGCCCGTCTTTTTAGGATGTTGGACCCTGAGGTCTCGCGGAAGTCGGGCTTGCTCTCGACGCGACACAAATAAATGGGGCTTGTAATAGTCCGTCCGGCAGAAAATGTGTGGGTCGGGGGTTGGGCAATGTGGCCCGCGTCTCGAAAGTTTTCCGTACATAATAAGCTGACGTAAGGTATAAGGGACATTCTCATCGGAGCCATGCCTTTCCTAAATTCTCAATATTTTTTTCGCGCAATTTTCTGTATTTCCATTTTTTTCATTTTTTTTTTTCCAAATACGAGTATTAATAATAGTGGAATGCCGAAGCCTTCCAAACATTTTGCTCTCTGAAGAATTTCCAAACTTTGGAAATATTTCCTGTTTTTCTTGGAACGTTTTTTTGGAATTTTGGAAAAAAGTTGCTCGATAACAATGATATAGCCCTAATACGGCGAATGCGAGATTCCCATTTTTATGCGATGCCAAACCAAGAAGGAATGCCCCGCTTTCGATTTACCTATTGTTGTTATTGCCGGAAACGCCCGACGCACCGCCAATCAGTGCACAGACAGGGTTGCAACATTTATTTACAATGGTCCTGCTCTGTTTCGCGACTTTTCCTACAGTAGCGACAGCTAGCTATCTAACAGCCAATTTTCCGATTTTCCGAATTGAGAATTGCCTTTCCGATGATTCCTTGGGTTGCTTTTTAAGAGTGGCATTTCGCTCACAATCGAAATTTGACCTAGAATACATGTTCCTCGATGGTAGTTATCGATTAACGAAAAAAAAACGAAATCAACCTTGACAGAGGATATGATAAGGGATTTGGCATTTATAGGTACCTCGCCCATAAATAAATGCTGATTTTCTGGGATCTTCGATATCTTGAGACTGCCGATGCCGAATCGGCAGGATGCCGATTTCGTTTTTTTTTTGGACAATGACAGCTGTCACAACTGATAATAGTTTATAGTATGTATAAAATTCGACTCTGAGGGAAGTACATCTACGAGAGTACGTATCTTACATTTCAAATTTTCGATTTTCATTCTCATCGGAAAGACAATTAATTGTCGATAGTTAGGAAAATCAGCTGTTTCTTTGTATTTTATAACACAGCACAGCAGTCGGGCCTGGACGGGCATGTGTTAAGGTCATAGTCCGTTGGGCTATACTGGTAAAAGGTTAACCAATCGCCTACCCGAACTAAGCCTTATAACACTCTCCCCCCCTGGACCGGCGGGATATTCAGGACAGACCGGATATACGGGTCGTCGTGTCAAAGCCAATTGGCCTCGCGGTTCCAATGTTATGGGGACCCAGAGAGAGTATTTTTCAGGTTCATGACATGAGGAAATTCACTTTTCTTTAAAAAGTGTTTTCATGGTGGAGGTGAGATTCGAACTCACGGCCAGCAACTCATGTCCTGCCGACGACGCCATTTGTTAAGGCATTTATTCCGTTGGGCTACAGGTAAAAGGTTAACCGATCGCCTACCCGAACTAAGCCNGATAGCGCCATTCTTGCGGCCCCTTCGCGTCGCTTTGCACAGAGGGCGGCCGCTGCAGCCATAGAACCTGTTCGTCGACGATGCCGAGGCGTTTGAGGAGGGGGGGAGGGGGGGGTACTCATTAACCGCATGTCATGCATGGCCGTACGCGTATGACTATAAAACCTCGCATCCCTACAATGCCGGGGCAGAGCACGTCGGTTTTTCACTGACCAGGCAGACATTGCTTGCACCAAGCGCGAAGCGCGGTGAGGTGCTCGGTGAGTCGCATGAAAGGTGAGCTGCATGCTACTGAGAACCGTTTGTGAGGCGGACTTGCATATGGGTGACAGCTTCAATGAGTGAATTTAATTTCTGGTGTGGCCACTTCCGGAGACAGCAATGGGTTTTACTATGTAACTGCCTCGCGGACGCCTTACCATATTAACACTACGTGATACGACCATTCCCCTTGTGCGGAACAAAGGTTCTCCACCCCGCACAAATGATCTACTCGACCGCCAGCTTTGGTGACCGCCAAAAAAAAATAACAAAAAAAAACGGCACCCTGGTTGTCTAGCTCACGCAGCGAGTGGCGTGTTTTACAGCGTCGTTGCCAACCGACGCCAACCCAACCTATAAATATATCATATATTTATGGGGGAGGGGCTTTTCCCCTTTTCTCTGGTGTGCAGCCGGCGATACTGCGATACTATTGATGAGTGATATGTTCACTCGTCTGCACGATTAATCGCGATTATAACAGAGTAAACACTGTAAACAGAGTACAATTTATATCGCAATTGCCACGGTCGCACTTGTTTTGCGCGGGTTACAACCCTCAACCCTGCATGTGCGCGAGACTTTTTTTTCTATAGTAGTAGTACTACTATTATACTACAACGCACTATACTCGTATTAATAGTGTTGTTTAAAGCACTCGTCTCCAGCCCGTCTTTTTAGGATGTTGGACCCTGAGGTCTCGCGGAAGTCGGGCTTGCTCTCGACGCGACACAAATAAATGGGGCTTGTAATAGTCCGTCCGGCAGAAAATGTGTGGGTCGGGGGTTGGGCAATGTGGCCCGCGTCTCGAAAGTTTTCCGTACATAATAAGCTGACGTAAGGTATAAGGGACATTCTCATCGGAGCCATGCCTTTCCTAAATTCTCAATATTTTTTTCGCGCAATTTTCTGTATTTCCATTTTTTTCATTTTTTTTTTTCCAAATACGAGTATTAATAATAGTGGAATGCCGAAGCCTTCCAAACATTTTGCTCTCTGAAGAATTTCCAAACTTTGGAAATATTTCCTGTTTTTCTTGGAACGTTTTTTTGGAATTTTTGGAAAAAAGTTGCTCGATAACAATGATAGCCCTAATACGGCGAATGCGAGATTCCCATTTTTATGCGATGCCAAACCAAGAAGGAATGCCCCGCTTTCGATTTACCTATTGTTGTTGTTGCCGGAAACGCCCGACGCACCGCCAATCAGTGTACAGACAGGGTTGCAACATTTATTTACAATGGTCCTGTTCTGTTTCGCGACTTTTCCTACAGTAGCGACAGCTAGCTATCTAACAGCCAATTTTCCGATTTTCCGAATTGAGAATTGCCTTTCCGATGATTCCTTGGGTTGCTTTTTAAGAGTGGCATTTCGCTCACAATCGAAATTTGTCCTAGAATACATGTTCCTCGATGGTAGTTATCGATTAACGGAAAAAAAAACGAAATCAACCTTGACAGAGGATATGATAAGGGATTTGGCATTTATAGGTACCTCGCCCATAAATAAATGCTGATTTTCTGGGATCTTCGATATCTTGAGACTGCCGATGCCGAATCGGCAGGATGCCGATTTCGTTTTTTTTTTGGACAATGACAGCTGTCACAACTGATAATAGTTTATAGTATGTATAAAGTTCGACTCTGAGGGAAGTACATCTACGAGAGTACGTATCTTACATTTCAAATCCCAATATTTTCGATTTTCATTCTCATCGGAAAGACAATTAATTGTCGATAGTTAGGAAAATCAGCTGTTTCTTTGTATTTTATAACACGGCACAGCAGTCGGGCCTGGACGGGCATGTATGTGGAAGGTGCCTTTTTTCTTTATTCAATGGCGGCCACGCGGACTTGCTTACCATGTATGATACTACCATACAGGAAGGAGTAACTGGCGGGGGGGGGGAAGGGGGGGGGGGGGGGGGAGGGGGGGGGGGGGGGGGGGGGGGAGGGGGGGGGGGGGGGGGGGGGGGAGGGGGGGGGGGGGGGGGGGGGGGAGGGGGGGGGGGGGGGGGGGGGGGAGGGGGGGGGGGGGGGGGGGGGGGAGGGGGGGGGGGAGGAGGAGGAGAAGGGGGGGGCGGGATGAGGGGTTGAACTGTTTCCTTCGCGGTTCGGTTCGTGTGTGCTTGTTGTACAACGCGCTGCGGCTCACTGCTATTATGTCGCTTGCTGGCATGCATTGTAGAACATTCGAGCTGGAATGAAATGAATCAAAATTCGCGTACGTGGCCTTGCTCACACACAGTTAAGTATCACTACTTACTATGTATCTACAGTAATTAATATATTATCTCCGACGAAGCGGGCAGCGGCAGGCGTGCTGTGGGCTGTAGTTTCGCGTAATTACCTTTCGCGATGACTGCGAAAACGGCCCGGAAACCCTCCAGAATATATAGTATTATACCAGGCGTAAAATAATACGACACACACAACATAACCGCATACAAATTATTGCCAGTTGAATGGCCTTGAACAACTGCCCTTACCGTTCCTGCAGCCTAAAGATCATTCCGTGATCCCAATACGTACTACTGGAAGATTGGTCACAATTACTCTATTTATTACGCTTCGACGCATATATTATACAGTGAGTGGGGAAACGGCTTCGTCCGGGATGCGCGTAAACATCAGACATCATTATTCTTTTCTTTTTTTTGTGTCGTCATCGACACCACCCAGCGGAGGAAGTGGAATGGTGCAGTAAGATGCTTTCTGTTGTGGGAGAAGTGTACTGTAACTACAGTGCAGAAGAAGAAGTGCCTGATGTGGCTCTCACTTATTTAGGCTATGTCGAGGAGACCAAGATCTCTACGTACGTACGGAGTACTCGTACGGGTACAAGGCGGGTACAACCATCATTATAATAATAATGCTCGTCGTATCATACGTAGCTCAGTAGAGTTACGACACTGTAGAGGTACGGCATAGCAGACCACACTCGACTCGCATCCCACCGTCACGTGTACAATGTTTACGTAACGTTCCGGCTTTCCCCGAACGTCTCGAAGACTACATTACCTAAAAATGCCGTACTCGTATACTGCATCGGTTTTGTGTGTAAAAATCACACGCAGATCTGGCCGTTTCAGTTCTCAAGCCGTAAAGATCCTCATATATACTCCCGGGCGAGACATGCCTCGCATATGAGTACAAAATTGTTTCTTGCATATCCCGTTGTCGCCTTCTTGTTCTTGTGTCACAGGTCAGAGGGCAACAATAAAAGATCGGCGATAGTGAGTCGCGGACAACTATGAGGTGCTCCGTCGTGACGTTCGCTGGCCTGATGGTCGTGGGCGTGCCCCGCACTCAATGCCAGACTTTTGCCCATTTCGACATTGGGTCGCGTGCGCCCTCCGCCCCGCCTTCATCAGCGGTATCCCAAGGAGCCATGGTGACAAGAATTGTTGACGAGCAGCTTGCACTTCAGATGGGTCCGTGCGCCGCTTCCTGGAGCGGCTTGTCGAGTCAGTGCCCCCCGCAGTCAGTGATGGCACTGAAGGGGTACGGGGACAGCTTTGGGCTGGTTCCACTGTTGTTCCAATGCAAGCCTGCCGGATGCCTGCGCGCACAGGAGGAGGGAACAGGAGGAGACGCCTCGGTAAGAAGAGCAGAGCAATGTGTACAGTAGATAGATGATCCTTGAAGCCGATGGAAACCCCTCGGCGTCCAA
>MEHQ01003495.1:0-49065 GCA_008828725.1 Saccharina japonica
GGAGGGGAGAGGAGGAGAGATTAGTGTTGTGGTGGGTTGCATGGAGGGGTTTGGTTTGTGTGGCGGGCGGTCGTCGTACGACACTGCTTTTGTTGGGTTTCGATGTAGGCGTATTTCTGCATTTCTATCTACCTGTCGTGGTTATCTACTGTCTTGTGTCTGTCCTGATGGATGGGCAAATGGACGGCTGCTTGCGAGCAGTTGGTTATCACGTGCACCAGGTAATTTTTGTATTTACTTATTTGACTTTCGTCTGTTTTTTCTTGTTCGTCTTCACACAGGCTGCGCCACTGACGGGTCTTGCCGGGGGTTCCATCGACGCGGACGAGGACTCCTTGCGAATGGCGAACGATGTGGGCCCCACTACCTTGTCGTCCGAGGGAGGGGACGGCGACGCCAACACCACTACCAACTCCATCGCCAATACCAACACTCACGCCAATGCCAACAACAACAACAACAACAACAACAACAACACCCAGCAGCGCCAGCCCGCGAGCTTGGAAGCCCCTCCTCCTTCCCTCCCCGTATCGACGACCACCACCACCGCCGCTGTGGCCCGCGCCACGGCTGCCGCCGCCGCCTCCCCGACGGAGTTCCGAGATCAGGGTGGCCCCGTTAAAGGCGGGTGGGAGACGTACTGCAGCAGCTCCGAGGACAGCGACTTTGGTGACTGTGATGGCGATGGTGATTGCGATGGTACCAGTCTTGGCGATGGCAATGGCGGCGGGGATGGGGGGGGTGCCAGCTCGCAGGGGGGCTTCTGGTACGGCGAAGACGATGGGGCTAGCGCTGTGAAGGACATCATGGGGCAGTGGGGGGGCGACCTTGAATCGGCCGCGGCTGCAGCGGGTGGTGGTGGTGGTGGTGGTGGAGAGGGAGAGGGCGGGGGGCGGGGAGGAGGGGGAGATGGTGGGGCCGGCGGAGGCGGAGTGGAAGAGGGGGAGGGGGAGGGGGAGGATGAGTCGTGGGAAATAGTCGATGCTCCCGGACGGTGGGAGAACGACCCTGCGTATGTGAGTTGTTCGTGTATGGTTTGCAGTTTATTTTGTTTTGGTTTTGTGTCGTACATATCCCAATCACACGAACCATACTTGTCACGCAAGGCGCGAGAGCAAGCCGTAAGGGACTGACTCTCCCCTATGGCCATTAACTCATTGAAGCTGTCATCCATATGCATGTCCGCCTCACAAACGGTTCTTAGCAGGATGCAGCTCACCCTTCATGCGACTCGCCCAACACCTTACGGTGCTTCGCGCTTGGTGCTAGCAATGTCTGCCTGGTCGGTGAAAACCCGACATGCTCCGTCCCGGCATTGTAGGGATGCGAGGGTCTATGGTCATACGACTACGGCCATGCATGAAGATGAAGTACACCCCCCTCTCCCCTCAACGTCTGCCTGGTTAGTGAAAACCCCACGTGCTCTGTCCCGGCATTGTAGGGATGCGAGGGTCTATGGTCATACGACTACGGCCGTGCACGGCATGAGTACCCCCCCCCCCCGAGCTCCCCGTTTCTGCCTGAGAGAATCACGCCTAGCGGTGACTCTACCCCACATTCCCCCAAAGGGCGTTCGTTTGGCAACCCTCCCCCGCTCTCCCTGCATTGCCGTCACCGCCTCTGCCGCTTGTCGCCCCCGTATTACCGCCGGCCAGTTATCGTTTTTTGCTCAGACGGTCGCCCGCCCTAATAACCTTCCGCCCCAACCATTTCATTCCCCCCCCTGCCCCCGTTCTCCACCGCCTCCACCACCGTTTCCGTTACAGACCGACGGTAAGACCCCCGGTAACACCGCCGCTAGCGGAGGCCACGGGGGGGCTCGCATCAGCAACAACAACAGCGGCAGCGGCAGCGGTAGCAACAGCATGTGCAGCAGCTGCTGCAGCGGCACGAGCAGCATTCCGGACAGTCAGAGCGACAGCTACAGCGAGTACCTGGCGGCAGCGGAGGCGGAACGCCTGGACCGCCAGCTGGCAGCCGAGGCGGAGGAGGAAGAGGCGAAGCTTGACGCGGAGGCGTTACTCAGAGGGTGGAGCGGGGAGGGGGGCAAGGCGGCTTCCGGAGGGGTCAAGGGTGAGGCTGGGGGGGTCGGGGAGGGTGGGGGAGGGGCGGGGGAGAGGGCGAAGAGGGCAGGGAGGTACTATTTTTCTCCGGCAGCCGCGGTGGTGACGGGCGCGGTGTCTGGGGTGGCGAACGGGGCCGGCAAGAGGGGCAGGCGACGCCGCTTGTCGGAGGCGGGGAGGGGAGGAGGGGAGGCCGCCGCCGCCCCAGCTGCTACTGCAGCCGCTACCGCCGCCACTGCCGTGCATAACGATGGGCATCCGCAGCCCCCACACCCCCCATCGCAATCACAGCAGCAGCAGAAAGAACAGGAGCAGCCTAGGATTATTTTTAAGGAGCAGTGGAGCGAGAAGGAAGCTCGCGTTTGGCAGGAGAGCGCGGCTGCTGCTGCTGCTGCCGCCACGGCGGCAGCGGCGGCGGTGACGGGGGGGGCTGGGGTTGGGGTTAGGGAGGGGGAGGGGGGGCGGGGGCGGGGAGTTACTGGCGGATTTAAGACCAGGCGTTCCGGGGGAAAGGGGAAGGGCGCCGCTTTGACGCCCTCCAAAGGCTGGAAACTCCTGCCGATTATTGTAAAGGTGGGTCGTCTGATGGGTTTCGAGTCACCATGGCGTTTTTTTACCTCGTGATGTTGGTGTTGTTGTTTGGTGTTTGGTGTTGGTGTTAGTGGCGTTGGTAGTGTTGGTGTTGTGGTGCTGTTTGTCTTGGCGTTGCTGTCCTTGTCGTTGCTTCTATTGTTGGTGGTACTGGTGTCGTTGGTGTTGGTGGTGGTGCTGTTGCTGCTGTTGGCGTAATAGCTGCCGATGCGAGCTGTGTTGTGGAGTGACAAGTGGACAAACCCTGGCCGCAACCCTAACCCTAGCTAGCGCTGACCCTAGCTAGCGCTGACCCTGGACCTTCCGTTCGGATGCCGATGAAATGTAACGATGGTGATTTTAGGTATAGGATGATTGTGGTGATGGCGATAAGGATGGATAATGATGACGATACTGGTGACGATGACGGGAATTATGATTGTACCGATAGTGGTGATGTTGATGACGGTGATGACGGTGATATTGATAACGATGGTGATGATGATGATAGTGATGGTAGTGATGATGACGGTAGCGGCGATATTGATGATGATGACGATGGTGATGATGATGATGATGACGATGGTGATGATGATGATGATGACGATAAGGGTGTATGATGATGATGGTGGTACCGACGGCAAGGATGATGATGACGAAACATGGGGATGATTATGATTGCGAATACGGTGGCGATAATGATGATGTCAACTGTGATGATGCTATGATGACGATACTGGGAGGATGGTGGCGGTGATGGTTGCAATGCTACAGTGTCGATAATGACTCTGATGATAGTAGTGACGTTATTGATGGCGACAACGATGATGGCGCGAAGGATAATGATATAATGTAAAGATATTGATGATGATGATGATGATGATGATGATGATGATGTGGTGATGATTATGATGATGGGGATGGTGATAATGATGATATTGATGATATTGATGATGACGATGATGATGATGACGATGATGACGATGATGATGATGGTGATGGTGGTGATGATGATGATGATGATTATGGTGATGGTGATGATGACGATGATGGTCGCTTTTACGTTGACCGTGTCCAGGCGAACGATGACCTCAGACAGGAGCAGTTCATCAGCCACCTGGTGGCCGTTTTCGACCAGATCTTTGAGGCGGCGAAGCTCGGCGTCCGACTCAGACCCTACGAAATCATGGCGACAAGCCTGACTGCCGGGGTAATAGAGGCGAGTAATACAGGACAATCGAAATTCAAGCTTATCCTCATCTGCATGACTACGTACCCATTATTGTTCGAATCCCTTTTTCATGTTTTACAACATTTTTCCTGAAGATATGTATACATGGGCCATGGGCTTGGCTGAGCTTGAGCGACGTGGGTCAGTGGAGGCACGGTAACCCATCGACCCGTTCAGTAGGGTCGGTAGAGGTTTGACCTACAGATCAATAGACCTGCTGGGCACTTCGGCGAAAACAAATTGACCCCTGAAAGTCTAAGAGACCCGTCCGCGGCTGCGATTTGTTTTCGAGTAAAGCCGCAGTGACGAGTTTGTGTGCTCTTGTCAACCATGTTGTCCAAGCTGGACTAAGTTGTACATAGCACTGTGCTTTTTTTTCCCATCCCGTTTATTTATTTGCCCTTGTTTTTCTCCTTCTCCCTTCCTAGTCGCAACTCAGACCCGGGGTCACATAGTAGGCTCTCCCCTCCCCCACTACGGTACGCGCCTTACATTTTTCTTTTTCGAGAAGGGCTCAGCACTTTCTTCCCTCGTCGACCCGCTACTGACCTATTTTTGCGTTATTATTCGTCAAGATGGAGGTGATTATAACAATACTTTTCTTGCGACACGGACCGAAATAGATGCATTTCTTCCAAGGACACAAGCCGGCCCCGATGGCCTACGGTATAGTAACTGCTACGCGTACACTACGGCGGCAGGAAGGCAAAGTTTAGTGAAAACTAAAAACTCACTGGTCGCCGTGAAATTCGTTAGAAACTCGCTAGAAGCTCGTTGGCCCAAGCAAGGTCTGAAAGAAGTGATTACGCAGGGGAAGATGAACTGGCTGGTCGTGCTTTTTTAGACATGTGTTAAGGCTAGAGAGATAGATATGACATCACCCTCCCATAGACTGTGTACTGTTTGCGCAGCGGTTTTCGCCAACATCAGTCAATAGGGCTGAAGATAGTAAACGAGCAGTTGGTCCCAAATTTCACAGGGGGTTTCCTGTGGGCTTGGCCAGGCGTGTCCCTGTCCTCCCTCCCCCCACCGAACAAAAATGGAACGCTTGTACCGGCAAATAGTGTTTTGCGTTGCGGTGTTTCACCAGCGGTAGTCGTAGTGCTGTAAATTGTTTAGTTGGTCCCAATTTCTCATGGGGTTTCCTATGCGCTCGGGCAGGCGGTACCGGACACGGTGTCCCTGGACGCTCTCAAGCGCCACACGCCCCACCTGTCTCTGCACGAGTTCTTCCGGCGACATTTCGGGCGGAGGGGGGTGCTGCGGCAGGCGAGGGCTAACTTCGTCGAGAGCTGCGCGGCTTATTCGGTCGTTTGCTACCTGCTGCAGGTGTGTGAGATGGTTGGAAAGGTGGAGGGGGGCAGGGGAGAAGGGCAGGGAAGGGGGGGGGGGGGGGGGGGGGGGGTAACCATCCTCAGAAACAGCATGGTGCACCTCTACCGTCGTGGCAAGCTTCAGTCTAGGCACACGCAAAATCTAATGCAAAAAAAGGATGGTATTCCCACGATTTTTGGTTAAGGAGCCTGTAATAGGTCGTTCAGAAAATATTTCAGCAAAAAAAGTGCTTCCTTTATCGTAGCACGCGTTCCGCCCTCTTTTAGACAGCGCGCGGGGTACCTCGATGATGGCTATTTGCTGGAGGTGGTGGTGACGGGGGGGGGTGTACTCATGTCGTGCATGGCCGTAGTCGTATGACGATAGACCCTCGCGGTGAGGTGACGGGAGGGTCTCGCGTTCCGTGCAATATCGATGACCGAGTCACAGCCTTGGTTAACGTTGAGCTACTATCAGTACTGTACTCGTCCGTACATTGTAACCGGTAGCGGGCAAGGGTAATGCTTTCAGTGTATCCATGCGTTTTCGCGCAATGCTGCTGTGGTTTGGTTAATTGATCTAAGAACCGTAACGTCAGCCTTAGGCGTAATGAAATTTTCTACCAGGTATCAACTAACTGAAAACTGGAGCCTTCGTTCTTTCGCACCCGCATGTACGTAAGGTACGTAACTGGTCTGCTTGATTTTCTTGTTAATCTTCTGTTTTGCTATCTTCATTTGCTGTTTTTTTGCCATGATTGTTTTTTTTGTTTTATACCTGACTTGCTATGGGACTCTTGTGTCCTGGGTTCGACTTGTGTCTGCAAAAAGCTTCTCTTTATTGGCTTTGTAGCGTGTAGGACACGCCAGGTATCGGTGATGCTCGGCACGGCAAGCCAAGCAGAAGTGACATGAGGCAAGGCACAAGCTCATCTCATATCAAGAGTCACGACAGCTGTCACAAGTAATTGCTTGGTGACCAGGCCGGGTAATTCCCCGCCTCAACTACCGTCAGATCTACGGAGACCTCTGACCACTTTTAGTACAAGATCCAATATCCACGATACTGGAGGAACATCTTCTGATCACATGCACGATCTTGCATGGCAGATATCGCCAACTGACAATGTAGCAACAACCTGTGACTCACATCGCCCCCAATGTTTGAACGCCTCCTACTGGAAAACCCAGTAAAGGTTTCGAACATTTCAGAAGGAATACAGGTTTTCAAGCTATCTCTACTAGTCAGATGTGTTGGACTGTGGTAGTTGATGTATATGGCCCAACTGGTTTATCCTCAAATCATGTCACTCCCTGCGTAGTGAAAACCACGGGCTTGTGTGAACATGATTGAGTTTTACTACAGAATCATGAATACACCAAAAAATCGCCGGCATGAGCAGGTCGAGCAGTGCCTGAGTCATCTCATGCCAAGTGGAGGGTGGCGTGAACGACCCCGGCGTGTCCGGCTCGGACGATGCTGTTGCCTTGCTCGTGTCTATCTGACCGGTTACGAGTTGCTGGATAAGTGTCAGACAGTGTCCTTCGCCCTACGAAAGCAATCATGTCGTTTGGATGGCCAAGGACACTGTCTGACGCTTATCCAGCAACTCGTAACCGGTCAGATAGACACGAGCAAGGCAACAGCATCGTCCGAGCCGGACACGCCGGGGTCGTTCACGCCACCCTCCACTTGGCATGAGATGACTCAGGCACTGCTCGACCTGCTCATGCTGGCGAATTCTATTGACGAATGTGCGAGGCAGATTGCGACCTTCAACCAGAAGGGCCCCGAGACTGATGTCGACGCCAATATGGGGCTCTTGTGTCCCGGGTTCGACTTGTGTCTGCAAAAAGCTTCTCTTTCTTGGCTTTGTAGCGTGTAGTACACGCCAGGTATCGGTGATGCTCGGCACGGCAAGCCAAGCAGAAGTGACATGAGGCAAGGCACAAGCTCATCTCATATCAGGAGTCACGACAGCTGTCACAAGTAATTACTTGGTGACCAGGCCGGGTAATTCCCCGCCTCAACTACCGTCAGATCTACGGAGACCTCTGACCACTTTTAGTACAAGATCCAATATCCACGATAATGGAGGAACATCTTCTGACCATGCACGATCTTGCATGGCAGATATCGCCAACTGACAATGTAGCAACAAACTGTGACTCACATTGCTCCCATTTCTGATTGTGTGGGATTTTTTATTTCCATTTTTCGCAGATCAAGGACAGACATAACGGCAACCTTCTCCTGTCCGCGGATGGCCACTTGGTCCACATCGACTGGGGCTTCGCTCTTGAGCTGTCCCCCGGAGGAAACCTCGGCTTCGAAAGCGCCCCCTTCAAGGTATAGTAGGTCGCTCCTTTCAAGGGACCCTGCGTAGTGCGTTCGGGGTTGATTGGAGGTCACTTACATACGATCTTCCCTCATCAGAGTTGGTACTATTAATAGCCCCTTAAAGTCAGTACGTAGCGGGAAAAAAATGGTGGGCAGGAATCATTTTCGGGTGCAAACTGGGGCAACAACCCGGACAACGGCAAGTCGATGTCTTCGTATATTGTCTTCCTTTCGAACGCATTTGAGGTCCCTTATACACCGTTTTCCCTTATCGCCGGGGGTCCCTTAAAAAGGGGCTGCATCCTGTATAGATAAACTTGGGAGTTTCTAATCCGCGCAAAATCAACCAAACAATGCCACGTTGCTGCTATCAAAGTTAGCTGTCCAGCCCCCTAACATGGTCCCAAAACTTTATGTCGTGGTTTGTTCGAGGTTGCAAGATGCAGGATGCAAAAGCGGCATTTTGCTATCTTACGGCTACTATACAGTACCAGATATACGATTGTAATGTCACGATTTTAAACATATCACAACAACCGGTGGGGGAGAAGGGGAGACACCTGTGATGATTAATCGTGTCTGCTTAAGGTTTTTCAGGTGCGGGATGCAAAGCAGCGTTTCGCTTGCGTTACGGCTGTATATGAAGCATACCACCATGCCGAAAAATATAACATCAAACGAGGGGGGGAGAGAGGGAAGCCACCTGTGAGTTGTTGTTGGTGTTGTTGGTGTTGTTGGTGTTGGTGTGGGTGGTACCGTTGCTGGTGGTGGTGGTCGTGGTGGTGATAGTGAACATCATGGGAACAATGCCTACGACTCTGAGGGTGAAAGCGTCCTACAAGTTGAGTCGGAGAGCAAAAGGGGTGGTTTAACACGTCGGGCAGATCACAACCTAACTGTCTACAGTAGATCATCTATAACCCTACGTAGTCTGCCGTTACGATATGCTGTGCAGGGTCACAGGTATAAATGCAGATTCAACCCAGGAAACCTGTCCTAGATTAGGCAGATTGTACGACTCCCACGCGGTCGACATGAGCTAGATAATACCTGGTACAGATCACAGATCAGGAATAGATTGCCCTGAAATTTCTAGAGGATGACGTCGGAGTCAATGATCTGTCCGAGGCGTGGATGTTTTTTGTTTTGTCGAAAATAAAAGCACACACCCCCTTCCCCCCCCCTCCAATTTCCCCCCTGTTCCGTCGATTTGTCATTTGTATTTGCTTTGATATATGTTTCCCGTTTCCCGTTTCCCGTTTTTTTTTTTTTGTCTTGGGTCACCAGCTAACCCAGGAGTTCGTGGAGGTGATGGGAGGCGCTCGCTCAACGTCTTTCCAGAAGTACCGCAGCCTCTGCGTCCGCACGTTCCTGCAGGCGAGACGGAGCCGCGAGAAGATCATCACACTGGTGAGTATTTTGTGTGTGTGTGTTTTTTTAAATCGGTTTTCGTTTTTTTTTTTCCTATTTTTTTTCGTTTCCTTCATGTTTTTGTTGGTTGTTTTTTTTATCGAAGAAACCTAAGGAGAGGCGTTCACTTGCGCCATCCATAAGTTTGTGTTCGATACTATACTACAGCCAGTAGCAGTACCTGGTACTCTGTATAGAGGCATACTCATCTTTCCAAGTTGTGTGTTACGTCGGTCGCTGTTTCATTGTTACTTCTTGGTAGTTGTGCTTTGATATTTCGTGATTCAACAACCGCGCTATGATCACAGCTGCTCAGCCTGGCATCTACGGTAGCACTGTAGCGCCTTATCGTATGTAGCACACGGGTGATAAGATAACACGTACCCCGTGATGAACTTGAGAGGCGAATTTCTCCAAAACCGGGAGGGGGCGCACACGCAACAAAACATGGCAGCTTTTGGGATGGTATCGTCGAGACCTTCCCACATATAAACTGCTGATCTACTGCAACACATTCAGGGGGTATACCGTATACATGTGATCTCCCCTAAGTTCCACAGCTGTCAGATTTTTGTTCGCCTCAAAACCCGTTCGGTAATTCGCGCGATCGAAGTATCCCACCAGCAGCTTGCAAGGATGAGTTTCGACGAAATCCTCGATGTCACAGCTGTCGTCTTTATGTTTTCTCTTTCTATATATAGATGCTTTGCTCGGCGTTGTTTGCCTTTTTCCTGTCGTGAAGAAAATCTGTTTTTGATTTCGGCCCCGAAGCGGTGTGTTATCTTATGACGAGCCGCTAGGTAGAGCTAGTCGTTCCAACCATGGAAAGGTAGACGAGGCACGTCGCAATCTCAGGGTAGGCGGACGAAGAACTGACGTCGACAAGCGACCGAGAAGACGTGTACTCGTACTTATCTAAAAACATACGTTACACAAATATGCGGTGCAATTTGATCAAAGTGCGGTGCAACCTAACCAATGAGCTTCAACACATGTAAATAATCTGTTAAAGCGTAATATCTGACAACATATAGGGTATGTGCTTGTGCAGTCTATTGTCTCTGCTCGACGTGCGCTTGTCCTTGTACACGGTTATTTCTCTCTGGGTATGGCCTACGAGGGGGGCTGCATACGGCCACGCTTCGTGTTGGTCATAAACATGCCATTTTCTCTTTAACAACACCCTCATTTTGTGCTTGTAGTTTTATATGTTGTTTATCTTGTTATGTTTTGTCCCCTTCCTTGTCCGTCAGATGTTTGGTTTTTTGTTTCACGCCCCTTTTCTTTTCTCACGTTTTTGGTGCGCTGGCTGGTTGATGTTTGGGTGGAGGCGATCCCGCACTTATTACGATGAGAAGGTCTTGATGAGTTTCATTTTCTTGTCTTTTCGCAAGCAGAAAACAAACCGAGGTTGTGGACACCCCTATGCCCCCTCCGCCTTCACACTACGATGCAGTACGTACGTATGATACACACGTTATCTGGTTCCATTGTCTCGTTTGTATTTTGTTATAAATGGTGATGATGATGATGGTGATAATGACGATGATGATGGTGATGATGGTGATGATGTTGGCGATGATGATGATGATGATGGTTATGATGATGATGGTGATGATGACGATGATAATGATGATGACGTTGATGATGGTTATGATGATGATGATGACGATGATGATGATGATGATGATGATGATGATGATGATGATGATGTTGATGATGATGGTGATCATGTGCTCACATTACACGAAGCCCACATACCCCTGAAACCTAGCCCCGTGGTCGCTGAACATTAACACGCCTCGTTGGTATCACTCTCTCTGCAACCGCATTTTCTGCCTCACATACATTTTGGGGTTGCTCCGCATGTTCTCTGCTACCAACAGGTGGAGATGATGGTGGCTTTCAGGCCCGACCTTAGTTGCTTCGGGGGCCGTCCGGAAGTTGTTCTCAAGAACGTGAGTCACATGGGCGTGTCCTGCCTTTTGGGTTGGTATTTTTTTGTATCCTCCGGTGGGTGGATGGATAGATGGATGGTCTTGCCGTATTTGCCTCTATCTATGTGTGTTGTCAGACTACGGCTGCTATTAATAGTGTTGGGTACGAAATATCGCTAAAACTACAGTAGGAACGGGTTGGGTTGGGTTTGGGTTTGGGTTGGAGAACACCAGCTGAGAAAGAAAGTGCACGTACGTGCAAAGGCTACGTATTTAGATTCGCGCGTATGTTGTTACCAGCTGGCACCCTGTTCCCGTTTGGTATTCTTGACCCCGCCCTGGGCCCATCCCCGTTTTGGCACCCTGCTCCCACTCAGTGGTGCAGAAATGTGATCAGCCCTCCGCAGGAGCCGCCGGAGGCCCACCTAGCAGCGTGGTCCCTTTTAGTACCATGTAGGCCATACATATCTACAACAACTCCTGGTATATGATATATACAACCGTGTTGAAGTTTACGTGCAAATCTGAACAGCCTTGCACGTGTTATACGTTCAATTTCTCCGCCGGTGGTTGGAGACGAGTTGCACCTGGTAAATAATTAGTTTCGCAAAGGAGAGGTGCAATAAGAAAAATAGGGTAAGGGTTAGGTTCGGGTTGGGCACGGGTTGGAGACGGGTTGTAGTTACGCAATATTGATAAACTTTAATCGCTGGAAATCGGGAACGACTGGTTCGATATTCATTAGCAGCTGCTATACAAATCATCGATTCCCGCTTCATGCACTAGATATTCGAGAGCAGATACATTCCTGATCTGTATGATCTGTATGATCTGTACGATCTGTACGATCCAGCTCCATGTTGCCGGGTGGGAAACAACATAACCTGCATTACTTTTAGTTGGCAAAGTCGGCTCGCGAAGCCAGCTGATGGCCAGCCAACTTGGTGACTTGACCTCAGGCGAGCGAAGCGAGCTAAATCAGCCCCTTCCCAGCCCAGAGGGTCCCGCCCCAAAAAGGAAAAATGCATCCCGTTTTCAATATTCTTTCCTTCGAACACGTATGAAAACCCATTGATTCGGATAGTCGACAGGCACCTCCGGGAATCTACTACAGTATTTATTTGTCCGACTAAGAACTAGCTAGCTGTAGTGTAGTTGGTGACTCAAGTTGTGCCGACTGGCAGCTCTAGAAATCTGTATTCCCATCACATTATCAGGAATGTGTTGAGTGAAGCCCCTGGCACCTACTCTGTAGTGCCGCGTACGTAGCGTTTGTTAGCGATGGCGGCTGTAGATTCACCTGTGTTCTGATGTGTGCCTATTCGTGTATCGGTGGTTTGTGTTGTTTTGTCCGTCTATCCGTGTACGCGCGTGCTTAAACGGTCTTGCTTTATTTATGTGGTGTCTATTCGTGTTTCCGGCGGGGTGCGTGATCCTTCGTCTTCTCTGCCTTTTTTTGTTGTTGCTGTTGAACCCTTTCAGAACTGCAAAACTCATCTCACACTCATTCTAAGTAGTTTGTTCCCAAAAACGTGGGACCGGTTTTTAAGGGGATAATATATACCAGGTATGTATGTATTGCTAATATTTTATCACATGTACTGCTATTAGTGTATATATACGTACATATATATATATATCTATATATACTACGTTGGTATGTCCGCCCGCCGGGCTGTCTTTCTGTTATTATTGTGTCGTTCTTTCTGTCTATCGGTCCGCCTCTACATTGTTACTGTCGTTGTTGTCCTTGCTGTCGTTGTGGGTGTGGTCGTTGTCGGTGGTGTTAAATGTTGTTGTTGGTGGTGTTGCTGTTATCCTTCCGTCCGCCAGCCAGTCGATCGGTGCTTCTTTCTACCTTTGTCGCTGTTGTTGATTCTCACTTTAGCTCATACTCGTTGTTTAAAAGTCCGTAGTCGCGAAGAAAGGTTCAAACCATGAATTACCATGCCGGAAGGAAAGAAGAAAAAAGAAAAGACAAGCGAGCTTAAAATGGTGGAAAAATACACACCGCATGCTTCCCTCTTTGTTTTTTGGTTGTCCTTGTTGTTTTGCCTCTTCTGCTCTCGTGTTGTTTTTTCGCTCATGAGAGAGCTGGCCTATTCTGAGCTGTCAGCCGTCGCCCGCTAGGGAGGTGGCCGCGTGCGTGAATACCGTGTAATACCCACGCACAGGGCGTCGGTTGGTTTGTGCATCCATCGTCGCAGTGGAAACTCTCGTGGCTCGTACGCTGGACTTCCCCAAGCGTTTTCTTGCCTACCCTACTCTACCTTACCTACCTACCCTACCCTACCTCCCTCTGCCCTATCCTACCCTACACTACACTACACTGCACTACTCTATCTTACCTTCCTCTGCCCTATCCTACCCTACCCTACCCTACCCTACCCTGCCTTACCCTTCCCTACCCTACCATACCCTGTCCTACCATGCCCTACCCTACAACCGTAGTAGCCGTGCCGTCACTAACAAAATGAGAAAAATGGTACTCTTGTATTGTTTTCGCCTTCTGCGTACTTTGGTAAATTTCTCCTTTGTGTCATGTCTGCCGTGTTTCTATCGAAACTCAAAAACTTTGAACAATTTTTTTACACCTCGGACCGCTCATCGATTCCTACATGATGATCTATAAGCAGTAGACCTTTCGCAGAACTAGTCCTGATTTTGTATGATTTAGCTCATGTTGACGGGTGGGACCCGTATAATCTGCATATGATCTACGTAGCACATGTTCCCTGGGTTGAACCTGTGCTATGCAGATTCTGCACATCCTCTCACAACGGCAGA
The DNA here is from genome assembly GCA_008828725.1 of Saccharina japonica. Lineage (NCBI taxonomy): Eukaryota > Phaeophyceae > Laminariales > Laminariaceae > Saccharina > Saccharina japonica. Next base: position 13,653 of record MEHQ01003495.1, read on the forward strand.
TGAAGAACTAGATTTATCTACAGTAGATAATGATCTATCTGTAGATGATCTACCCCGAGGTATAAAAAACCTGGACACGGCAACATGGCGCGATTCACGCTTTGCGATTTGTATTTGATCTGGGTAAAAGCTTCCCGTGCCTCCTGCGCGCTCCCACCGCTACCCGCTACAACATGATGTCAACGTGTGAGCCGTATGACAAACGCTCAACGATGGCCACAAACAAAATAAAACACCCGCTACCTCCGCTGCCGCCGCCACCACCGTAAGTGTGGCGATCGGTGCTCCGTAAACCAGCCGTCACCCCCCCCTGCTTCCGCCCCTCTTAAAAAAAAAGTATCTCTACAAAACCGCAGTTGAGTGCTCGCTTCCAGCCCGACAAGACCCGCCTCCCCTCCCCTATATCCCCTCCACCGCTCCGTGGCTTTTCTCTCTACAAAGCTGTAGCTGCGTGCTTGCGTCCCGCCTGACAAGAGCCCCCTCTCCCCTCCCTCCCTCCCCCGTTATATGTTATCTCTGCAAAACTGCAGCTGCGTGCTCGCTTCCAGCCAGACAAGAGCGCGGAGAAGTGCGTGAGTTTCGTGCACGACCTTATCGAGCAGAGCGTGGACAACTGGAGGACGAGGCTGTTCGACACGTACCAGCGAACGTTCGTCGGCATCCAGTGATGGAATCGATCTAGATTTTGTCGTGCAAGAGCTGTGTCAACACAGATCCCACATGGCGATCATGTAGGCAAGAGTTGTGTCAACACAGATCCCACCCGGGAAGGAAGCAGTACGATCAGTGACATGGTTCGAGGCAGGCAGGACCCAAATCGGTGACCGAATCGAGGCACCGCTGGAGTACACCCAACGAGAGAGAAAGAGGAAGAAGAACAGGAAGAGGAAAAACAAGAGCAAGGACGGGCGTTATGTTTTTTTCGTTTCATTGCTTGTACTTTAAAATAATATTAATATTAACCCATGCTGTATTTGCCTTTATGCGTTTTTCTTGGGGCACATGTACTGCTGCCACCGCCGCTGTTGCTACTGCTGGTGCTGCTGCTTGTTGTGTTGAGATACGCGTGCGTTTATTCTATAGACCTTTTTGGTGTGGTCTTGGAGTTCAACAAGCACTCAACCTGTTTTCTGCGGCGTGCATTCATACACCTATTCCCCAGCAACGTTTGTTCCGCAGCGCTTGCTCGCTTGCGTCACTAGTCTACTATTACTTCAGTAACACCATCTATAATACCATACTGTATTATTTCGTCGGGAGGGGAAAGGAATATATTGGCGCGTTGTCCGGCTTGGGGGGCGCGGGAGGGTAGGGGAGATAAGAGTTATATTTGGCAAGTTTTTTTTCCGTCTCTGCGCATCACGCGCGTGCGCCCGCCTTTGCGTGGACTCTTTTCACCGACAAGTATGCGAACGAGGCTAGGGCCACAAAAGTAGGAGTAGTAGTAAAAGGGTATTGGAGGGGGGGACGTACTCATTTTTTGCGTGCCTTAGTAATTTGACCGTTGACCACGCACCCCTTTCGAGACGGAGCGGGGGGGCGTGTGTCCACATGCTGTCCGTCCCGTGGAATCTGCGGCGGATTCGTGGTCCCTGTCCTCTCCGCCTCGCACATGGGACCATCAGTCCCTGCTGTGGTTGGTTGTGATCGGACGATGAGTGTTTCCTAGTCACGCTGACTACTGGTCTCGGCCTGGCCTTGAATATTTCATATTTTGTTTTAGTCCGCAGAGGTTGAGTGAGTTTTTTTACCGCCGCGTGGACTGCGGACATTTTTTCTATGTACACCGTACATAGTAGTGATCGTACTTCGTATACATATATATGGGGTATAATTGTGTCTCTTTTGTTTGTACGTCGTACTCGTAATGTGTTTCTTCTCCGTTTGCCGGCGGGGGAGCTTTTTTTTTTTGACGAAACCGCGAATACAAAGTCTCCGGCTGTTTCTTTTTCGCCACACCGGGTTTTCTTCATTCAACATTTCCATTGGACCTATCTATATACGTATACGTACGAGTAAGTACTACCAGTGCGTACTTATGCGTTACGTTTCAGCATGATTTTGTACCTCTGGTACGAATAAGCTTCTTTTTTTTTGTGGGGCCGCTATCACTGAGCGCGCGCTGCCTGTGCTGGCTGTTCCGACAAGGATCGTGGACGGTTACATGCCACAAGCAGTGTGCCAACTGTCCAGAGCGCGTGCGTGCCGCACAACAACAATACCGTGTAGACCAGCCCGACCCCCGGCCCCACTCCCTCCATTCGTTTTTCCTGATGTTTTTTTTGTTCCTATCTTTTGTTTTCGTAACGTTTTTATTTGTTTTAAGTAGCTCTTCTTCCCTATCTTGTTGGTGTGTGTCGGAGGTAGTGGAGTGGAGCTACGATGGTTGGTGGGCGGGGGCGGGCGGACGGGCGGGCGGGCGGCCAACCACGGGTGGGAGGGACTATTTTTAGCCGTGTTGTGGTTGGGACGGGGGGTTTCCAGCTTGTTGGAGGCCGTGTTGTGTTGCGTTGCGTTGCGTTGCGTTGCGTTGTGTTGTGCTACATTTGTAGGTTGTTTTATTGTATGTCGTTGTGTTGTGGTGTGTTTCCCGGGCCGAGGAGAAGGAGGAAAAGGCCTTATAGTTGTGCGTGGAGGAAACGGAAATGGTAACTCGCGTGCATCGCTTGGCGTTTGTGCTCTCCTTGTTGTCGAGATAGTGGTGATGAGATGGGGGTGGAGGGGGGGGGGAGGAGGAGGCGGTGTTAGGTTTTCGGCGGAAAAGGAGGCGGTGTTAGGTTTTCGGCGGAAAAGGAGGCGGGTGGGAGCATCGCTCCCTGAGCATCGCTCCAATCAGAGACCGCTTTTTTTGTGACCGCGTTTTTTTTTTCTTCTTGTAACATAATACGGGGACGGCAAGGAGGGAGAGAGAGAGGCCCCGCCCTGCCCGCGTATGGTGAGCGGCGTACTACAACAACCACGGCAGGCAGTGAGCTGGCTGTTGTTTGATTGGTTTTCCTACGTTTGTGGCGGGGTTGGAACTGGGATTGGAATTGGCAGGCGAGATGCTGCTTAAGACTTACCTGGTACCTGGTAGGAAGCGGTGTCGAGGGGAAACTTATTCGCGTCCCTTGTACATAATATTATGTTATCGAGCAGACGCGCGGCGGCACGACACGTTAATGAATTAATGTGTTGTGTGTGTGTGTGTGTGTGTGTGTTTTTTTTTTCTCTATCAATCATCATACATCAATGATGAGTCAGTCATCCATCGATACTCATATCATACATGAGCCACCCAATCATTAGGGCAAGGTACTGGTAGCTCTAAGGCAAGATAAGGACGCAGCCTGGAGCCTGGATCCGACCAGGATTTTGGTCGCGGCGTTTTCACGCGATTCGGCTTCACTAGAGCTAACAATTACGTTGATTTGGGGCCGTATCTCAAACAAAGGCAATGTTGATGCTTGGGTGAGGGGTGATACTGTAGCTTGAATCAGGAAAAAATTGCACCTCATCAACAGACAATTTTTCAAAGATCAGTTTGTTGACCAAGAAGTAGAAACTGCTACAGTAATTACGTACATCGTAGCAGCCAACCACGTTTCGCCCCCCCCCCCCGTACAAATACGACTCCTTGTATCGCTACAGAAAAACAATCTTCTTGCCGCCAAGCTGGTACGACCCCAGGCGATGCAGATATGTCCTCCTGGCGATCCACATGATGATGGTGCAGCGAACACACAAACATGATGTTCGCCCAGTCCCAAACGACGATGACGATGTTCAGCGACCCCCAAAAGCGTGTTCGAGCAGCCCTAACCGATAATGATGCCCAGCGAACCCAGAATCGATTTCCCAGTAACCTTAAGCGAACGTGATGCCCAAGCGACCCATCACGCGATCTCCCAGTAGCCCTAACCACTTGGTGATGATTCGGCGATTCCAGGAGATGTTCTCCTCCGACAATCCTGAAATATTACATTGTGGCATTGTGGCCCGATCTCGAAAATACATGCCGACTCCATTTAGCTGTTATTGCGGCGACAGCGGAAAATGTAAGTATGTGCGTGCAGGATCCGTACAGAACACATCTAACCAAGGAAACATGCCCAAAACCAGGCAGAATATACGGCTGCCACTCCCCCCACCGAACAGCGCTGTAGCGATTCTGAAAGTTGTTTTTACGACAATCCCAAGCGCTTGTGCTTGCAACGATACCGTGAATACATATTTCTAGCGCCCCCCCGTTGATACGCACCCCCAACATGACATGAGTACACCCTCCCCGGAGGCATGATGATGCTTTGGCGATCCCTGTTCTATTTTCCCGAGCTGAAATATGACGCCCTTTTGTCGAAGTTGTCGTCAAAAATATCAACCGACGTGTTCGCGGTGTCATCGGGCCGGGTTCGGGCAACCATCACCGCCGCCGTGTGCGCACCTACCCGTCTGTGAGCGCGGAGCTCCTTGTACGTAGCAATCGGGTCACTGTGCGTGGTCGTCTTAGGCACAGCAGTGCACCATTTGTGCCCAGTGCCACCCCCTGATCCAGCCTTCTTCTGTCTATCGGGCTTGTTGTTTTTCCCGTGGGCCTCTGAGAGGCACGGCGCTGCCGCCCCTGTACTGCTGCTTCGCCTTGCCAAAGTTACGGTGGTAGATGTTGGAGCTGGTCAAATGCCGATTCAGCAGAGATGCGGCGCAAAAACTGCCGTTTCGTAGAAAAGAGTTTTGCAGAACTTCGGGAGCCCCAAATTGAACCGACGAACGAGGCTCATAACCTATTAACGAGATCTCCGCACAAGGCGTGTGGTGCGCGGTTGCTGAGTTACGTTTAATATCACCGAGTACCGAGTATCTTTGCATTGCAGATACAAAGCCAAGTTCGGATGGTAAACAAACGTGAAAATACTATTCCGGCAAACAACTAACTGTACCAGGTAGGTGTTGAGAACTTTTGCTTTGAATTTGCTGTGTTGCAATCAGGTAGTAGAAGGTCCTGAACAAAAATTTCACGACCAGAAAACAGTACAGTACAGGACACCTAATAAGCAACAGGAGATCTGGTCCAGGCTGGATTTCTTATTTGAGGGAGGGTGCTTTCTACACTAATTTCAAGATAACGACTCCCGAATTTCTTATTTTCCTCCAAATCTCAGCGTGGCTTTTTTTACTAGCCTGTTGCGTATTAGGTTTCCTGTACTGTATTTTTACAATATGTACCTGGTAAAGTAGAACATAGTACGTGTTCGGGGTTGCGGTGTCTCCTGACTATCTGCTGCTGTTTTCTTGTTAATTTTTCGTTTTACGTCGTTTGTTAGTGGTTTTGTCGTGTTACCGCGGGCGGATAGTTCAAGGGGGTGCAGAAGGAAGGAGGGGGAGGGTAGGGACGGGGGGCGGGGGGCTGTTGTGCCTGCTTTAGGTTTGAGCGTTGAGACGGACTGATCGACCGGACGAACTCTTCGAAAATTAAACAAGGCTTTTCTTGCCCAACGGGTTCCTCCGCCGTTTGAGTGATGATGTGGATGACCGCCCTGGCGTCACGGTAGCAAGTATTTCAATGGAACGATCCAACCAATGGAACGATGCCACGCAACCATGCAACGGATAAGATCCAACGGTAATACCCAACCGATTCCTGACGTAGCTAAATTGGATGAGTCAACGATTCGGTTTTCTTTGGATGAACAAATAAACGCCAACACGCCTGGAGACATAATAAGTAACCAGAGTAGGTACCTATACATTGTCTACCTTTATTTACATAATTACCATGTACCAGGGTACGCTATCTGGTCGGCATGGATACGTAGCTTCCGAGAAGAAAACAATCAGCAAAGAAGTCAACCCTTTACAGGTAAGCACAGCGTAGGCGCTGCACTGTGCGCTCGTATCGTATACTTCATGTGTAGTGTCTGTAGCTGGATCGATCGCCGCCATGAGGAGAAGGCGCACAGATTTATGGGGGTTGTTTTTTTATTTGAAAAGACAACATTCAGTCGGCCGACACTGATATAAGCGGGTTGAAAAGCAAAACTAATTTCAAAGGGAAAGGCCCAAAGCTAAATAAAACGGTCGCTTTTATCACGAACAGATGCGATTTTTCGGGAGTTTTGCTACGACAACATATATTTACCGTATTGACTATATTTATACTTACATCAATCAGCTAAAATATTACATGAGCAAGAAGGGGGGTGACGAAGAAGTGCGCTCCCTCGCCCCGCGCGACACCGGGTTATCTCGCACGCTGACCCTCTCTATGTCGGGGGCCAGGGACGCTCCCGGCGCCGTGACGGCCTTAAACACCGCCTCCACCCCGCCATCCCCCATCCCGTTCCCGGACAAATCCAACCTAACCAGGCGCGGCCAGGTGCCCAGGCCGGCGAACAGGTGATGAGCCACGGATCTGCCGCCCTCGTCCCGCAGCGCGTTCGATCCGAGATCGAGCTCTCGCAGGGCCGGCAACCCGCCGGCCGCGAGCGCGTCTCCCAAAGCCCCCGCGCCGAGCGAGGTTACCGCATTGCCGCGGAGGTCCAGCAGCCTTAGGGTCCTCCCCGCCGCAGCCGCGCCTCCGCCGCTGCAGAGGGAGCGGACGATCGCGCGGGCTCCCCGATCCCCGACCAGGCACCAGCCAAGCCGAAGGACGGTCAGGCGCGGGCACGCACCGTTGGAAAAATCGGAGGCGAGGCACTGTCCCCCCGGAGCTCCCAGCTTCCATCCCCGGATGTTCTCCGCGCTGCGGAAGCGCAGCAGGTCCACCTCGAACGCCCCCGAGCTCCGCTTTCTCCCCCCTCTGTTCTTGAGGCCTCCCTTGCCCCTGCTGTTAACGGTAGCTCCCTGACGCTTGTCCAGGGCAGCGGCAGAAGCGGTGGCGGTGGCGGCATCAGCGGCGGTGGGGGCGGTGCCCGTGGGTTGTTGCTGAGAAGGCTTACGGTCGCTTGTTGCCCCCAATCCGAGCCCCGAGGGTTTCGATGAGACCGAGGCCAGAGTAGAGAGGGGTGGCACCTTATTTTCTGGTGGCGGCTGCCGGTTCGTCTCCACGTTCTGCCGGTCGCGGTCATCGTTCAGATTGCTTCGTTCTTTTTTCGCTGAAGGGGTCAACCCCCCTCCCTTCTCGTTCCCCCGAACACCCACGGGAACACCGTTGCTACCGCCACCCGGCGGCGGCAGCGGCGGCGGCGGCGGCTTGCCGCCCCTGTCCGCCCCGACGTCGACTTGCCGCGGCACTCGCTTGAGGCGCAGGAGAAGGACGGTGTCGGTTTCGAGCGGCGGGTCTTCGACCGGCACGGGCGGCGCGTTGACTCCTGCGACGATGCCGAACCGACGCATGATCTCGAGAGCGGCTTGCGTGGCCACCTCCCCCCTGTCGTACTCGGCGAGGTACTCGGCCGCGGCGGCTGGAGGAGGAGGAGGAGACGACGCGAGCCGGCGAAGGAGGGAGGGAGGGAGGGAGGGAGGGAGGGAGCGGTCGAATCGAATCAATTCAAACCAAACCGAATCGAACCAAATCGAACCATAGGATTTTCTGTTAGGCGAATGATGACGGCGAAACGAATGTATACCGAGTACTCTTCATCAAACTCGAAGAAGCACCCCCTATTTACATGTATAAAACTTTTTGTCGGCGTGTTTCGACGTCTCAAGCCTTGCCAAACTCGATCTGCAGAGGGACGCGACACTACGCAAGACACTCTCATTTTGGACCAGGCTGACACAATTACGTGGGGCGGGGTTGTCCCAAGTTTTCTTGCACAATAAAAGGTCGGGGCCAAATTTCTGAACTCCCAGTTCCTTAATAAGTGTTCTGTCACGTGCTTTATATCATGCTATTCTATTATAGGTAGGATGTCGACCGGTTTTATAAAGGGTTTTACCCTAGGATTTAGTGTTGAATAGCAAATATCATTCGAGGGCGGCGTAGAGCACCGCGAACAACAGAGCCTAAGGTATAGGCTTTGACAAATTGATCTATGAGTTCCAAATTATGCCCCCTCGGCTAATGGGACGGAGGAGGTCGGCCCTAATCCCTAGTTGTACACTTCGTATACACACAAACCTTGTCGGCGCTTGTCGCCGTCCCTGACCCTGTCAGACTCAACGCTCTCTATCCGCCTTCGCCTGTCAGACTCGTCTTCCTCAAAGTCCCTCGTCAGGGCCTGCATCTGCCAGCCGTCATTGCTGTCCAGGAAATAGTCTCGAACTTTCTCCTTCTCCAGGGACCTCGACAGCTCTACGTCGGCCCTCTCCTTGAATTCCGCACGGGTCTGTGGCCGACCGTGGGACACACCCGCCGGAACCAAAAGTCGGCAGGGAAAAAAAAACGCCGGCAAACGGAAACTTGTTAAAGGTAATAGTAAATAGTCCCCCGGGCTACGAGTGGTAAAGAGTAACCAATCGCCCATCCAAAGCCAGCCTTACAACAGTAGTCTCCCTTCATGGAATAGATGGTGGACCGGCAAAGGTTAACCGAGCACCCCACCCAAAGAAAGCCTTACAGCCACTCCCCCTCTTGAAACGGCGGGACGTTTGTTTAACCCGCAACTTCGACTGCCGAATCAAGTATACGGGGTCAGGGTCAGACGGGGGTCAAAACCAAAGCGGGTTGAAAAAAACTGGGGCATCCAAGGGCACACTCCACCGTCCATGCACCCGTGGAGCAAACCAATTATCGGTTAAATGAGCCGTGGTGTGATAGACGGGCACGTACGTAGCGCTTTTTGGATGAACATATTTCTGACTGACTATTAGTATACTCCTCAACCGAGGAAGTGCCCTTGAAAGGCACGTGCCTTATCGTTGGCTTTCCATTTTGAGTTTTACTACATCCTTCGTAGGCTGTGTATGAATACCTTAACCCATTCAGAACTGAAAAACTTGTCCCACACTAATTTCAAGTAGTTTGTCCCCAAATACGTGGGACTAGTTCTCAAGGGGCTAACAGGCAACACTAAGTACTTGTTTCTCTTGACCGAGGGGCTCCTTAATATTGTGTGCTGTAGTTATGTACGTAGTACCCAGGGGCGTAAAAAAAAGAGAGAAAACGACACCACACACGTAGGAAGGTCAGAATGAAAAACAAACCGGATCGCTGTGATCACAGGACGAAATGAGCGAAAACCATTTTTTTTCCGTTTTTTGTTCCCTTTTTTTAACTTGGTTTTAGAGACCCCCCCCTATTTTTTTTTCGCTGGTGGGGGGGGGGGGTAATTAAAAAAAAACTTGACTTATTGTTTTCTGGGATCACAACGGTCCGGTTTCTTCCCTCCAATATAGGGGGGGGGGGTGTGGGGTATCTGGGATTCAGATCCGCGCATACACTCGTAGTACCCGGTGTTTTATGTTTTTTTGTCGCTTTCCGCTTGTCTAATTCAAAATCTAGCCAACCAACCAAAAAACGCAACATTTGTTGTGCAGACAGCCGCACGTGTAAGTACTTGGGTTCGACGTACGACGTACGATACCACCAGGTATTTTTGTTTTTGGTTATACAAGTAAGTGTATGAAAAAAATGCTGTGAAAATGTAGTATTAATAGGTTATTATGTAAAATACGCAGAAAAAGAGCGAATACGAAAAATACGCAGAAAAAGAACGAATACGTAAAATACGCAGAAAAATAACGAATACGTAAAATACGCACAAAAAGAACGGTGGGGGCGGGATATAAGTAAGTGTATGAAAAAAATGCTGTGAAAATTTAGTATTAATAGGTTATTATGTAAAATACGCAGAAAAAGAACGAATACGAAAAATACGCAGAAAAATAACGAATACGTAAAATACGCAGAAAAATAACGAATACCTAAAATACGCAGAAAAAGAACGATGGGGGCGGGAGGCGGGGGAATAAAAAGGTGGAACAAAAAAGACAACAAGAAAATACAGCAAGCCAAAAAGAGAGTTCGTGAACGGACGGGTTCTTGCTGGTGTCTTCTTCTTGTCCTGCGTGTTCTTTATGGTGTGGCTGTATGGCTGTTTCTGCCGCGTCGTGCAGTCCTCCCTCCCTCCCTCCCTTCCTTCCTACAGGCCAGGTCAGACCAACCGCTATAAACAGTTACACGATTACAAGCAGTAGAAGATCTTCAGTAAAACAGTTTTTTTTTTTTAACCCCTTAAGAACTGGTCCCACGAATTTGGGGACAAACTACTTGGAATTAGTGTAGGACATTTTTTCAGTTCTGAATGAGTTAAGGCGGCCATTCGGGAAGTTCTACTGACTGTTACGGGGGACCCTATTAATAGTAAATAGGACCAAATATTGCTAGTAAACATAGTTAAATATATAATTTTTTGTGTGCACCGTAGGTCCTATTTACTAGTGTTTACTACATTAGCCCACCCTGTAGTACGTAGGAACGCGTCGTTTACAGCAATATTACAGCATACGTAGGGAGAGAGTAGAAACGCTCTAACCCTTTCACACGTCGGACAGACAGACCATCTACAGATCATCTACATGTCATCTACAGATCATCTACAGATCATCTACAGATCATCTACAGATCATCTAGGTCCTAACCTGCCGTTGTGATATATTGTGCAGGATCTGTATAGTACAGACCCCAACACCAGGGAAACATGTCCTAGATCGTGCAGGTCATACGATCCCACCCGGCAATATTAGATAGATCATGCAAATCATACAGGTCATACAGATCAGGAATACACCTGTCCTGAAATAAATATCTAGATCATCCAAGGATCATCATAAAGTAGGAACCAATGATCTCTCCGAGGTGGGAAATTCTTCAAGAAACCCTTGAACGTCTAACTGTAGTTTCACCAAGCAGTTTAGTCCCGAATCGGGGAAGGCACAGTTAGTTAGTTGTAAAGAGGTTAAATTAAGTACGAGCCATCATATATTGTGATGAGGTGCTCTACGGCGAGGACCACTACAATAATATCATATCATATGTATTCATACATATGCTGCTACTGCCGATCGATGCTGTTTTAGAGAGAGAGAGGCTTCCGTCAGAGGACACACAACAAGCATACACATACCTGGTACACCGGTATGATGTTATATATACTCTACGAGCGAAATAAAAGCTACACGAGCGAAATAAGCTCTACGAGCGAAATAAGCTCGCACGTAACAATTATTTTTATGAGTGATCAAAGTTGAAGCTCATGTTGCGCACTACTGTCGGATGGCAAACGTAAATATTAGTTGTTTATTGCGGGGAGACGAAATAAAGAAAAAGGCAGCAGGCAGGCAGACAGGCAGGCAGGCAGGCAGGCAGGCAGGTAGGCAGGCGGAGCTTGGCGTCTTGATTGTGTTGATTGTGATGATATTATGTAGAGCATTTGTATCACGATGATGGCCGTCGGCGGCGCGACTCCGCTGACGTCAGACTCACAGACTCGATTGTGTTTTGGCGGCGGCGTCACATTGAAGTTGATGGCGGTGGTGGCGACGATCGGTGGTGGCGGTGGCTCTACTACTACTACTACTACTGCTACTACTACTACTACTACTACTACTACTACTACTACTACTACTACTACTACTACTACTACTACTACTACTACTACTACTACTACAACTACTACTACTGCCACTACTATTACTCTCCCCATTGTGTTGTTTACATGTAGTTTGGCCGCGCCGGGCACGCCGCGGATAGATGTTGAGTGTTCAAAGAGCGTTCTGAATTGGGCTGGTCATCGAGCACCACCCGATCGAGCACCGCCCGCTGCCTCTTTAATACGTTGTTAGGATCTACCGCTCGTCTCTGTAAACTGCCATAAACCATTACTTCTTAGGCTACACCGTTAATAGCTGTGCACTACTGTTGTTGTTATCGTATGCGATACTGTTATACACACACTCCTATTACTTGCTACTTCTGGTGCTCCTCACAGTACGATACTATTAATATGATACTATCCTATGTACCGTGCGGTAAAACGTTCCTCTTGGTCTTTTTCCTCGGTGGTGTGCCACGTACTACTGTAGTAGTCTCCAGCTCCCGGTTAACAGAGATTCGAGTTTCCACTTCAACCCGCACACAGCTTTGTCGGCTATTAATAATAGAATATACACTGCGTACGTACTACGTACACCCCGAGAACTTACAATATATATAGAATAATCACAACAACACCACAAAAACAGCTCCACGAACCACAACAACAACGTGACCGCTGCTGTGGCTGAAGTGCTCCTGTTTCTTTGTCACGCAAAAATTACTTGCTGGCTTGTCGGTTTGCCGAATGATGTCTTGCACAAATTACTTGCTGTCGCTAACCCTTTCAGAACTGAAAAACCTATCCCACACTAATTCCAAGTAAATTGTCCCCGAAATCGCGGGACCGGTTCTTAACCTAACAACGCTCCTGGCACCACAACAAACAGTAGCGCCAACCCGAGACAGAAAGAGGATACGTGAGCACGTATCGGTGCAGCAGTAGTATTATCAAGTACGTGGTGTTTTTGCAGTGTGATTCCCACATACTCGGTATGATACCTTAAAAAATCAAGGATGTGTTAAAACATATCATATCATATCGTATGTACAATATATGTACAAGCAACTCCCCACACTAAAAAAAAATGACTGTACGTAGTATATTATGTCTAGAGGTCTTAAAAGGGTCAAAACTAGACTACTATTAATAGACCGTCAACCGTCAGCCGGCCTCGTTGCGAGCGAGCTTGCACGAAAATACAAAAATAAACAGCCAGCAGGACGTGTCCCATCACGATCGAAGCGTTAGATACTATTAATTAGATACTACGTATTACGGAGGACCATAGTAAATAGGACCAAATATTGTTGGTAAAAAAACGGATACGAGTATATACCATATTCTTATAATAAGATGAGCTCAGCAAATCGTCAGTTCTCCACGCTCGGGCCATTTGCATATCTCAGGAAAACCTGACTTCTCGACGCTCGTGCCTCGCTCTCCGTACCCCCCGCCGTGATGAATGTTTTGAAATTTTGTCATCCAAGTTCTTCTAGTAATATTAAATAGTGTTTATCCACTTACGATACGCGTTTGTTTGTCCCTTGGCATCGTAATTGCGGACCTTAACATTATTCCTCTCGCCGGCGGCTGGGCCGACGGCGATGTTCCCTTGTATATATAGGTTTTTGTGTGTACCATAGGTCCTATTTACCATGGTCCTCCGTAATACTGCTGCTGCTGCTCTGGTTACTCTTTGACCGCTCAAATGTTTCGGTAAATCACATAACTATTACCGGGGGAGCCTAGTAAATACTAGTAAATAGGACCTACGGCGGAGACAAAAACCTATATATTTCTGTATTTTTACCAACAGTATTTGGTCCTATTTACTGTCGTCCTCCGTAATAGGAGTTCTTCCTCGCCTCTCCAGAGAGGAAGGCAAAACATCCCTCTTCCAAGAGCAATACTCGTTGTACAGTAGGGGTCCCTCTATAATGCCGGTTTGATAACGCCGGTGCCCGATATATTGCCGGTGAAATCGCTTGGCACAGATGGGATTTAACCAGTGTATCAGTGTGCGGAATAATGCCGGTGCCCGCTATAATGCCGGTATCGAGGCCTGGCACACACCGGCATTATAGAGGGACCACTACTGTAATAGCAAGAATACCAGCAATGCCTCCACAACAATACAGGGGAAACGGGGATACAGCAGTGCCATAGCACCACATGTTATTTTTCTTCTCCCCCCTTTCGACAAAACAAACCGTGCCACGCCCAATCAAATACAATGCATCCGCTGTCGTCGCGCGTCAACGCCCGATCAACGGCGCTACAAAAAATGAAGACAACCAATCAATGGAAAATGTACACAATGTAAAAAACGTGTTTCTTTGAACACCTTTTGGGTTTTCCTCTGTTAATGCAGTTGGCTACGTATGATCGATCAAGATTCGAGCTGCACACTAGGTACTGCTGTCGGAGACCTGAAAACAAAAATGATGGGAGCCTGATTTTAAACTACAGTAGGTAAAGCGTGTCCTCTTTTTGCCGCTAGTCACTACGTACGCGCTCCTTCTTTTTTTTTTGGTAGTCCCCCCCCGGCCGACGCCCCCCATTCATCGCCGAGGGGGGTTTGGCTCACAGTGTGGCCGCTCATACAAAAAAAAATCACAAGGTTGTGGGATTTTGAGTGCTTCCGTAAGCAGTACTACTACTATAATTACTGCAACCACCACACTACTACTCCTACTATTACCCCCCCCTACTACTGCTACGGCTGCTGCCATTGCTATCACTACCACTACTACTGCTATCGGGGTTGTCGGGCTGGGCTGGGAAGGCGCGAAAAAGAACGATCGACGGAGTCTCTCAAATGTTCCATTCAATCAAGGGCACGTTACTTCCCATCATCATCTGATAGATAGCTAGATAGATAGATATATGATCTATCTCCGCCTTTCCCTGTTTGGTCCGTCGGACTGACTATTGTTCGATATACTAACTATTGGGCGATAGACGGCGATAGACTTTCAGTCTGGAGATCACTAGCTATTCGTGTAATATGTAGTCCTAAAATATGTACCTGGTATGTAGATAGACGGACAAATTCTAACATACCTGGTACACCAGCAGTAATACGGGGAACCATAGTAATCAGGACCCATGACATACACAAAAATCTATATATTCCAGTATTTTTACTAATCACATTTGGTCCTGATTACTATGTCCCCCCGCAAGAGTAGTCTACATCACACAGAGAGGGGAAAAAAAGCCAGTACGGGCGTGTGTGAGCTGGCTTTTGAAGTTCCAGCGCATCGGCTACGAGAAGGAGAGCAGAGCAGCAGCCGCAGCAGCAGCAGCAGCAGCAGCAGCAGCAGCAGCAAGAAGCGCGGTCTGTAGTAGCCACACTCCATGCCCTTGGAGAGGGAAAACTTTGTATCGTACACCTGGTATATGCCGTACGGTATCAACTAACACGGGGGCTTACTTTCTTTCGCCGCTCCAACCGCCAAGGCGGATGAAGAAGTAGCAACAAAAACATGACGCGCAGTAACTCGTTACGTACTTTTTTTGGTTCCTGGTACCTGGTACGTAATACCAAGCATCAACATAATTTCCGTCCTTCGTTATTTTGTCACCATGAGTTTGCTGTTGTTGCTGTTCATGAGTGGCTGAGATGCTTAGGTTGTTGTTGTTCTTGTTGTTATGGGTGACTGGGACGTTTAAGTGAAGGTTGCACAATGTCGGATAGAAAGCATGATAACATGGTATGACGGGGCTGGTGCACCCATGTAAGGTTTCCGGTTAAGGTGTGGCATTTTGGGACAGGGGACGAATGACAACCTTAAATAAGCCTTCCTAAACCTATACGAGGATTAAGCGCTCCCCGCTATGCAAGGCACTTGCTTTGTTGCCCTTCCTACAGCTTATTTCGTTCTTAGCTTCGACAACAAGCACTATGACGTAGAGCAGATGGGCACCGACTGACTCGATGATATATTATGGCCTAGGTCTTTTGCGCGCACTCGGTGAACGTGTGAGCGTGATGAGATCGGATATTATTTTCTTGGGCATGCCACAGAGTCATGGGTGTTCTGCTAACTTTGCACCCGACCGGAAGCGATACTAATGCAAGAGGAGGAGGTGTTCTTAGGTCATATAATTGATTATGTCATCGCCGCGAGAGTGGCCTCCATTATGCATAACGCGCGCCACGCACATTCGTAACATGGTGCCCAATCCGAGAATCAAACTCGGGTTTCGACTTTGTCCCGCGTGTGCGATGGTGAATTGGTACGCCTTGGTAAGAGGGCGCGGCTGGTGCCTCAGGCACAGCGTGGTCAATATTGTAGGTTACACAGAAGTGGGGACAGCGAGGACTGCGTATCAAACTCGTCCGAACTCTTTTCCCGTAGAAGTTTCTGATAGAAAACGTATCACAGGGCGCACCCATATAGCCAATGGCAGTAGGGAGATACAGTGTGGGAAACTTTCAGAGCGCTTTGAACATTCGAACATGACTGTCCTGGTTGATTCAGTAGTAGGTGGCCAACAGAGTAGGGTACGCGTGGCGAGCATCCAGGAAGGTTCTTCAAGGGAGCGCTCCGTTTGCCACGCTAGTTTGAGTAATGCGACGCAGCTGGTGCGCTAGGAGGCGTTTTTTCTAACGGAAAATAAAAAACGTGGCCGGATTTCCCCCTGTTGGTCTTGGTTGAGATACAACAGCTTGGGTCCATCGTCTGGAGTATCGCGCGGTTAGCCTTTTTTCTGCCAATCAGCTGGGGGGGATGTTGCGACGGAGTTGCTGTACCCATGTAGGGTCTCCGGTTGAGGCTCGGTATTTCCGGCGAGCAGAGAAATAGCAAGCTAGGCCGGGGGAAAAAAGCCTCCCTGTTTCTATGCGAGGATAAAGCGTCATCCCCTATGCAAGGCATTTGATTTGTTGCCCATCCTACAGCGTCTTCTGTTCAAATTGTAGCTTCGACCGCCAGGGCAGAGGGGTACCGACTGACTGGGAGATTATTACGGCCTAGGTGTTTGCGCGTGTACACGGTGACCGTGTGGGAGTGATGGGATTGGAGATTATGCTCTCGGCTGTGCTACAGGGTGATGGGCGTGCTTCTGTGCACCAACCGGAAACTAAATACGAAGGGTCTTCTTGAGCCGTACCATTGATATTTCATTGCCATGAGAGTGACCTCCACTAGGCATGATGCGCGCCGCGCACTTTCATAACAAACATGCGTATATATAATGCTCATGCTTTACCTGATGCTATACAGTATAATATCACACCATGACAACATTATAATAGACTCATACTTATTTCTTTCTCGTATCACTCTATTTGAAATTTGTGTGCTCATCATCGTCATCAACAACGACGAAAACAGCGCCAATAACAGCAACAACCACAACAACAAAAACAGCGAAAGCGACAACAGCAACAGCAACAGCAACAACAACAGCAACAGAGACAACAACAGCAACGATAACAACAACAACGACAACGACAGCAACAAACAGCAAGCAGCAAGAAGAAGGCGGCAAAACGCAAGACAACAGGCAGGTATGGCATATTAATCCTTGTATATATATACATATGTACAGCACTTAAAACAAGGCGGCGCACCTCGTTGAGGAAATCTCTTAGCTTGCTCGAGGCGCGCTCTTGTTTGGCGTGGGTCCGCAGCAAGGCTCGTCCGCGATCTTGGCTCCGCTGCCTCTCCCTGCGCCTCCCCGACAGCAAACAAACAGCCAACAAGCAAGCACACACACGCACACACATCAGCCGACACACAGGACAAATCCCAACTAATCTAAACAACACCAGACAAAACCAACAAAAAAAACATAAAACAGACAACTAGTATTGATGAGTGGTGATTGGATAATGGATCGGATCGGATCACACAATATAGTGTTCATATTCATACTACAGACAGTACACAACAACAAAACACAGGGATGCATGTCACGGCCAAACAAAGTGCGAACGGCGCCCGCGAACGGCAAACGCAAATATTGAAAGGCGTTACTACAGGGGATGAAACATTGCCATCCCCTCTTTGAAAAATAGGGGGTTTCTAATATACGAGGAGGCGTTTTCCATCAGGGACTATAACATGCATCCCTGACCAAAACGAACAATGTTCGGGACATCCGCGTTGGTCTCCGTCTTCGTGCTCTAGCAATGTACATATGCTTTTACTATAGTGTTACTACGACCTAGATAGAGTCGTACCAAGGTGTTGCGACTTAAGGGATGACGATATTCTTACATTAAGCAATACGAGGTACGATGATACTATTACGGAGGTCCGTGGTAAATAGGACCAAATATTGTTAGTAAAAACAGGTAAATATATAGGTTTTTTATGTGTATCGTAGGTCCTATTTACTATGGTCCCCCGCAATAGTATGGTATTGGTTGCTGGTCGCATCTCTCTCAAACGTCTCAACGGCGCTGGTGACCCTACTGATTGCTCTCGTGCCCCCTCAACGCTCACATCACAGCGCACCCTCAACGCCCCCCCCAACGGACCTCCCAACGCTCGGCGGGGGCGCGCCTTTGTTTGTGGCCTTCAGACACCATTGATTCATTGATTATTGATTGTATACCTGGTACTACTGTACCACAAGTAAAGTAACTACGACAGGTATTGCAAACACCACTACTACCACTACTACTACTACTACTACTACTACTACCACTACTACCACCACCACTGCAGTAGTAAGTAGTAACAGATACTCGCTTTCGGCTTCGCGCCAACGGATTTTTTTAATTCGTTGATACAAAGAGAACGTCCGCGGAACGCGGGGGAGCAGTTAATAAGCCCCTGCTTTGGTATATTGATTGCACTGATTGATATAATAATACTGCCATTAATAGCAACAGAGCCGATACTCCCATGGATACTATACTATTTAAAGCGGTAAGAACATGGCGATGTAGAGGCTCCTGGACAAACTTCGGCGACTGCGAGGCTTGACGGACTGACTGCTGAGAGGGAAAAAAGCGATAACACGAAACTGGCTTTACTGCACAGTTGTGTACCTGGTACCAGGTACGTGTGATACCATATTTCGCGCCGGTATTTACTTTTTGGCAGTGGAGACGGTAAACAAAAAAAGAGAGATCGGCCTCTAAAACTGCTGCTGCTGCTGCTGCTGCTGCTGTCGTCCTCTCACCCTCGCTACGATACCGTGGTCGGTGCTGTCCGTCGTCGGTTGAAACAGCCAAATACATAACTGCTACCGTAATATTGCGTGTCACGGTACAGTACTCAATATCTAGATTTATGAATGTATAGGTTACTTATCTATTATCTAGGTTGATTGATGTGTAAAAATCTGCCGGCAGAAAAACTGCAAGAGAGACTGAGAGGCAGGCGGAGGCTCATGCAGAAGGCGTGTGATAGCCCATGTGCACATTATACCAGGTACCTACGTAGTACATGTTTATAAACTGAGTACCAGGTACGATATACACCTGGTTGTAACACGATTATTGCTCATGGTTCACACAAAGGTACAGACTGCTGTATCAGGGTATGTTTCTTGCTCCCGCCGCCGCCCCGATACCCATTAAAAAGGTTAAATATGTCCGGCGGGAGAAGGGTCAGCACTTACTTGTTTTGCTCCAGTCACCCACTCAAACATTATTACCGATGCATGAATATATTCTCCGGAGTATTTTCAAACCCCTCGACCCCTACGTATTCATTTGGACTGGTAGATAGGTGAACCAATCAAGCACTAGGCCGTTCTTCTTCGCAGAGTATATTCCGGCGAGTGGTACGTAAGACATCTGGTAGGTACCAGGAAGTAACGTTTGTTTGATGATCATGATTGCTTCCCACCAACCAAATCATGTTAACAGGAGCCGAGAGTTACGGGAGTCACTACGTAGTACTAATAGGTGTCCAATTCCAATAACCCCAATCACTGCGAAGTCACCGTACCGTACCCAACGCTACCCTTTCCTACCCTACGCTTCTCTTCCCTTCCCTACCCTACCCTATCCTACCCAAACCTATCCTACCCTACCCTGCCAAACCCAACCATACCCTACCCTACCCTACCCTACCCTACCCTACCCTACCCTACCCTCCCCCCCTCCCTTCCCCGTTCATGAACTCACGCGTCCTCCTCCTGCCGAATCGTCTGCGCGCGCGCCTCCAACCAGTCCAGGGTCTTGTTCCGCCGGGCGGCCTTAGCGCGCGACCTGAAGCCGTTAAAGCTCTTCCACTCCTCGACGGCGCTCCGCACAAGCGGCTCCACGATGTGTGTCTTCACCACCAGTTCCCCAACCTTGAGCGTCAGCCGCGCAGCTTTCCGAGCCTTCTTCTTGAGCCCGGCGCGAGAAGCAGACAATGAGGGTTGGAGAAGCGCGGTGGTGCTGCTACCACCACCACCACCACCACCGCTGTCCTTCGCGGGTGAGTAAACGGTGCTCACGCCGGGGAGGTGGGTCGGTTGATCCTCGACGGGTGACGGCCATGGTGATAATGGTGATGATGGCGCCCCAGGCGCGGTGCCGGCCAGCGCTCGACGAGAGGGTGCGATTGGGGCGGTGGTGGTCGTGGTGGTCGTGGTGGTGATGGTGGCTGTTGTGGGCTCTCGGAGTACTCGCTCCGTCCGTACGAAGATGTGTTTCCCGGTTCTCTGGTCAACCACTATGTATGTTATGCGTTGTATGCCCCCGATAACGTTTTTGTCGTCGTTTTGGGCGAAGAAGGTTTAGGATGCGCATAATGCGAACGCAAAGAAAGGCGAACAGGGGTGCGTGCGAACGGCGAGCAAGAGAGAGAGAGGGAGAGAACATTCAACCCACTAGGTTAGCTGTCCGGCGTTTGTTTGGGGAAGGAAGTGGTTCGCGTGGTTGTTCTTTTTTGTGTGGTTTTAGTGAGAGGATGGAATTCGTTTTTTGCGTTGTAGTAGTTGGGGAAAACAAACCTCGGTCGGCGTATAATCCGACGGACACTTTCTTCGCGCTTCATTCTGCATGCCCGTATGCAAACACGATGATGGGCCCGATACATGTGGGATACAGTACAACAGTATAATACTAGACTACTACTTGTAGGTGCACACAGCAAGCACACAAACGGCCTACAAACAAACAGAATAATAGTTCGAAGTAAAACACGAAAGCGCCGACCTTCGTGCACACTTGATCTGCAATCAAATCATGCTGGCGCCTGTGCATAAACATAGCAGCAGACGTCATCGTGTTGGGTGGGATCAATCACGATTTCAAGCCCGAAGCCTGCCCCGGACGATAGCAGCCCGCTCCACCACATCAGACATGTATGATATGTGCTGTAGCGATATGACTTGTCGTCACAAAACAACATACAATGCCTTCTACGAAGTATATGTTTACGATACTATGCGACGTACACTATACACACGGGACGAGGTCCCGCATGTGGGTTTCAGGCGACGCTGTGCTTGCAAGGCAGTAAAAAACCTCATCATGACCATCGGTAGCATCAGAGGCTATGATATGATTCCCTACCAAATCTACTCTCACAGGCTTGTGGCCTGCGCAAACTTTCTCTGGGTATGGCGAACGTGCGTCGTTATCAACCGCACTCCGTTGCTGGTACTCGTGCTGCTACTAGCTACGTATATCTCGAACGTAGAATTCCGTGCCTAACTTGAAGTTTGGAGAGCACCTGCAGTAGTACGTAGTGGACATACGAACTGCTGTATACCCCATCGCGCGAATCATCTGGATCACAGGTATTATGGTAGATTCTAACGTATAATGATGGTGATCGGCGAACGATATGGTATCGTATTACAGTAATAACATCGTTATGATGTCGCCAATATTGGGTCGCCGCACATGGCACCATCACGCACATACATAACATGATTACAACAGAGCAGCAGCAGCAGCAGTCCTCTCGCTCAGCGCGACTATCATCATCATCAGTATTATCATCATCATGGACACCAAACATGTATCGTACCTATGGTCGAGTAGTACACAGGTACGATCACCCACCATCTTCTGGACCACGCCCAATCTCCAAGGAAAAATCAGACGACGAGCTGGTAGTCGCCCGCCGGCCCGCGGCACCCTAACCCCCCCCCCGTAGACCTTGACTCCGACGACCCCGAAGTGGTTGATGTACTAGCCCCGCTGGAGGAAGAGGTCGTCGTAGATCCCGACCTCGATGAGGCTTTTGAAGAGCGAGAGCTTCGAGAAGAGGCCCCGTCATGGCCGCGCGAGCGCGAGGCTCTCGTTGTTGTTGTCGCATCAGGCGGGGTAAAAGATACGGTGTAATCTTTGTTGCGCAGGTCTTGAATCCCCGACGAGCCCGGTTTGTTGTTGTTGTTGTTGTTGCTGCTGCTGCTGCTGCTTCTGTGGCGACTGCGGCGGCGGCGGCGGCGTCGGTTAGTGCCGCTACCGTTGCTGCTGCTACCGCTGCTGCCGCTGGACGTTGTCGAGGTGGTGGTGGTGGTACCGCTGCTGCTACTAGTAGTTGAAGTAGAGTCACTGTCGTCGTCGTCGTCTCCGAGATTTCGTTTGAATGCTTTCGCCGTAACCTAGAGGTACACATTCGTACACAGGAGGTATATACGTACAGCACAGCAGCAGCAGCAGCAGCAGCAGCAGCAACAGCAGTAAAAGTACAGAGCAGCAAGAATATGATAGGACGAGCACGATTACAAGCAGTGCTGTAGCCTGTAGACTGTAGACTGTAGACTACTGCCTGTGTATATAGACATGATGCCGTCGGTATGATAGCGTCAAACTGTAGGATAAAGAACTCCTTTTGTACAAAAGGAAAGGTTATCGCCGGTATATACCAAGCACCTGATACGTACCAGGTATGATACAACGTGCTACAGCAGTTATCGTAGAGTAGTAGTAGTAGTACGTGTAGTAGAGATGACACTACTAATTAAATTCGAATCTGTGTACCTGGGCACCTGGTACGTACGTAGCCCACATGGATTGGATACGAAGGATACAGGGATAAAGCGTTCCTCGAGTTGCTGCAGAACATGATACACGGTGGTCGGCGTAGAATACGAATGGATGGATGCAAAACAAATGCATCCCACTCGCCGAATGAATACGAGTACGTACGTACTGCTGCTGTACGTAGCACTGCTGTATCCATGCTTTTTTCCTCATTTCGCTGTCGAAATGCTCTTGTGCTGAAAGAACATCTACATCTAAATACACTACATCTACATCTGCCAGGAGCGAGGGAGGAAGGAGGGGGGGGGGAGGGGGGGGGAGGAGGAGGAGGAGGAGGAACGGTCCAATTGCAGTAGAAAATGAAAGACACGAACGATTGCCACGGCTCAATGCCGCAGAGCAGCAGATTCTGAACCAGCAGCAGCAGCACAGCAGCAGCAGCAGTACAGCAGCAGGAGCAGCAGCAGCAGCAGCAGCAGCAGAAGCGGCGGCGGCGGCGGCGGCGGCGGCAGCACCAGCAGCACCAGCAGCACCGTGTACGCGTACTATACGGAAAAACGAATACGGCGGCAACTGCCGAGTAGCCTCACCTTGATGAAGGGCAGTGGCATCATCCTTCTTGTCTACTATTCTCAGCACAGAGCTCGGTCTCCCGCTGCCTGTGCATGAACTGCTGCTGTTCATATATCCGTGGTTGAAATAATCTGCTGCTGCTGCTGCTGCTGCTGTTGCCAGCTCGCTGTTGCACTCTATTGATAACAGATTGACAGCTTGAGTGAGCTTGGAGAGAGGAGCACAGGGTAGGGCCGGAGCAGCAGCAGGGCAAAACGGATAGGCTGCTGTGTTTGCGACACCCCGACGAGACTAGACCTTCACCCGCCCCGCTCTACGCGGAACATCATTGCCGGCTCTCGAACGTCGTGGACCGTGAGGAATGCGAGTAACGTTCGCGTAACGTTCGTGGGACGGGTGAATTTGCGAGCTTTCATCTCCGTTTGGCGAAATTTGAGCTGAAAATCAGATTCATTACGCCGCTATTTCACGCTCGCTCATTGGCCTGCCAGCCTTTCAGATGCCGTGACATGATTTTTTAGACTTTTTCTTTCTAATTTTGACGTGCACGGATTTCATCGAACCGAGAAAAACTGCCCTCTCTCCTGTCTATCTATCGATCGCACACACTACTACCGGTCCGCCACGAGGCTGACCTATAGAACCGCGCCCATGGTGCGAGGCCACGTCTCAGCCATCCGAGCCGTCGACGACAGATGTGCAGTGCCCCGGCCTGCCGGAAGAAGCGCCCGCTCGCGTTTCCCGAATAACCGTGATCACCGTCCTCAGAACCAGAGAGCACCTAAGAGTGCCGCAGCTCAGCACGGCAGCACAGCAGACAACAGCATCAACAGCAGCAGCAGCAGCAGCAGCAGACACCCAGATGCTAGCGGCGAGGCACGCCAAGCCTCTGACAGAAAAGGCACTACACGGGAAACTGACTTGTCAGCGGCGGAGCCGATGAGCCCAGCGGGCATGGCGCTGTCGAAGTCCGGCGATGAGGAGGAGCAGGAGCGACGGATGTCTGTGCCTAGGGAGATGGCCCCTCCATCGACGACCTCACCCGGCCAGGCGAACGCGGCGCTCGTCGCTCGAGGATCCCTGAAAAGCGGATATCTCTGGAAGATGGGTGCCAACGTGCCCAGGTGGAAGCGTCGGTACTTCGTCCTGAAGCCCATCACGATGCTCTTCTACTACATGTCGGAGCACGATACCGAGCCGCGTGGTTGCATCGACCTCGATCTGTTCGACGCCGTGCGCAAGGTGCGAGAGGTAGGTGGCGAGCAACCCACCACACGCGGTGGTTCTTCCGCGTCCTCCCCTCCTTCCTCCTCCTCGACCTCCTCGTCCGCTGCCGCGAGCACTACTTTCGAGCTGTACCGATCGGGCTGCCCTGATGGCAGCGGGTTCATGCTGGAGGCGCGCGCGGACGAGGACTGGGAGCACTGGGTGGAGGCCATCGCAAACGGACGGCACGGCAAGATGCAAGCAGAGATGGACGTGATGAAGGGAACCAACAAGGCGAGTTTTTGCGAGCGAGAGAGAGTTGTTCTTCTTTGGTCTGTCTGCTGGTGGGTGTCTACTTTTTCTCATCTGATAATTTATGTTCCTGACTCGAATGCATGTACAAGGTATACTGTACCTGGTATGATATATACGAACGTACGGTATGATTTGCCAATAATAAAAAAAATGGATTCTGCCTCCTCTCCTCTCTGTTCTGCTCTGCTTGCCGCTTGCGGCTCCTGGGCTGGGCTGTCACACTAAACAAAGCGTGCCGAGAGCCGAGAGAGAGAGATAGAGAGAGAGAGAGGATACTGGTTCTTTCCCTCGACCCCCCCCCTGGTATGTATTGATGTTGTAGTCTTTTTTAGGGTGCAACCCAAACGCCTGCGGCACCTTTCTTTCCCCCTATATGCATGATAAGAGTGTAAGCCGTGCATGTTGGTATTATATGTACCCCGAGGTACGATACAGGCGAGTACCGTGACACAGCAGCAGCAGTACGTACGTACCAGGTGTGATAGTAGCGTGGATTCGATCAGCTTGTTGTGCGTACTCGAACTTTTTTCGCTCACTCCCACATGGTTGTGTTTATGGTCGTACATATCATACGAGTCGTCGTCGGAAATTGTGGTGCTAACTAGCTGCACAGCAGTAGTTCCCAGTTCCCACTGCACTGCACTGAGCGTAGTATCTCTGTGTCGTAGTTTTGTGACCACAGAACTGGTACCTTTTTAGGATGAAGAATCGGCACGGACACTGGGTGTGCTGGATGTCGACGAGTAGAAAGGAAGGTTTAATGTGAAGAACACACACACCAGCACACACTGCTACGGCCGCGCTTCTGGTGTGGTACATACGATATTTGGCGCATCACGAGAAGCAATTTTTGTTGTTTGCTGTTGGTGATATCGATATGGCGGCCTTGTTGCTTTGCCTCATCGGAGACATGAACATCTTAATACGTTTTGAGCGTTCGTCTCGACGTCCGCCAGCCGTTCGCTTGCCTGAGGAGGCGCAGGCCAGGCATGATACGACTCGTATGTACGTCGCCGGCGCTGACAAGGCGTGCGTGCGTGGAGGATTTGTCATTTTTATTTATGTCTTTTTTTTCAGTTCTTTATATTTACGATACATGTTCATCAGGCCAACAACCAAACGCTACGAGTACGAGTATTTATACGTATAAATCAACCGTGTTCGAAAGTAAAGACTACTTCGTACTGCGGTAAGGGTGACGGCGAGCGAAGGTACGCAGCTTGCAAACATGAGTTTCGATGACATCCACGGTCTCGATTCTCGTTTATTAATATTAATAGTACAACAGGGTCTTGTTTTTTTTTTTTTTTTTTATCCTCCGGCGGATGGTCTTGTAGTACGCGTAGTGTGTACGTACTATTAATATTAATACATCAATACCGGCCCTCAAGGGACTCAGCTCCTGATATTACAGGTTTTCCAGGGCAACTCGTAATATATCCCGAAGAATACACTATTTGACTACTCGTACGTCGTACAGACGGACGTGCAGCAGAGTATTAATACTAAGGGAAAATCTAAGCCTCTGCCGTCTGGGCGACCCTCCCGGTTTCTCATCACGAGAGGGGGGCCGGTACTACTGCTGTTTACGTGGGATCGTATATTCATGCGTGCTCGTACTGGGGGGAAAAAACGGTGGCGTTCGACGTATACCGGCATACTTCAATTGATATCAACACATCAACACCAGAGAGTTCTGTAAGTTTTCGAAACGCGTATATATACGATACGCGTATACGTGCACCCGTATTCGTATTCATATGATACGTATAATGTGATTTGATACCGTCTGATCCTAAAAGCAGTACATATAATACACATACGTATACAAAAGAGATAGCGAGTCAATATCAATATTTCAACACCTCGAGCACTCGTAAGTGTGGAGGGCGTAAGCTTTATTTTTACCCATCCGCCGGAGGTTAAAAAACAAACAAACAACGAGACATACGAGAAGAAGTAAACATTAGAAAATTAGTGACTGAATTTCCGTGTCCCCCCTTCCTTCACAAGGCACGCACGCTTGCGTATATACTGGTACGTCATAAATTGCCGGGTTTTTTTTGTCATCGCAGCTTGCAGATTTGAAACAAAAAACTCAACTACGGTCAGTTGGTGCCGGACGTCCTCCTTTCTCATCCTCCTCCTCCCCCCCCTGCTGCTCCTACCGCTACAGCTCCTGCTGGCCGAGATCAGCGGGCTGGAGCAGCAGGTGGCCACCTTCCGCGGCTATGCGGACCAAAGGCACGTGACCGTCCTCGCCCTGCGTGACGAGCGGCAACGAAACCGTGAAATTGCGGCGGAACTATCCTCCCACGCGGACGCCGCCTCCGCCGTGTCCCACATGGTCTCCGCCGGCCGCCGCGCGAGACGCCGAAGCGGCAACATCGAACACGGCGACGAGGACATTGGCGAGGAGGAAGAGGACGATGCGTGTCGATTGACCAGCAGCACCCCGGTCGAAGGCTTGTTCGGGGAGCAGAGCATAGCAGCCGACCTACCTGTTGCGCCGGCTGTTGCTGCGGCGGAGGCGGTGGCGCGCGCGGGGAGAGGGGATGCGTTGCCCGGCGGTAAACCGAGCTCTCCGAGAGGGGCTCCGGTAACGGCAGCGGAGCGGGTAGCAGGAGCCGCGGCTTCTCAAAAGTCGCCCTCTTCGGCGAGCGCGAGGGAACGCAAGGAACACGGCGTGAGCGCTAAGAATGCTGTGGCAGCGGAGGCGGCAGCAGGGGGGGGGGGGGGNAGAGAAGGGGGGGGGGGGGGGGGGGGGGGGGGGGTGGAGGGGGGGGGGGGGGGAGGGGGAGCAAGCGTCGTTGGAGGCGATTGGCAAGGCTCTCGCCGAGGCTGCGAAGGAATTGAGCCGGCGCGGGGCGGCGTTTGAGGTGGAACGGGACGCGAGGGTGGCGGTCCAGTCGAGGGTTAAGGAGGCGGATAGGTTGACGCGGGCTGCGGAGCTGCGAGCGGAGGCATCGGAAGCGGCTGCTGCGAAGGTCAGGGGGCGGGTGTCCGTGCTGGAGAGGAACGTGGAGTACTTGCAGGGCCAGCAGCGGGCGTTGCGGTGAGCACAAGAATGAAGGGAGCGAGAAGGAGTTACTGCCGTACCTTGTTGCCATGAACCAAACCGTGATTCGAACCCGTGAACGAACGAGCCCGTGATTCGAACGCGTGAACGGAACGACCATCCTTGTCGGGAATATAAAACCCCATTTGATATGATATGTACACATGAGAGTCCAAAAGGTGGATTTTATTTCGGGTCAGACCCTATATTTCTGCTGTCACGTTTATGGGGACGAAACTACTCGGAGTTAGTGTGGATTCATTTTTGCAGTAATGTGTACGATGTACGTAAAAAAGAAACCGAGACGAATTAAACCGAGCCGACGGAACGGAACGGTTTGTTGATGTGGGATGGTTGTTGTTTTTTTTTCCTTCTTGTTTTGGCGAAAAAGAGCGAGGGGTGGCGGAGGGAGAGAGGGGGTACGTACTTTTTGGAGAAAAGAGATACGAGTATTACTAAATAGATGGAAGAAGTGGCAGAAGGATGGGTGGATGGAATGGGCGAGTGGATGTGGATGGCGGGGTTGGTGGCTCGTGAGGTCGTGCGCTATGTGTCATTACCCTCGTAACCTGGTACCTGGTGTGTGTGGTACATCATACGAGCCATCCCCTGTAATAGGTCGTGCGTGCCTTGAAACCGTTATTTCTAGGGCTGGGCACTGGCTGACTCAGTCAGTATATAGCGGTTATACTGTCGTCAAAATTAACCAGTATACTGGACTGCAGCAGTGTACTGCTGCCTCTCGCCTCTCTTTTCTCCTCCCCCGAATCGCATTTGGTCGGTTTGCGTACTATATTATGGCGTGTTTCTTGGACGTACGCAACGTACAGCCTGCTGGCGAATATACTGGCCGGTTCAATCAGTAGATTTCTACTGCCAGTAGAGATTTCTACTGCCAGTAGATTACTACTGCCAGTACATATTGCTGTGCCAGTGCCCAGCCCTAGTGTTTTCTCGTACCGGACATGAGCATCGTACCCGATATGAGCAACATCAGCGCACCCCTCTTAATTCTTACAAAAATCGGTGGTCACGGTCTTGCCTTCGTACTATTAAAAAGAGTGCCCCAGCCTGCCGCAGCTGTTGTCGACTTGACTTAAGTGGGAAAACGCAGCGAACGCTGGAGACAAGCAACAAGGAAGAAGGAGATTTGTTCAGTCTTGGGGTCAGGGTAGATGAGAGACGAGATATATACAGCACGAACGACCGGAAATAGTTTTCAACTTTTGGCATCACCATTCCAAGCGAATGCTGCTGCTGCTGCCACGTCAAAGGAACACGCTGCTTGCTTACGGAGAAGATGCCCTTTGGCTTCATGTATGATGTGCACGGTCGCCCCGGTTATCTAGAAGTTAACCACGAAGACAGCTGAGGTTGATGTCGGGGGTTCGAGTCTCCCTCGTGTGGATAATTTTATTCTCAACTTGGCACCCAACTGGCCTGTTGTCGAGAGCGCCTATTATAGCGTGGGTAGGCACAATTCGACGCAAGTCGACGAGGGAAGGAAGAAAGTGCTGAAACCTTCTCGCGATAAAAATGCAAGGCACGTACCATAGTGGGGAGGGGGGAGAGGAGCCTCCTACGATGTGACCCTGGGTCTGAGTTACACGACTAAAGAGGGAGAGAGACAAGAAGGGCGAAAATAATAAATGGGATGGAAAATAGAACAGATGGGGCACAGCGGCATGCATGACCCTAACCCTATGAACTTCATCCCCCATACCAGGTATGTACGTCGCCCTTTTGCGTTTATTCAGCAGGGGAGCGAGCAACGACGCAACGTTTTTTAGGTTGGACCCTTTTGTCTTTTTTTTCAGCAGTGCGTACTTGAAATTGGTGCGAAATTGCGGACTGTCCGTCGAAGCTGGTCGACAGAGGGCTGCTGCTGGCTGCTGCTGCCGACTTCCTTCTTCTCTCTTTGTGACTTAAGCACGAATGTTACGCGCGTTTTGTCTTGCACTCATAAGTTCCTTCTGGTTGTTTCTCTGTTCTTGCGTCTGGTCATTAGTGCTGGTGTACCTACAGTAAGCCTCTGAAGAGAGTGAGAGGACCTGCAGTCATCGATCGTCGCCGGCGTAATGTTGCCCAGCAATAAAGCCCACCAGTGTTTAAAAATATATATTTTACACGTCATTATTTATTAATTTTTATGGCCTGATTTGGTATTTCGTCCTGCGGGTCTATTTTGTTTTTTTGAAAGAAAAGGCACTTTTATCTATACTATTATATTGATATATGTATGTTGTATATACCTGGTATATCATATCATACCTTTTGACTGCTTCAGGTTGTTGGTAAAGTCAGCGCGAAGCCAGTACGTTATGTTCAATGCTGTGTGTGTTGAGTATCCACGTCACTTATATATGAAGCTGGATCTGCCATGCCAATATATATGCCAATGCAACCTGCCCGATGCCGTTGAGTTTTGCTATTTTAGGCTGCAGGCTACGCAATAACGTGTGTGGGTGTTCCTTCACATTTTTAAACCGTTCTCTCCCACCGTGGTGAGATTTTCACTTTAATTTGAAAAAATAAAAATGAACCAATATCTGAGAGCGCCTTCGTGGCGTGGGTAGGCGGAATCCGACGCAGGTCGACGAGGGAAGATAGTGCTGAAATCTTCTCGCGATAAAATACAAGGCACGTACCGTACGAGTGGGGAGGGGGGAGAAGAGCCTACTTAGTGACCCCAGATCTGAGTTACGAGGGAGAGAGAAAAGAAGGGCGAAGATCATAAATGGGATGGACAAAAACAAATGAAATCCGTCGACATCCAGCACAACCAGTGTCCCTGCCGATTCATCCTATTATATGTATTAATAGATACAATGAGTAGAAATAACAGGTTTAATGTGAAGACAACAACAACGACGAGCTCTGTGGCCCGGTACGAAAGCCACAACATACACACGCCAGCAATTCAGATACATTTAAAGATTGAGAGAAAAACTAAGGTCCGGCCGATCGACCGCTCACCCCCCCCCTCCCACCAATACCAACCTGGTGTGTTCTCTGTATATCATACCTCGTATATACATGTGAACATGACTATCATCCATACGCATGTATACCATAATGCTGTTGGTAGTTGGTAGGATTACAAAATTATCGGCTCCTCCGCCCTAGTTTCAATCATATTTTTTTGTATGCGCGTTTTTTTTTTACCTTGACGAATCCGACCTTCGCTTTTCTTCGAATTATGAGACGTTGTTGCTGTTGTTGTTGTCTTCACATTAAACCCGTTCTTTCGTATATACGTTGTATGATATATACGACATGTTATTGTTGCTGTTGTTGTTGTTGTCTTCACATTAAACTCGTTTCAGTTGCTATACTCGTACGACGCATAAATACAATATGCGCAACTTTTACGTAGATTTGTCTGACTTTTGTGTTTTGTTCACTCTTACTCTTTTCTATTGGTACTCTCTCCCTTTCACCAAGTACAACGCCAGGAAGCAAGTTTTGTCAAATCCCCAAGTCTCCTTTACACCGTATTATGTAGTTTCTGACCAGAGCTTGTTGTGTACATAATATTATCTGATAAACAATCCTTACGGACACTCTGGGGCGCTGGGGGTGTGTGCTGAATGTCGACGCGGTAGAAACAATGTGAATGAAGTATCATATGCATGTACAATGGACACACCAATGTAAACACAAATGCTCCATGTGAGTGCAACATGCCCGGCCGTATATTTCGAGTATCATTATTATTATATTATTCCTATATAGTATTAATACGAAGTTGGCTGCCTTCGGTATTTCACTGAAGTAGTGCTGCTGTTGTATATTGCCACATACATGTCGTGATCGTGTTCTCGCTGCCCTCTCGCTGTATATATTGCGTCTCGCCGTATGATATACTTCAAAGTGTACTGCTGTTTTTTTATTTGTGTTCGTGATCGTGTGTTTTGTGTTGCGTTCATTTCCGCCCACTCATCCATCATTCGGAGATCGTCATCCATTCGGAGATGAGAAAGGGCTGGCCCGGCCTGGCTCGACGACGCACCTACCACACTCAATCCCCCCCGGTAGAGCTTGCGACTTGTCGGAGACAAATGGTTGGCATGCACTGCTTAGTACGAAACAAAGAAAGGAGCTATATATTTTATGTATAATGCGGAGTACTATTAACAAATCGTCCGGTAACATCTTGGATCAATGTACGGGCGTAGAAACCTGCTATATAACCCCAAACCCGACCATACTATGAGTGACCTGGAAAATTCCAAGAAATATCCTGCCAGACGAAGTGCTCAATACCTATACATAGGAGGCTGGGCGAAATGCTATTAATATAATATACGATCGTATACGAGTACGAGTACCTGGCATTAATAATAGCTAAACAATGGGTCATTGGAGCTACCAGGTATTTGGTTTAGGGTCGTTTATCTCGAATATATGGTATATTAAAGCTCCAGGTATTTGGTTTAGGGTCGTTTATCTCGAGTATATGGTATTTATTAAGCTCCCCCTCCTCCGCCGCCCAGCAGACGCCAAAATTGTCCGCGCGCGGTTTTATTTTGAAAAAAAGTTGAAGAACAAAAAAGACACCTCCTCCTCACCTGCTCTGCTTGGAGATCGGAAAAACCGTCGAAACTTATTTTATACTTACTTATGCTTCCATCTTTGCACGTATTTTTATACATACATGTGCATACAGTATATACATATTATATATATGTCCATATAAATACGATGGCGGCATGTGATATTTGGGTGACGGTTTGTGGAACGCGGCGTTCTGTCGACAAAAAGCATGCTCGTTAACCTATTCAGAACTGAAAAAACCTATCTCACACTAATTCCAAGTAGTTTGTACCCAAAAACGGGGGACCAGTTCTTGAGCCGGGTTAAGAACTGGTTCCACACATTTGGGGATAAACTACTTGGGATTAGTGTGGTTTTTTTTTTCAGTTCTGAATGTGGCTGCTATTCATTGGTGATGGTACATATGATACCATGACCCTTTTTTGTCGTAGTGACTGCTGTCTGGCCCGCACAGCAGTCAGCAGTTGGCTGCTCTTGTTGTCTTGATCTTCCTTTTGCGCCCTTTCTAATCTCAACGTTGAAGATTCTGTGAAATGGCCTTGTATATTAGAGATCTATCTCGCGTACTACGAGTACTGCTGTGTACTTGTAGTCTGCCTGTGACTACAGCAGTAGATAGAGCTGTAGTAAGTATATTCGTAATAATTCCTTGTATATATTACGAGTATGTCTTTTAAGTTTGTCATGTTTCGGAATATTGAATGTTTATTAATGCTCGCTGGAATCCTTGGAACCCTTCTGACTCGTCACAAATAACAAGTCTACTATTAATAATACTGTTGTAATGCTGTACGAACGGCGTGTATTACTTATTCATAGATTCATGTTTTTGTGATCTATTGGTCACAGCAGTCTACGTGTGTGTGTGTGTGTTCTTCACATTAAACCTTCCTTTCTACCCGTCGACATCCAGCACACCCAGTGTCCGTGCCGATTCTTCATCCTAAAAAGGTACCAGTTATGTGGTCACAAAACTACGACACAGAGATACTACACTCAATGCAGTAAGCAGAGCAGACAATGCAACGCCATATACGACAGGCAAGACCTACCCTGCTAGCAATCCAGGTGCATGCAAGAGAAAAAAAGAGAAAAAAAGAAAAAAGCGAAAAGAAAAAATAATAAAAAGTAAATATACTGAAGCAAGTCAACAATCAAGCAACCAAATAAAAAGCATGACAAAAAAAGAAAGAAAGTGTCGTGCTTCTCCCAGAGGAGATGCGACCTCCAATAAAAAACCAAATGAAATGAAAAAAAATGAAATGAAATGGACCGAAACAGCGCCAACATAGCAAGACTGAGAACGACGTAGCCTACAGCAGCAGCACCGGTAATCCCGGTATATTTTTTCTTGTACGCATCAACAGCGGTAAACATGATTGGTTCTGAATCATGGTGAACTTGGAACATGAACATATGGTATAGTAGTGTGTGTGTTCTTCACAAACCGTCCTTAAGCTACCCGTCGACATCCAGCACACCCAGTGTCTGTGCCGATTCGTCATCCTAGAGAGATACCGGTTCTGTGGTCACAAAACTAAGACACAGAGACACTACCCTGCAATGCAGTAAGCAGAGCAGACAATGCAATGCCATATGTGTGTGTTCTTCACATTAAACTTTCCTTTCTACCCGTCGACATCCAGCACACCCAGTGTCCGTGCCGATTCGACAGGCACGACCTTTATTTACCCTGCTGACAACCCAGCTGCGTGAAAGAGAAGAAAATAAAAGAAAAAGCGAAGAGGGAAACATATAGAATAAAAATACGCGGTATTTATTATTGCCGACGGCGCTGCCAGACGCCAGTGTGGAGAACTTCGGACTACGTACATATGTATATACCAGGTATAAGAATAGGCACGTATATACGACCCCCATACATATTATACGAAGACCAAAGACCCCGCGCAAGGGGGGGAGTATATTCTATAGGCTTAAATCGGCGGCTTCACCTTTCATCAGCAGACCAACGGACCTTCACGAACACCAGACTCTTCATTTTTCAGGGGGATACAACAATCAGGACCAAATATGCTCATTAATAATAATAGTAAAAACACTAAGTTCCTCTCTTGGGCACGGTCTTCTAGGGGCGCTTCTGTCTCCCTGCGTCATCTGTATTCTGTTTCGTTTCAGAATTTGTTTTTTATTTGTCTTTTTGTTCTTATTTTTCGGTTCGGCTTGTGTCGTTATGTTCTCTTACCCGGTACGTTAGCATCTCACTTGCCTTGCCCATTAATTTGCGTTTATTTTGTTTTGGTTTTTCTCTGTTTCACAGCAGTCTTGTGACCACAGAGTTTGTTGTTGTTTGTTGTTTTTCTTCACATTAAACTCGTTTCAGTTGCTAATCCCTATAGTCTGATCTAGCAAGATCACGGCCCGTGGTCACAAAAGTGCTAGAGCCATCAGAGAATCCTAAAGAACACGTACACTTAGCAGGGAAAGGATACACAAGTCCGAAGAGGTACACCTAAAATCCCTACAGCATGTTATGCGTGTCCAAAACTGAACTACACGCCCGCAATCTCCATTCGACTACAGCAGCATCGTCCCCCCCCCCCCCCCCCCCTCTTTACCAATGAATTTGCCGACTACAGCGTAACTACTGTCTGAAGTGCTGTCTGTACAAAAACAAACGGTAGGCGTGGGAACAAGATGGAGCACGCAGCTGCTGTCTGAAGTGCTGCCAGAATGACAGTCCGCGGGCACAAAGTGAAAAAGAACAGCCAACCAAAGCCATCATGTCCATTGACAATTACCCGAATCTATCCTGAACGGTCTGTGTTAGGCACAGCATTATAAACATCGACACTGATTAGGAATCGTTCCACATTGAAGGGGTCTTCCACGATCAGGCACACAATGAAGGCACCCGGGGTGTCCGCGCCATCTCTGCCGCGTCTCTCTACAAAACCAGTGACGTCATCCACACCGACCCAACAACAACATTCGGGGGAAAAAGCGAAGAATTTGTCAACAGAAAAACAAAAATGTTCGTCCGTCACGGGTCGATGTCGTCCGTGCTCCGGATCGCTTCTCCTGTGCGCTGCTGTGCTGCTGCGCCGGCGCGCTGCTGTGCTGCTGCTCAGGCGCGCCGCTCCGGTGCCGCTCGGCCAGTCCTAGCACGACCACACTCGACCCGCTCCGTCCGTACACGCTCTCGTTGCTGTCCTTCCCAGTCGGCTCCTCGCTTTCTCTCTCGTTGCACTCAGGGTGCTTGGTCTGAAAAATAAAAATTCTCGCGCTGAAGGGATTGACCAGTCCAACAACAGCTCGTCGCCACACGCTCCCTCCTCCTTTGATGGCGAAGCCAGGTTACTGAGACAGTACAGCTCCCTCTAGCAAACA
>MEHQ01003495.1:49105-68070 GCA_008828725.1 Saccharina japonica
CCCGGCCTTCTTTTCTGCTTTCTCTTCGCTAAAACGAAATCAGAGCTGAGCTTTGCCAGGCGCGACACAAGGCCCAACTGGTCCGCGCGCAGAAGGCCGTCCTGAAGAAGGAAGTCCGTGACATGTGGTCGAGAAACGCGTCCCTCTCGTCGTCCTTATCGTCGAGGGCGTTGCCGCCACCGCCTCAGCAGCGGCGTTCCTCCGTCACCCCGACCAGCAGCGGCGGCGGGGGCGGGCTCTCCCTCTTCCAGCAGCGCCACGATCAGGACCACCAGTCCATGCGGTCACGGACATGGGCCTCGATGGGTGACCTCGCGCAGGCAAACGCTGCCTCCTCGTCTTCGGCTTCTTGCTCTGCTGCTTCCGCTTCTGGTAGCGCTGCTGCTGCGGCTGCGGCTGTTGCGGCTGCGGTGGCTGCCGGTAGCGGCGGTGGTGGCGGTGGTGGTGGTGCTTGTGCTGGATCGATGAGCTTGAAGAGGAGGTCCATGACCTCAACTTCCTTTGCCGACGTTGCGGAAGAGGGGGAGGACGAAGCCGCGGCAGGCGCCGCTGCCGAGTTTGTTGGGGGAGGATTAGGAGGAAGGGAGACCGTCGGGGAGGGGGCCGCGCGCGGTGGCGGCAGCGGCCGCGGAAGTGGTACTAGCGGCAGCGGTATGTTTAGGCCGTGCCTTTCGAGGGCGAGTTTGGCGGCGTCAGACGAGGGAGGGGAGACGGACTTCGCGGACCAGACCATGTCGGAGGTGAGTTTTTTTTTTTTTTTTTCGTGTGTGCGGCAGATATATACAGTAGTAAATGACGGATTTATATGCCAGGAAGCAGCAGGATCAGTAGCAAGGCAACGGCAGGACCTAAGTGTTGTTTTGCTCTTGTAGCTCTTGGTCCATTGCTCCTTCAGCAGTAGTTGGCTGGCGACATGTTGTCATCTCAGTGGGGAGTCAAGCGAAATGTTGTTTTGGGTAGCGATGCGTCCGTCCGTCCACTCCCGTCCACTCTGCTCCTCCTCCCCCCTTCCCCCTGTCTCCGTTATCATTGTTCTGTCTCCTTTTGTCCTTCCCCCGTGATGCGGTCTGCTTTTCCACCTGATTTGTGCATCCTCCTTGTGCTTTTGCATCTTCTCATTTTCGTTCCCATTATCCTTTCTCCTTCCACCTTCCTCCCTCGTTTTTACGACCTGCGCCTGCAACCTTCTTCCGTCGATAGGCGTCCGACTTCGAATGCGACAACGAGGGGAACCCGTCGACGACGGCGCGGTCCCGAGGCCACTCCAGCCACGAGGCCGCCAGCAACCTCTTCCGGGAGCGCGTTCGCGGGACCATCCGCAAGCGGGTGGGGGAGCCGCAGGTGCCTCCCCTCCCCCCGCCGAGACACCTCCGAGTCGTGCAGGCGGTCAAGCGAATCCCTTCCCAGACCGTAATAACGCCGAAGCAGCCCGAACTCCGCCGAGGCGCTAGCGGCGGTGGTATAGCCGCTCCTGTGCCAGTTGCGGCGGCGGGACCGGGTGCGGGCGGTGTCGGGGGTGGTGTGCCCGTGGGAGGGTTAGGGGTGGCGGGGCTTTTCCACGAGTTCCGGAAGGGTATGGTGGACATGGCCGCGCAAGAGATGGGGAAGACGCTCGCGCGTTGGCCCGGGGGAAGCATGCCGAGCGTCGGCTCGCTGGCCTCCCTGGCTGCCGGGGGTTCCGCCGCAGGGGCCGGCTACAACAACTTCAACAGCAACAACAGCTTGAGCATGAGCGGCAATTTTAACAGCAACAACCTGCAGACGCCCCCCGGGTCGCCCCGCTCGGCCGCAGCCGGTTTCTCCTCGGCGCTCACGGACTCCCCAGTCCGGTGGGGCTCGTCGTCATCCCACGGGTCGACCGCGTCCTCCGAAGCTGGGACTAGCTCAGCAGGGAGAGGGAGAGGAAGAGGAGGAGGAGGAGGAGGCGCGGGAGGGGGTGACGTCGTTCGGGCGGTGGATGGCGCGGCAGTCTCCTCCCCGTATCACTCCGTCGCGACCGCGACGGCCGGTCTAGCGGCTGCTGCCGGTCTCGCCGGTGGTGGTGGTGGTGGTGGTGGTGGTAGCAGCGCTACGAACCTTCTTTCGATCGTCGCCGGCGGTAGCGGTGGCGGCGTTGGCGGGGGTGGCTTGAGCGGAGCGCTCACCAGGGTAGGTTCGGTGTCGTCACGCACGGCGTTGATCCAGGTTTCCGACCTGGAGCTCGCCGAGCCTTGCGGCACGCGAATCAGCGCCGGGGACTCGGAGTTTTCCGCCCAGCGCTCCAGCGGCGTTACGGACGACACCATCGCAAACGGAAGAGGAGGAGTTCCAGGCGAAAGTGGGGGCGAGGAAAGGAGAGGAGGGCACCAGCAGCAGCAGCGGGATGGGGGGGTGGGGCAGGGGGGGCTCGCGGCCTCGGCACCCAAGAAGAGGCGGGCGTCCGCGATGGGGCCGAGGCCCGCCGAGGAGTACTACGAGCTCCTGTTCTCGACGCAGGTGATAGGCCTGCAGTTCAAGGAGCTCGCTGGCGGGGGAGGCGTGTGCGTTCAGGGGATGAGCGGGTACGTCGGGCCGACGCCCACGGGTTTCTCGGGGGAGAGGCTCAGCCCGGGGGTCGGGGATGTCCTGGAGTCGTACAACGGTGTGTCGGCGAAGGGAAAATCGGCGGACGTTGTTGCCCGGGAGCTCGCTCGGTGCGGCCGCCCGCTCCGCCTAGGGTTTCGGTCGGTGCACTCTGAGCTATACGTGGGAGAGGAAGAGGAGGAGGGGGGCGCGGAGGATGCGGAGAGGGAGGGGGGAGGAGGTGGGGGTGGGTGGGTGTGCGAGGGTTCGAACGAGGGGGAGGAGGGTCGGAGTGGTGGCGGGAGGCCGCTTCTTTCGACGCAACGCGTGGGTGGGAGCCCGTGGATGGGGGGTGGGCAGCAGCAGCAGCGGCAGGAGCAGAAGCAACAGCTGCGTGACGGCGGGGGGGCGAATTCGTGCAGGGATGACGTTGCGTTTTCGTCGCCTGCCCACCCTTGGGCTGTCTCGTCGTAGGTGCTAAATCGTAAAATAGAGTCCATGCGGGACCGGGTGTTTTATTTTTTTTAGCGATTTTCGTTGTTGTCGTTGTCGGGGGAAGTGGAGGAGCCGGGGTGGGGGGGGGAGGGGATAGGGGGGTGTTGAGAGCGTTCCGCCTCGCGGGAGTCTTCACTGTCTGGTAACGTGAGACGGCTTTGTGTCGCACGTGTTGGATGTTTTGGTGCTCGTTGTGGTGGGGCTATCGTTTTTTCTTGCTTTTGTCCCGGTTTTGTCCTCGCGATTCTTCTCGGCGAGGCCTTTTTTATCAGGGATTGGGCTACAAGACGCCCCCCCCCCCCCCCCCCCCCCCCCCCCCCCCCCCCCCCCCCCCGCGGCGCAAGGAAGGGAGGAAGGCGTTCTGCCTTTGTAGGTTGATTTGATTTGACGCATTTTGACGCTAGAAGCGGTAGCTTTGTTGATTAATTAGAAGAGTACAAGTACTTGGCTTGAGAGCCCGTACAACAACTCGGTCCGCCTCTCGGGTGATGACCGGTTTAACCATTAATAAAAAAAAACAGGGGGGAAACAGGGGGGTGGGGGGGGGGTGGGGGGTGGAGTTGCACTGCTGTGGTGGATGGTTTACTCGGTCGTTACCCTTCTTGGAGTCGGGGTTGGAAAACGAGCATAATTTCACTAGCCAATCGGAGAGCGATGAGTTGCCGTGAATTTGGGTCGTGTACCAGGTAGCAACGAGTGCGTTTTTCGCCTGATTGCGGTTGTGATCACGCGGGGAGGAGGGGGGAAAGTACGTTTCGTGCTGAATGTAGGGGCGGACACTTCAGTAATAGCCTGCGGGTGTTCTGCTCAAACAAGAAAAAGAAGAGCAGCATTCATTATAGGATGCTGCATTTATTTGTAGGCAGGTCGCATGGATGGGCGAATCTATGTTATTGTGTCGGCTATATTTTGTTTCTTCGAAAAACGTTCTGTGGGTCCCCGCCTTTGGCTTGTTTTGTGTACTTAGTTGTGCTGTGTGGTGTGCCGTGTGAAATAGGGCGTGGTACAATATGTTGAGCGCGCGCTCTGTTTGTTTGCCCCCCCCCCCGCGTGTGGCGCGTTTTTTCGGTTACACCAACAGCCTCCCTTTTTCTGCCATCTGATATTATTGTTACGAAGGCCAAAAAAAAAAAGGTACTCCTCTATTGGTTGGTGTGCTACTACTATATATATGCTACTACTATTACTATTTTTCGTGTACGGTACTTTGTAGCTCTTGTCTAGCAGTGGTAGCATACAGTAGTATCCTGATTCGGTAGAGGTGGTTAGTGCTCGTGGCATCACTGCTGCTGCTGCTGCTGCTGCTTATATACGTGCTGTTTTGTTGTTTCGTGTGTGCGACTTGTAAGCTAGTTTTTACATGCAATGAATATCATGTCGATTAAACTTTGAAACATAAAAATAACCAATACACTCTTCTTGTCCGGAATTATAAAGAACGTTTCGAGTATTTATACGTATGAGTATGATACCCAAGCGTTTCTTATATTTCCGGACAAGAGTGGTCGTATACCCCACAGGATGTGCGCGCGCGTTGTCCGGGCGTGATTTCTTCCAGGTTTATTAATGTTTCAGGTTTTTTATGTTTTTTTTTTTTGCGTCCTGTCTTGTGGTTGGTAGAAACACGCGTACGTACGTAGGTGGGGCGAGGAAGACGACTTGGCTCTGCTTTGTTGTTTTAAGTTTATTTTTTTCGTAATTTCGCCGAGCGACATCCATTGCCTCGGTGGTGACGGGTCGTTCGTTCCGTAGACCAGGGTCACAAGGAAGAGTACGTTAGAAGGAAGGTGATGGTGGTGGTGGTTATGGCGACAGCTTCGGTCACGAGAAGTCTTTCTCTGATACCACATTGCCAGTAGCAGTAACTATATGGGCCACCATGTGGCGGTAAACAGAAGTTGCTGTCATACCACAGACAGGATGACACCGGGAGGGTTGTTGCTGTTCATTCATCGCTGTGATGGAATGGATCGAACATGGAATAAATGGATGTTGTTACAATCTGCCTTTTTTTTTCTCCTACGAGTACATACATACGTATCATATTTGCACGACGAGAGGAGGAGTGAGAGTTCTTACTTTCTTCTTCGTTTTTCATGTGAATTTTACCCTTTATTTGAGTATCCCTACCTTTTTGTTTGGCTACGGATTGCTGGTTGGTTTTCGCTCCTTATCGTGTTGATGGTGCGGTTAACAGCAAAACATGTCTATATCCGCGGTTCTCGTTTGTTGCGGTTGTTTAGATCTGGTTGGGAGCAGGAACGGCGAGAGGGTGGCGCCCGCTGCTTGTTTCCCCCTTTCTTGTAGAAGACTGCCATTAATAGAGACGAGGAAGGGGCGATGAAAGGAAGATTGATCAACAATAATAATGATAATAATAGCAAAAAAAGGAACAAACAAAACCGCTGCCCAATACGACGTAGAGCAGGGGGGGGGCTGTCCGTTGTACCATCATACTGCTATGCACAGAACTGGTATCTCTCTAGGATGAAGAATCGGCACAGACAATGAATGGGTGTGCTGGATGTCGACGGGTATATAGAAAGGACGGTTTATGTGAACAACACACTACGAATATTATGCGGCGAGTGAGTGGTCCCTCTAAAGTGCCAGACTGCAGCATGTATGTATGCGCCAGCCAACAATATCGGCACTATCATAGCGGTATAACCGGCACTAACTACTCCGCACACTAACACACTATTAATACTGGTGAATCCCATCAGCTGTGCCCAAGACGATCCTATATTGTCTGTCACATCTCATCTCCTCCGAGGGAAGCACGACACTTCATACTCCTTTCTTTTGTCTTTTTTTTATCGTTTTTGTTTGTTTGCTTGTTTGTCTGTTTGTCTGTTATTAATACTACATTTTTACCTGGTACGTACGTACGTATTTACTTTTCATTCTTTTTTTCCCCCATTTTTTCGCTTTTCGCTTCTTTTTTTGTTTTCTTCTTTCACGCAAGCAACTAGATTACTAGCAGCGGGGTAATCGTATTATAGGTCGTGGCTGTCGTACATGGCATTGCATTAATAATCTGTTCACTGCATTGCCAACAAACGTATTGTTAGTTTGTACGAGTAGTATTTATGTGTCGTGGTTTCGTGACCACAGAAGAACTGGTATCTCTCTAGGATGAAGAGTCGGCACCGACACTGGGTGTGCTGGACGGGGGGGGGTAGAAAGGAAGGTGTAATGTGAAGAATGCAAACAAACACATATCTTCGACGGGTAGAAAGGAAGGTTTAATGTGAAGAATACACACACACATTAAAACCGGCCTTTCTACCCTTCCTTCCTTCGACATCCAGCACACCCAGTCAGTGTCCGTGCCGATGCTTCTCATCCTAGAGAGGTAGAAAGAGCGGTGTAATGTGAAGAACAAAAACAAACACACATCTTCGACAGAATGATATGGCTGTGGCCTGTGGTGTTTATCATATCATAGTTAGTTGACTGACTTGTAACCCTCAAAATCCTGAACGTCTGGGAAATTTCTATGAATAACCGTAGTCTGAATGGGTATGATATTGCACATAGGCGATAGATAGTGGGGGGTAATTACAACGACCACCGCCGTAGTACGGTATCAACCATTTTGAATATATATGTGCGGACTATATATACGTACGACCAGATAGATATCAACCAAGTTCGTTGACACTCATACCAGGAATATTACCTCTTTTTTTTGTTTGTTCCATCCCATTTATTATCTTCGCCCTTCTTGTCTCTCCCTCTTTTATTAAAAAAATTAAAAAAACAACAGCTAGCTGTGAGCTCGAGGATTTCGTCGAAGCTCATATTTGCTAGCTGAGTGTAATACTTCGATCGCGCGTAGGTCTTGCCTGTCGTATATGTCGTTGCATTGTCTGCTCTGCTTACTGCACTGAGTGTAGTATCTCTGTGTCGTAGTTTTGTGACCACAGAACTGGTACCTTTTTAGGATGAAGAATCGGCACGGACACTGGGTGTGCTGGATGTCGACGGGTAGAAAGGAAGGTTTAATGTGAAGAACACACACACAAACTTACGGATTTTATATGTCCTCATGTAGGATGTACATCCCGTATGAGGGGGACACAATCTGAGGCTGTAGAATTCAGCAAGTGTGTCGGAGGACCATCATGATGATAGTAAATAGGACCAAATATTAATATTGTTAGACCAACTATTATCGGAAATTTATTTTTGGGCCCTCAGAACTGAGTTTTTTAGCCAAAAATACGCGATTTACTCGACGGCACGGCCAAAAACACCGATAGACTCGTCAGGATGCCCCCCGTAGTTTTCGTAGAGCTTTCTGACGTACTTTTTCGTTTCTCCAGGGTCGTAGTTTGACTGTTCGTCCAAGTTGCCAGTTCTGAGGACATGATGATTTTTAGCCAAAAATCCTCAAAGATCCAGTATTTTTGGCCCCAGTTCTGACCAACAAGCCTTATTTCTGGAAACTGATTATTTGTGATTAGTTGCGCCAAAAATCAAAACGAGACCCTAGAAAAACGGAGAACTGCTCCAGAAAGCCCTCGAAAAACTACGGGGTGGATCTTTAGGAGTGTATCGGTGTTTTTGACTGTCCAACGGAGTAAAACGGGTATATTGGGCCTAGAAATCAGTTCCTGGAGCCCAAAAATAATGTTTCCATAATAGTTGGCCTTAGTAAAAATAAATAGGGAAATATGTAGGTTTTTGTGTGTATCATAGGTCCTATTCACTATCGCATGGTCCTGTAATAATAGTCGTAACTCAGATCTGAGATCTGGGGTCACAAAGTAGGCTCTTCTCCCTCCTCGCCCACTACGTGCGGCGGTTCTTGCCTTGCATTTTTATCGCGAGAAGTTTTCAGCACTTTCTTCCCTCCTCGTCGACTTGCGTCGGATTCCGCCTACCCACGCCACGAAGAAGGCGCTCTCAGCAATTAACAGCCGATTTTCCTAATTGAGAATTGCCTTTCCGATGAGAATGAAAATCGAAAATATTGGGTTTTGAATTGTAAGAGATGTACTTCCCTAACAGTGTTATTCTTCACTGTAAACTAAAGTCAGTTGTGACACCCGTAGATGACGAAAAAAAAAACGAAATCGGCATCGGCAGTCTCAAGATATCGAGGATCCCAGAAAATCTGTATTTATGGGCGAGGGACCTCGCTCATAAATGCAAGTTCCCTTTAATCCTTGATTTTTCGAGCCTGTCAAGGCCGATTTCAATTTTGTTTTCGTGGATCGATACCTACCATCGAGGAACATATTTTCTAGGTTAAATTTTGATCGTGAGCGAAATACAACTCTTAAACGATAACAAAGTACTAAAATCGATTTTCATTCTCATCGGAAAGGCATTTCTCAATTAGGAAAATCGGCTGTTAATTGGTTCCTTTTTATTTTTTCAAATAAACTAAAAATCTCACCACGGCGGTGGGATTCGAACTTGGGGACCAATGATAGTAAGCCTTTGAAGCTGACCACTACTCTACCGGGGCGACCGGCATATAGACCTATCTATATACCTCACGTACGTGTGATAAGATAACGCACCCGGGACGAGATTATTTTCCTTTCGAGACGAGTTTCTCTGCGTAAAAAAGCAAAAAAAGCTTCGTAAGGGAGGGGGGGGGGTACACAACGAGCATGATGGTCGCTCTGGAAAGATCTCGCGACGGGTTTTTCCATATATATAAGTTTTACACGAACGAGGTGCCCCTACGGGATTGATTGTCGTTGGCTTCATCTCCTGGGGGGAGTGTCGCAAACGGTTAATAATAAGCTCTCCGCGCCCGATATTCTCGTGCGATGCGACGAAGACAGCCACGAGGGCATAGTAATAATGAACTCGACCGAGTGGGTCCCCGGCTGGCAGTACTCCCTCCAGAAGAAGCGCTTTGAACAAGCCATCACGCCTGACAAACCTACGACCCGCGCCCA
This sequence comes from Saccharina japonica, assembly GCA_008828725.1. Lineage (NCBI taxonomy): Eukaryota > Phaeophyceae > Laminariales > Laminariaceae > Saccharina > Saccharina japonica. The sequence goes on from MEHQ01003495.1 coordinate 58,066, forward strand.
CCTCACTCACTGCTTTGTGGAGCTCAAGAGGGAGAACATTCATCCATTCACAGTTCAGTGGTAACCAGCGTTTTGTTTGTCATACCAGCTACTACTATATATATATACTGCTGCTGCTGCTGCTGCTGGTGCGTATTTTACATATATTATATAGCCACCGCGCAAGAACGAAGAACATAATAAAATAAAACTCTCTTGAAAGCTACGTACACAAAAAAAAGGTACGAGCCACCGCGCAAGCAAGGGAGCAGCGAGCGCCTATTTATTTGTAAGCCGCGGGTTACAAGCATTTTTTTTGTAAACCCTATCTAATAATAATAGCTGAAAAGCCGAGAGGCGCCCCCTAGTTACCCTAGCCCAAACCGTATCATATTTGAGGATTATGATGCCCTATCTACGCAGAGGGTACGATTCGGGTCTATAGGGGCAGGGGTAGTAGGGGGTTAGAGGTAGTAGATAGTGTAGTAGATAGTGTATACGGTTTCGGTGTGGGTTAGGGGGTGCCTCTCGGCCTTTTCACAGCTAAGAAGGGGTACCGAAAAAATACCCGTGCTGGGTTACAAATAACATGATATTCGTGAAACGAAGAACAAAACCTTTCAAAAGGAACAAGGATATCACGAAAATGCCGAATGGATCTTAAATCTTCGAGTGACACTTTCAGTCATGACATACGATATCATATCTGAATTTCGTATGATCGTACGAGTAGCCATCTTCGAACACTTGATGAGTGACTCGACCTGCAGCGCGCTGCGTACTATGTAGCTCGAAATACAGCTTGCCTGCACCTACCATTGCACTCTGTTCCTGTACCTGATTGACTGCAGGCTCATTCACGTTTTTAGTGTGGACGGAGTTGGGTTTCTTTTCGTCGGACTGAGCGTTCTGAAATCCCGACACAGCAAATTATTAGAAAGAGAATAATATCGCTGGTGAAAATTCAACCGCATCGATCGGCAGAGCAGGCAGCGAAGTAGCACGAATACCAGCAAAGCAGCTACAGCAGCAGCAGCAGCAGCAGCAGCAGTATAGCAGCAACTAGCCACAGCAGCAGTGTTGTAGTATACCACAAGACGCGCATCCGTAAAGCTTGCGCATAGAAGTGTATAATTCGAGAACACTCTGTGCTCACAGCAGACAGAAACGTCACGGTATATCTCAACGGCATCATCTCCGCATACGTATACCGAGTACCTACAACTGATTGTTCGTTCATGTACGCAGCAGCAGTCAGTGTGCACCACGCGATGCGTGCCGCTCACGTTGTATACATGAGCTGCTTGCGGCACTCTGCGATAGATCTGACACTATCTATCGTACTTCAGGGAGCGGGGCATGGTTTTGTGCATGCATGCACGCATGCGGCTACAGGTATATAGTTGGGCGTTTGCTGCTGCTCTGCTTGCAGCACAGCAGCAGCAGCAGTGCATAGAAACACAGAGATAGATACCTACATAAACGGTGAGGCTTGCTCATACCGTGATTTTTGTTTTTTTGAACGACGCTGTCTGTCGCATCTGCTACAGAGGACAGGGGTAGGTGTGTCCTCTTTCGAGGCTTGTGAGACCCGAACGATTGTCGGTAGCCGTGCCGATATGCTTGAAACAGATGTGGATGGCTCTACCCGCTTTCTATTTATAGAATCGAGAAGAGCTACCAACAACGAGATCAGTTTCTTGATGCAACATTTGAAAGATACCTTGTTGCCGAGGAAGTCATAAAAAAAATCGATTCTTCTGCAACAGTGTGTGAATCTATAGTGGGCAGCCATACCGAACGCGATATATTATGTGAGAAACTATAAGCAGTCCATCAATTTATCTGACTCTCTCCTCTTTGGAGCTCGGGTGTCCTGCTTTGAGGCGCTTCTCTTCCCTAAAACTCTTGTTCTTCCTGGAAGGTTTTGTTCTTCGTTTCACGAATATCATGTTAAATCTAGGCGCTCCCCGATTTCAAACTCAACACGAACATCAGCACTGCCTGTTTGTTTGCTGCTTGCTGAATCCTGATGATGTGGTCGATAAGCATTTATTCGAAATTTGTGAAATGATGAACAACTAAGGCCATAGGCACTGCTGCTGCACAGCCTTTATCTTTGTTTGCCGAAATAAAAGTCGGGAAGAAAAAAGAGCCACAAAGTGGTGCGATAACGTTTGGTCTAACTAGCTGATAAACTGATGGATTTCGGTCGGTTGTAATGTTGTAATTCATTAATTTCGCTAAAGAGGCCGGAGATATTTATAGTTTTCAAAGCGATTTCTCCCGCCCGGTTTCGGCCTCTTCCCGATGTTTTTAGTTCGGGTAAATAAAAAAATATTAATACGACGGCGATCGGTTGTTTGTGGTATGCGGTTGCTCGATACTGGTTTCCCGATATGTGGCGGTTTCATACTGGTCTACGGAGATTGGGGTTTATATGGTATGGCGAGGCATTATGATCTGAGATGATGCCTCGCGTGGGTTGCTGTCTCCCTCCTGGGAGCAGTCTGCGATAACTATGATGCGACCCGGGCTTTGATGATAAGATACTGCCCGTATACATGTGAGGGTGGAGCGTGACAGAAAGGTACGGCTCACTCCTGTGTGGTGTTCATGATGGGCCTTTGACGACAGGTACTGGCTCTACTTGTGTGTGTATATTTTGGTAACGTGGTGGTACGAGTGTATATTATCTACTACTCCTCCTTGACGACCCACGGTATAGGCACGTGGCTACACAGAGCACGTTTGACAGCAGCGTTCACAAACATCGGTTAACCTTTTGCCACTGGATTGCTAGCAGGGTAGGTCGTGCCTGTCGTATATATATATATATGGCATTGCGTTTTCTGCTCAGCTTACTGCATTGCAGCGTGTTATAGTATCCCTGCGTCGTAATTTTGTGATGACCACTGTGCACAGAAGAACTGGTACACCTCTCTAGGATGAAGAATCGGCACGGACACTGACTGGGTGTGCTGGATGTCGAGACTGGTGGAAAGGACGGTTTAATGTGAAGAAAACACACATCAGTATATAATAGCCCAACGGACTACTATGGTACTGCTGCTTAGGAACTGGTCCCACATGTTTGGGAACAAACTACTTGGAATTAGTGTGTTTTTTTCAGTTTTGAATGGGTTAACAAACGGTGTCATATCGGCAGCACACAACAATGGGTCGTTGGTCGTGAGTTCGAATATCACGTCCACCATGAAAACTCTTTTTTTTTTCAGGAAAAGCGAATGAATATGGAGGTCGCCTCCTCATCAGTCAGATAGAAGATGATGATGTCGGCCGTGTCGGGGTCTTTTGGACAAGTTCAGTCGAGGCCTGCTTGACGCGCACTTTCCTTTATTTCTCATACTTCGTATGCGGCAAGGAGGTGCCTCCACAAAACCCCCCTCGCATCTCGCATGGAGACATCTCATTGATAAAAGTGTGGTGTGGGGAGTGGGGGGTCGTTCTCGTAGTGTTACGGTGGACCATAGTAAACACTAGTAAATAGGACCCACGGTGCGCACAAAAACCTATGTAATTCCCTATTTTTACTAACAAGATTTGGTCCTATTGGGCGTCCAGAAAAAAGAGAAAACGACACACCACACCCCCAGAGGTCGGAATAGAAAACCGTTGCAACCGTTGTGATCACATGATGAAATAAGAAAATGGAAAAAAATATATATCCTTATTTTCATTTTTTTTCACTTGTGGTTTTAGTAACCCCCCCCCTAAGGGCCCGTTTTAACGAAGAAAAAAAATCAATTTGGAAAAAAAATACTAAAATCCGCTTTTCATTGGTCAACACACGCACCAGCACTAAATATTAGGATCTTGGGGCATAATATTCGGTGCTGGTGCGTGTGTTGACCAATGAAAAGTGGATTTGAACTTTATTTTTTCCAAATTGAATTTATTTTATACTCGTTAATTCGGGCCCTAACGAACAAAAAATTCTGTGAGGTGTCGAAAAATAATTTTTCGACCACCCTCGCCTCGTCCTTCGTATTTACTTTTTTTTTTTTTTTTTTTCGGTCCATTTCATTTCGTTTCATTTCATTTGGTTTGATATTGGATGCCGCATCTCCTCTGGGAGAAGCACGACACTTTTCTTTTCATGTTTTCATGGTTTTGTTTGGTTGCTTGATGATAGTTGATTTTGCTTCATCAGTATGTTTACTTTTTCTTCTTTTTTCCTTTTTCCCTTCTTTTTTTCTTCTTTTTTTCTCTTTTTTCTCTTGCATGCACCTGGATTGCTAGCAGGATACGCAGGTCTTGCCTGCCGTATGTCGTATATGGCATTGCATTGTCTGCTCTGCTTACTGCACTGAGCGTAGTATCTCTGTGTCGTAGTTTTGTGACCACAGAACTGGTACCTTTTTAGGATGAAGAATCGGCACGGACACTGGGTGTGCTGGATGCCGACGGGTAGAAAGGAAGGTTTAGTGTGAAGAACACACACACTATGATGATCTATGGTCCCCCGTACCTGCGTAGTAATAGAAGAGGAGGACCCGTCACTCCCTGGTGGCGTTTCTGCTTTTTAGTTTTATGCCCGAACGGCATCCATATATATGAAGAACATCCATCCATGACGATGGCAGGACCTGGTCACTGCTCTCGTAGACCGGACGTTGGTTAACGTATCTTCTTCGTGGTCGGTCGCCATTAAATTTGTGGTCAGAGAGAGGTTGACTATGCCTGCTACGTATCCTGTCCTCGAAACGGATTTCGTCGTGTGTGTGTGTGTGTTCTTCACATTGAACCTTCCTTTCTACCCGTCGACATCCAGCACCCCAGCCAGTGTCCGTGCCGATTCTTCATCCTAAAAAGGTACCAGTTCTGTGGTCACAAAACTACGACAAGGAGATACTACGCTGTACAGCAGTGCAGTAAGCAGAGCAGACAATGCAATGCCACATACGACAGGCAAGACCTACCCTGCTAGCAATCCAGGTGCATGAAAGAGAAAAAAAAATCTGATAAATTCTTCTGGATCCTCCCAATTAATTAATTGGAACCACGTACGTGTTGTTGGTGGCAATGGGGGACGGATATATCCCGAAAAAGTATACTCCTCATCTCCCATAGGTTGTTGGTGGCACGCATCGACCCGTGTATCCGATCCGTTACAGACGCGGGGGGGGGGGAAGAGTGTTATAAGGCTTAGTTTGGGTAGACGGTTGGTTAACCTTTTTTACCTGCTGGATTGCTAGCAGGGTAGGTCGTGCCTGTCGTATACGTATTGATGTATAAATCCTTCTGGATCCTCCCCAGAAATTGGGACCGCGTGTTTTTGGTGGCAATGAGGGGGGATGGATATATCCCGAAAACGTGTATCCATCCCCCATAGGTTGGTGACACGCGTCGACCCGTGTATCCGATCCGTTACAGGGGTGCTATTATGGTGTGCCATTTTGTATGAGCAATGTAGAACAACACAAGAGTCCTTCACAGGGGGGGAAGAGTGCCATAAGGCTGCTTAGTTTGGGTAGACGGTCGGTCAACCTTTTTCACCAACGAACGGTAGTATAGCCCAACGGTCTTATTATTATGCCTTCACATCGAGCGATTTCTTACTTCTTGATGAATGCCCGTGGGCACCACATTATACCATCCACCAACCATCGCGTTACGGCTATAGGTTAGGGGTTAAGCCCTATAGAGGTGGTCAGTGCCTTGGTTGAAAAGACAAGCAATGCAGGTCACCCCGCGTGGCCTCAAATTGGGACAAAGCTAAAGTAGCAAAAAGGCACAGGTTCAACTGCCTTTGTCCCATACCTGCCGTGTTGCGGGGTATACCCACTGTTGTAGTACTCTAGAAGATATTCGATTCAAATCGGAATGTGGAACATGTATGCACGATACCTTATCGGTCTGAAAAAACAGTCTATATTGTTAAATGCTTTTAGTCTGTCGTCTGTCTGGAATCCAAATGGCCCTTACATTGCCATCCGTAGTCGCTGTCCTTGGGATTGGGGCAATGCCCAGCGCGCGACGGCCAGGACTCGGAGAGGCATGAGACCTGGTGTTCCACTGATTGCTGATTTGGCTGGGTCTCATGCAGCCAGCGCGCAGGGAGTTGCCCCTCGGGGCAACGGCGAGAACCCACCGCACCCGGGGATGATAAGGTCCCATCCCCGGGTCCGACATCCTTCCATAGACCTATAACTCTAACAAACCGGGGTCAAAAACGAACATCTCCCTGGTCGATACCGCCCCACAAGGTGTGGAAGCCCCAACCCCACGTTCTGTGATTGCTGATTTGGCCGGCTCTCATGGAGCCAGCGCGCGGCGAGAGTTGCCCCTCGACGCAACGGCAAGGTCCCGCCGCACCCGGGGATGATAACACCTCATACCCGGATCATAAATCCTTCCATATATCTATGACTCCACCAACCCGGGGTCGAAAACGGGCACCCCCCGGGTCGATACCGCTCCGCAAGATGTGGAAAATCAAACCCAACCGGCTGATTGCTGATTGTCTGGGGCTTATGGAGCCAGCACTCGGCGAGAGTTGCCCCTCGGGACAACGTCGGGGTCCCGCCGCAACACGGGATGATAGTGTACCATCCCCGGATCCGAAATCCTTCCATACATCTACAACTCCAACAACCCGGGGACGAAAACGGAGTTCACCCGGATCGATACCGCCTCGCAGCGTGTGGAAACCCCACCCCCCCTCCCCCTATAAATATTTTATATATTTATAGGTTGGGTTGGCGTCGGTTGGCAACGACGCTGTAAAACACGCCTCTCACTGCGTGAGCTCGACAACCAGGGTACCGTTTTTCTTTTTGGCGGTCACCCATGCTGGCGGTCTTGTTAGATCTTTTGTGCGGGGTTGATAACCTCATTTCCGCACAAGGGGAATGATCGTATCACGTAGTGTGGATATCGTAAGGCATCCACGAGGCAGATACGTAGTGATACCCATTAACATTGCTGTCTCTGGAAGTGGCCACACCAGAAATTAAATCGATTCATTGGAGGCTGTCGTCCATATGCAAGTCCGCCTCACAGGCGGTTCTTAGCAGGATGCAGCTCACCCTCCATGCGACTCGCCCAATACCTCACGGCGCTTCGCGCTTGGTGCAAGCAATGTCTGCCTGGTTGGTGAAAACCCAACGTGCTCCGTCCCGGCATTGTAGGGATGCGAGGGTCTATGGTCATACGACTACGGCCGTGCACGATATGAGTACACCCCCCACCCCCCCACCGGCTGATTGCTATTGGGGCTGGGGCTCATGGAGCCAGCGCGCGGCAAGATTTAACCCTCGGGACAACGTCCAGGTCCTACCGCACCCAGGGACGATAGTGTCCCATCCCCGGATCAGAAACGCTCCCATAAATCTGCAACCCCAACAACCCGCGGATTTAAACGGACATCCCCCGGGTCGATACCGCCTCCCAAGGTATCGAAACCCCAACCCCACGGGCTGATTGCTGGTGTGGCTGAGGCTCATGGAGCCAGCACGCGGCGGGAGTTGCCTCTCAGGACAACGTTGTGGTCTCGCCGCACCCGGAGATGGTAAGGCCCCGTACCCGGATCAGACATCCTTCCATACATCTACAAGTCCAACAACCCGGGGAAGAAAACAGACACACCCGGGTCGATACCGGCCCGTGCGATGGTTCTTACATTCCCGTTCAGAGTGGTACATCACAGCATACGACTACTACCATACCAGGTATCAGGTACTACATACTACTATTAGTATACATATTTGGAAACGCAGGGCTGGTGCCACGGGCGGAGCAGTGGCCGTACCGCTAGTAATAATAGAATCGCCTCAATTCGTGTTTCACACTATCATTCGTCATACGTATGCTTAGGCCAGGGGGTGTTGAAACGAGGGGGCGTCGATGAAAAACGAGGGATCCGTTATACATGGAAGGCGCACCCTGTTACCGGACTATGATCGGAATGCCCGTGTTGGACTGGTACATCGTACCGTACCAGAGCCGACGAGATCGAGAAGAAACGAAACATTAACAACGCGTGTGCACGTTGGTGGGACAGATATCTCCCTTCCATATTCGACACTTTGCTACCGCAACACGCGATTGCTCCGCTTGCGCACACTATGCAAGGACGTGGTCAAGCTGCTGCGTTAGGCCCCATAACGCCGTTGAGCGATATCCGTTGCTTTACCCGAGGAAGTGTGGTTTTTCAATAATTACGCCTAGGTTACATGCTACAAAGCCTCAACCACCAGATAGAGGCCCCATTGTAATAGTATGGGCTTGGAAGGACCGGTAATTACCTCAATATAGGTAATTTTTGGTCCGTTTTCGTATTTCTTGGGTGGCATTCGTATTCGGGGGTAATTATTAGAATGGAAGGACAACGATGCCCTTCCGGGCCAAATGCCATCCATCACGGCTCTGGGAGTGAATAAGCTATTTTTCTCGTACGCTTGATTCTGCGCGGAAGTGAGTATACCACCCAGAACATTCTTAATAATAGACAGACCTGCAAGGGGATACTCTTGTGTCTCACCCAGTATTAGAACACTATGGCGTCGTCTAATACGACGCTGTGTTTGTAACGTTGATAATCTCCGTTCTCTGATTTCCGATCCCTGATCTCAAATTCCTAATCTCCTGCCCCTGGTGTCTGATCCCTGATCTCTGATCCCTGACAATATGCGTCTATTACACGAGTTGTTCTCTTGTTTCTCCGGCGAAACGCCAAAAAGCCAAGAAAACGCCAGTACCTATTACATCATCACGACATAATCTGTCTCGTTCATGTGAACCCGGTGAGATGTTCGGCCGTTTCCGAACCCAGGTACGCTCTTCCACGGGCATATCGCCGATAACCCTGCTGCTGCAGTAGATTAATTTCGTTTCTCCGACGAAACGCCAAAAAAAAAAAAAGACAACAAACATAAAAACCCCGACATTTTCTGTCTCTTTCATGTGCACTCTGTGAGATGGTCAACCGCTTCCGAAGCCAGGTGAGCTCTCCCGCAGGCTTCGCCGATAACTCGCTTAGATAATTATCCCACACTATACGTCGTAGTTCCAACTATTTTTATCCCCATCAAACACGTGGGTGCATAACTGAAGCGGCTCTGCCACGTAGTACGTTCTTATACGTGTAGTGCTTGCGCACGAGAACAATCGCGTAATTATAATGCCGTGTTGTGTTAATGCCGCGTTGTGTTATAAGGATTACCCTGGGCTGGGTAATCGATCGATCTTTTACCCCGATAGCTCAGCAGGTAACACCCGCACATTTGGCGTCGTCGGCAGGACACGAGATCGAATCTCACTTCGAACGTTTCTTTTACAGAAACGCTTGCGCGTGCGTCCCTAAAAAACACGTCTCCCTTGTTCCCCAGGTATTGAAACGAAGCGGGTAGGTCAACGTACGGCCGTATACGGTACCGACGTCCCAAATATCCCGCCGTTCAGAGGGGGGGAGAGTGTGATAAGGATTATTACCCTGGGCTGGGTAATCGATCGTTTTTTTACCTCTATACAGCTCAGCAGGTAAATACCCTCACATGTGCGCATATTTGGTTATGATTTCTGTCTTCCCCCGTGATAATTGTAGAAGCAACAACAACGAACGGTAACCGCAGCAGCAACGGTGGTGGTAGAAGGTAGCAGTCGCAAGCTTCCTCAAGGGTGTCAACATGCCGCAACTCCCTAACTCTCGGAACCAAGCAAAACGCCACGCGAAAAAAAGCTGCCCCCGCCCAGCCCAAAAACACTTAAGGCAACGGTACGCAGCGCCAAACGGGACTGCAAAAGCGTCCCCGCGGTGAAACAAAAAAAAAGAAAAAAGAAGAAACATAATCGAACAAAGAATACGGCGTTCATCATCACCAGCACCAGCAAACAAAACAAAAATAAAATACCCAAAAAAGTTTTACCAAACGTTTTAACCAAAAAATGTCTTACAAAAATGTTTACGAAAAAAAAAGCAAACAAGAAAGCGAACAAATCAAAGAAAACAAAACAAATCAAATCGAACAAAACATACAAAAGAACCAATCGAAATGCACAAAA
>MEHQ01001156.1:0-60823 GCA_008828725.1 Saccharina japonica
TGGTCCTATTTACTATGGTCCTCTGTAATATGTATGAATATGTACGAGTATGTTATATTAAAATGTACTTCGTATTTATTCATAGTATATATATGTACTATTAATACAAATATACGTACGCGTCCATAGTAGTGTTCATGATTAATGGTAGGAGTGACATGGGGGAAATATGTTGATGAACGAGAACGAGATATTTCCAACCAAGCGACCATGATTTTCGTTCGGTGTGTGTCTCCTCTCCTCCCTGCTTCTTTTGGGGGTAAAAATCGCCTCCGAAATTTATCCCTGGAAGGGGGGCGTCTTATCTCAAGTGTCATGTTTGTTATTATACGGTATATACATATATATCATACATACGTACTATACGTGGGCAGTGGGGGGCGGTACGGAATATTTTTAGTACGCTTTTACGTGGATCCCTCGACGCTTACCGTCTGAGTTCGTGGTGTTCGTATAACGCTCACTCGCCGTGCAGCGATAGAGCGAGAGAGCGCGTCTAACTAACAAGTACTGGTAGATATAACGTACTACCTCTGGTGCCTGTTATCGTATTAACAGAAAGGTATAGTATACCTCTGGTAACATTATATTAGCGATCCGGAAAAGACCTGAAGGGAAGAAGAAGGATAGGAGGAGAGTGGGTCACACGCTGCTCGCCGTAGCAAGAATTACGCAACCTTGACGATGAGCGAAAGGCCTCGAAACCCTAAAAATGTGATCTATACCATCTTTGAGCAACCTTGATGACCATGCATACATAGATAGCAGATAGCCTATTGCTCCATACTATAGGGTAGCCCTCAGTAACTCTGTAAGTAAGTGGCGTCTTAACTGCTGTATATAATAAGTCGGTGGAAGCATACCATCTGATGAGTATCTCAGGGAAAGGTTTTTTCGTTTGAAATCACCTTGCCCTGTAGGTGGTCGCTCCTCATCTTGTGCTGGAGCGTGCGGCAGAAGCGGTAGACGTTGCCGAGGGACAGCGGCCCCCAGTCCAGGAAAAAGTTCCAGTACGTGAACTCGTCCGCCTGTGTTATCACGGCGCCATCATCATCATCATCATCATACATAAAATGTATATACCAGTCAGGACAGGTGGTGTGTCACACCTATACTTATACATATACATATATATACGATATATATATTGAAAAATTAAAAATCGACAGCCGTGAGATCGAGGATTTGGTCGAAACTCATCTTTGCTGCGTGTGATACTTCGATCGCGCTACCTGGCACCAGTGTGTGGGCTTGAATCGGGACAGGTGTTAAGAATCTCTTGTTTTTGGCCAGACTGGAATTATTATGTAGGACTTGTGTGTATTGCACACTATTTTCAGTAAAAAGAGGTCGCCTTCTTATCCCCCCCCCCCCCCCCAAATATCAGTCTCAAATTCTTAATTATCAGATTCTTAAACATCTGTGGCGTACTACTGCTGTACAGACAGTCTGACACGCTGTGTGGGAGAGCAGGAATCTTCGATTGAGTCGAACGCGCTACCTACGTATGTATGTATCTATCTACAATGTGGATATATAGAGTCACGGTGAGGTGTACCAGTGCTCTGTAAAAGACTTCATGACAAGTGAGGGCGTTTTGTTGTTATGCAGGATGTGGACAGGGTAAATAGCACTACCAGGTAAACTGCTTTACGGTTGGGTGGGTGGGTGGGTGGGTTGGTGTGTGGGCGTGGTATAGGATCAAGTACGAAAACGGTATACGTATGATATATATTATCAACAAGACTACCTCCGGGTACATTTCACTTACGAGTATCTCCATCCCAGAATTGTGTATAACTTTGCGGCGGGTATGGTATTGGGGGGCAGCACTATTGGTGACAATACACCCGCCGTTCGTTCGTAGGTTCTACCTAGCCCGTTCTACCCGCGGGTAGATGTTGTATGCAGCATATACACAGCATGCAGGCGGATGCAGGCAGGCAGGCAGGCACAGGCCCGGGCGGCGAGGAGCGAGGGGAGCCGACGCGACGAGGCAAAACGGCAAAACGATACGAGTAGCGACGGAATACATAACCTATCATGCATCATACCTGCCTCCCTCCTCCCCGCCGCTCCTGTTAATTTTGTGTGTGTGTGTGTGTGTGTTTTTTTTTTTTTTTTGTGTTTTGTGAAATCAAAACAACGAAACAAACGTTATTGATATATAGTATTATACGTTTATACGGCAATACCATACGCACGGCGTACGTATGCATGAAGTATGTCTACGTACATATGAAGTGGAATCTGGAATCTGGAATCATGGCATCGCATCGAATAATAACGATTTTCCTGATTTTCCCTCCACGCAGAAGCTTTGCCTCGAATATATATCCGCCATACCGGTATGATATCAGGCAAAAAAATATATCCTGCAAATATATCGTATCTTGTATACCAGGTATATACCTACAGTAAGAGTATATACCTTTCAGTGTACGTGGTATTTTTACTCGCGGCGTGTTATCACGTCATCTTCTGGACCTCTGAGGTATGCATTCCTTGATTCCTTGCATGAACGAATAAAATAAACTATTTCGTGATACTCTCTTCTCTCACCGAGAAAAATAAGAAGAAAATATGGAGCGATCAGATTTTGATTGGATTGATGCGACGAGCGACAACAGCAACCAGAGTGCAATCTTTGTCGAGGGCTTGGGAAAATAGGAGGGGTAGTGAGGTAAAACCCTCGCGGTGGTATTTAATAGGAGCCCGATAACACTGACTACTCTGTTGTTGTGTACTACGATGTATACGACAAACAGCAAGCACCCGCTTGCTGTATATTATGAGTTGCGAGCAAAGGGGGGGGGAGGGGGGGGCGTGGCGAGAGAGGCTTTCTAACTTCATGTTGGGTTTCAACCGAAAATGAACTGGTCATATCATATATATGTATGATGGGTGAGCGTTGGGCAGCTCTCGCTTCGGGGCAAATCAGAAAGTAAAAAAAAGTGGAAACAAACACAACCAGGGAGGGGGGATGGATCATCATGGTGGGCGCGGAAATTTCGAAGTGAAGTAATGGAAAACATCGTGAAAACAATACGCAAGGGTGCGAAACTACGGAACTACGAGGATAGCACGGAATCATCGTTCAGGGAATTAGGACAGTTTCGTTCTGCTGGCAGTGTCGGGCGACTTGGCAGGTGGGACTAATAATTAATGTGGAACAATCTCTGTCATCCATCATCATGCGGCTAAATGCACAAACGAAGAGAAGAGCGAGAGGAGGAGGAGGAGGAGGAGGAGGTGGAAGGAAGAAGAGTACGTACTCGAAGAGGTGTCAACGTCCGTCCGAGTGTGTACGCGTACGACGACGCGATGACGGTGTTTCGAAGAATAGTGGGATGAAAACTATTAATAGCGGCTGCTCGTCATGCGACCAAGAACGAATGCATGCAGCTCTATACTGGTGGTATATAATACCAGAGCGGCAGGGGCAACAACGCTGTCGCCCAAATCAATAACACAGAATTGTAATGGCGGTCAGTTTTTGCGCCGTTCGACGAGTGAGCATTAGGGCGAGGATCGTTGTTTGTTTTGCTTTGGAAAATCAATGTACCTGGTATAATATTACCGTCTACGACTGACTCCGAGTACTAGCTTCTAAAAAATGAGCTCTACGTCTCTCTTATCACACCGAGTCGGGAGCCTTTCGTACGTACAAACAGCTCTTTTTACTGGCTGCATCAACACAGTAGTTACACTGCAATACACCGTACACAACATCAAACTGAAAATCTGCTGGTGTGGCGGTGGTGGTGGTGGTGGTGGTGGTGCTGATCTATTGTTTTTGTCTACTCCCCTCCCCTCCCTGCGAGAGCGAGGTGTGGCGATCACTCACAGACCAAAAGTGGGCTCTCCGTGCGGCGCTCTCCGACGGCCCATACCTAAGCGTCACGTAGTACAGCCGGCCCTGTTTTTGGTCCGTACGAGCACAACGACAACAACAACAGCACAGCACAGCAAAGCAGTACGCACGCAGGGCCCCGCGTACACATGATATATGTATAGTACGCGGGACGCAGCAAACAGGGACGCAGCAGCACGGAAAAAAAACATTTTGGAGCGCGTTTCATCAGTGAATTTTGAGAGGTTCTTCTCGTCTCCATCGATCGGGACTGTCAGTTGAATGTTTGAAGCAATCCAAGTAATCTCCTGCTTGCATCCATCCATTGACCATTGACCACATACATGCTGCTGCACCCACCGTAGCTCTGTGTACACATACATGCAGCCGTCGACACAAAAAGCCGAGAGCTGCAAGGGTGTGTCGGGGCTCGAACAAGCTAGGTGCGGTCTGGTTGACACACCGCCCCGCGCAGCCTCGTAGTAGTGTCTCGAGGCGATCGTTAGCAGATACCTGGTAGATAGATGCTGAGAGAGCAAATGCCAACTCATCAAACTTTCCTGCTGCTGCTGCCGTATCGTATAGGAGGAAAAAAACATCTCGCGTGCAGACTGCAGACACACGTATATCAGGGCTCTACTGTACTAATAAAAAAAATCATTTGGCACGATCATGCGTCCAGATCAAAAGCGCTATCATCATCATCATCGTCGTATATCTCGCACTCAGGAAAAACGATCCTCGATCCTCGTGCTTGCTCACCGGGATGATCTCCACCGCGCTCGGGACTGAAGCCATGTGATGACCTCGCCACGAACTTGTGAGCTGGAGAGACGCTGGAGGGAGGCAGCGGTCACTACAAGTAGGCAAACAAAAGAAGAGTGTCTGGGGGTCTGACACGCTTGCTTGTCGAAAAAAAAAGTGGACACGACACGCGCGAAAAGGTATGACAACCAAAATAAAAACGTTACAAAAAAATCATTCGCTGGGTTTCATTTTAGTCGCAGGCTTTCTGGTTCTGTTGTGAACCAAGTATTGTTTTTCTACAGACCTTCGCCGGCATTTCAGGTTTTGCCGCAAGGGGAGGATAGTAGCGCCAAAATTGGGCAGAGTGCAGCAGCAACAGCAGAAGAACGGCTGTCCTATCGTGGAGCACCGAGGCAGGGACGGATACGCACAGACCTCTTATCAAGCGCTAAGGTGAGCCTAGGGTTGGTTGGTTTGCAGTACTGCAGGGAGTGTGGAAGCTTTGGCATCAATCCATGTGCTTGAAGAAGTTGACTTTTTGCTTTGAATTTGACGGAATTACTTCCTCTTTCATGTTGAGCTGAGAGAGTGCACCATAGGCAGGGAGCACGTACAAGAGGCAAGAGGTCGCCCTACTGATGATACTTCATATTTGATCCTGGCAGCGCACTGGCAAGGGTAACCCTCGCGAGCAGCACTTATGGTAGATGGTGTCACATATTGCATGTGCCTGCCAGACAGGCGCTCTTACGTCGTTTTGCACCCAACGCCACGACAAAACTCTAAAAATTCTACTGCCGATACTAATGCCTGTAAGTTCTCGTACATATCACAGCATACTGAGCATACCGAGCAGAACATCCTGCTGTACAAGACAATAGTACAGGGCACCTACTGGCTGTAGTAACAAGAAACAGGCTAATAAGAAAACCGGGCCGATATTAAAAGGTAAATAAGAAATCCGAGAGTCGTTATATTGAAATTAGTGTAGAAAACACCCTCTCTCAAATAAGAAATTCAGCCTGAGCCAACTTTCCTGGTTTGTGATGAGGTGTCCTGGCTGTACTGCTGTATACCTGGTATACAGGAAACAGGTACCTGGTATACGTTTACTCTGTACGAACTGGTACAGCAGCAGTAGTCTTGTTGCCTGCTGTGCAGCTGAGGCTGTTCAGATTTGCACGTAAATTCAATTTATACGGTTGTATGTTGCGGTGGAATTGGGGTTTAGGGTTTAGAGGATGGTCAAGTACACGTTGCTCCGAGTTGCGTAATATTTTAGTCCACGCTTCTACCACGTTGGCGTCGTCGGCAAGACATGGTACTTTCAGCAGGCGAGGTCGCTGGTACGATCCTCGCCATCATTCCACAAAAAAAAAAAAAAAAACATGTACGACAAGAATCTGTAAAATCTCCCACTATAACTAAGACAACACCGACGAGAGGAATGGGTTGCGTATCCTCGTATGAGGTAATGGGAGACCTCTGCACATTTGTTGGTACTATTTCTGGTGATCTTTTTTATTTTTTTATTCTTTTATTTTTTTGCTTGGTGTAACGCCTGTTGTAGCGGGCACGACAGCGATGCTACAATCCCTCGCATCATCCATTTATTTTGTTTTATTTTTTATTTTTGCCGTGATCGCTTTTGCCTTTGTCTCTCCGCCCCCACCGTATTTTCCTAGGACTTTCTTTGGCTGCTTAGCTACGTACGTATACATTTTGTTTTTTGTTGCTTCCTCTTCTCTTTCCTGGACTCTCGTGTGGGCACAGGACGAAAGGAACTGAGTAGGAAGTGCCACGTATTATCCGTTGTATGGGTGGCGCCCAAGGGAATGGAGACAGAGGGTGGGGGGGTTCGTAGGGAAACCGCGGTGGACGAAAGCAGGAAAGAGACGGCAAACAGAGTAGGTACCAGTACCAGACCGACTAGCTGGTAGAACCTGCCTGCACTACGGGCACAAACCTGCCTCAGCTGGCTGGAAGGTACTTTTGGTGTGCTCTGGCTGCCTGTCTTTTTCCTGTCGTTCTTAGTCTTGCTTTGTTGGCACTGTTTTTTTTTTTTCGGTTCATTTCATTTCATTTCGTTTGTTTCATTTCATTTGTTTCTTTTAACTAGATGTCGCATCTCATCTGGGAGAAGCACGACACTTTTTTTCTTTCCATTTTGTCATGCTTTTGTTTGGTTGCTTGATTGTTGATTTGCTTCAGTATGTTTACTTTCTATTATTTTTCCTTTTCGCTTTTTTCTTTCTTTTCTCTTTTTTTCTCTTGCATGCACCTGGATTGCTAGCAGGGTAGGTCTTGCCTGTCGTATATGGCATTGCATTGTCTGCTCTGCTTACTGCACTGAGCGTAGTATCTCTGTGTCGTAGTTTTGTGACCACAGAACTGGTACCTTTTTAGGATGATGAATCGGCACGGACACTGGGTGTGCTGGATGTCGACGGGTAGAAAGGAAGGTTTAATGTGAAGAACACACACACACAATATCAGTCGGGTACAAGCCACCCGCTCGTTTAATCCCTTTTTAGAGAACTGAGTCCCGTTTTGGGGACAAATTACTTAGAATTAGAAGTGGTTTGTCCCCAAAATGGGACTGCAGTCCTAAAGGGGTTAAGAGTGGCCCAGCGAGATTGATGGGAGGCATCGGAATACTTAGCATATTAGAGCTGAATGTATTGCCCTATTCAGATAATGACAGTGCGTCGTTAAGGGCCCGTATTAACGAAGATAGAAATAAATTCAATTTGAAAAAAAAAAATCAAATCGCACTTTTCATTGGTCAACACACGCACCAGCACCAAATATTAGCAAGATCGGCATAATCATTTGGTGCTGGTGCGTGTGTTGACCAATGAAAAGGATTTGAATATTTTTTTTCCAAATTGAATTTTTTTCTTCTTCGTTAATACGGGCCTCATTTTGCCAAAAAAAAAGAGAAAAAAAAAAACAAAGACAGCGTGAGAGTATACGAGGATTTCGGAACCTTTTTAATTTGCAAGTGGGGATACTCGACGCGCGAACTAACGGGGTTTTGTCGTTGGCGGTCGTGTGTGTGTGTTCTTCACGTTAAACCTTCCTTTCTACCCGTCGACATCCAGCACACTCCAGTGTCCGTGCCGATTCTTCATCCTAAAAAGATAGTCTGTGATCACGACACAACTCCGACACAAAACCACGACACAGAGATACTGCGCTCGTGAGCATTGTTGCAACTACTGCTTTATATGATTTGCATAGGCCCCTACTATACTATATACACATACTTCTATATATACACTCATCTATCATAGCAATGCTATACTACACACACTATAGCGACACACACCACTACTACTACCTACTACTACTGCTACTGCTACTGCTACTGCTACTGCTACTGCTACTGCTACTGCTACTGCTACTGCTACTGCTACTACTACTACTACTACTACTACTACTACTACTACTACTACTACTACTACTACTACTACTACTACTACTGCATACATTGAAATTCATGAAGCAGAGTAGACAATGCAATGCCATGTCATCGTACTGAGTACGACAGGCATGGCATACACATGCTAGCAATCCAGATGCGTTGAAAAAGAGAAATCGGGCACTTCTCACCCATAACAGACTGCTGCCGTACCGTAGTACCGTTCTCACTGCCCTCGCCCCCTGGGCAGGGTTCGATGTCGAGACGCAGGCACCGCTCTCTCGGCGAACTGAGCACTGCTTTGGACACGAGCAGCATGGAACAGGGGGCCTTAATACCAGCTCTCTGTAGAACCCGGCCGTGCCGTGTCTATTTCGGCCCTGTATAAATCCGTGCGTATATGTATGCGTATACGTATATATATTCCAGTATTTCCCCGCCACCGACGTACCCTTTTCTTCTAACAGGGACAGCGGGCCAAAATATGATAAATGCCTCTCTTAACACTTGATTCCTTTGCGGAGATTATTCTTGATTACCCCTCCTCCCCTCGAATGAAATGAAATCAACTCGTTGAAGCTGTCATCCATAAGCAAGTCCGCCTGACAAGCGGTTCTTAGTAGGATGCAGCTCACCCTTCATGCGGCTCGCCGAACACCTCACGGCGCTTCGCGCTTGGTGCTAGCAATGTCTGCCTGGTCGGTGAAAACCCGACATGCTCCGTCTCGGCATTGTGTATAGGGATGCGAGGGTCTATGGTCATACGACTACGCCCATGCATAAATATGACGTACCCGCCCCCGAATGCAGATCACCCTTCATGCGACTCGCCGAACACCTCACGGCGCTTCGCGCTTGGTGCAAGCAGTGTCTGCCTGGTCGGTGAAAACCCGGCGTTCTCCGTCCCGGCATTGTAGGGATGCGAGGGTCTATGGTCATACGACTACGGCCATGCATGAACATGAAGTACACCGCACCCCCCCGCCCGAGTACGATTTGCCTCTATATTACTAAAACACTGAAATTATAAGAGATATGAGTTGGGTGGCTAAAAGTCGCCAGGTAGGTATTAGTTGGCTACTATAGGTATTATATCGTACCTGGTAGTCTGTTGCGGCGGTGCCAACTATCCGACTACCTGGGTTTCTTTGTTTGTGGAAGGCTTCTTTGCTACGGGGTGCGTTTTTTCCCGTGACACCACTCGCTCAGAGGGAGAGAGGGCTAATAGGCCTACTGCAACTCGTGGCGCATCAAACACCGCCATCGCCATCTACCGTACGGATGCCACTGGCAGTGCCGATGACTGTTGGCGTGTATTTGTTAAGATATATATACATTGTATCATGTGTAAAACGAAGCAAAATAGCGCCAGTCGACTAGTCAACAAAAGTGAAGTTAGTTGGCGGGCTTCGCTAGCCAACTAATAGGTAATAGTTACCATGTAGCCGGGAAGTCCAGTCAACCCACAGCCCTAGAAACAATAGGGTTTCAATGGGTCGGAAGGCGGACTTACCAGAAGAAACAGAATGACGGCGGAAATCGCCGGGTTCCGGGATTCCCTACGTAGGCCTACGTAACGTCTTCCCGATTCTATAGTAAAGTCAGGCTGGTTCGCCACGCAGCTAATGTGTACCTACAGACAGTACGTGTCTATACAGAGTAGTGGTCCCTATATAGTGCCGGCTGCCCGCTATAGTGCCCGTGAAATCGCTTGACACAGATGGGATTGACCAGTGTAGCAGTGTGCGGAGTGTATGTTATCATGGTATTCATTATATCCCCGTTTCCCCTCTATTGGTGTGGAGGCGTTACTATTTGTATATTCCTCTGAGAAGAGGGATACTTGCCCTCCTGCTCAGAACTTCTGGAGAGGCAAGGGACCGCTAATAATATGAACCAAACACGTGTGAGTGCGAGTGATTGAGAGTAACCAGAGTGAACCTGCACAGCAGTCGGGCTTACCCCATAGTGCCTAAACTACAGTAGTGCATCATGATGCCGAGGCGGTAAGACCGTGGCTTATCATCACAATAGTGCCGGTTGCCGGTATAGTGCCGGTAGTGTTGCCTGGCGCATATATACCGGCACTGTAAAGGAACCGTTACTGTATTCTACGATATATATACCTGGTATGAATAGAATAGAATACCCAGCAGCCATCACGTCCAGCCAACGCACACCCCTACAGCTAGTACCATTATTAGGATGTGCCAGGTACTATTTATAGTGCCAGGTACGTAGTATGTACTGTTACGGGGCACCATAGTAAACACTAGTAAATAGGACCAAATATTGGTATTAGTAGTAGAAATATGTAAGTATATACCCGAGGGTGGTCGAAAAAATATTTTTCGACATCCGACATCTCACATAATTTTTTGTTCGTTAGGGGGGGGGGGGGGTTACTAAAACTAAGTGAAAAAAATGAAAATAAGGATTATGTTTTTCCAATTTTCTTATTTCATCATGTGATCACAATGGTTGCAACGGTTTTCTATTCCGACCTCTGGGGGTGTGGTGTATCGTTTTCTCTTTTTTCTGGACGCCCCTGATATACCTGGTATGTTTTTGTGTGTACCGTAYAGTCCTATTTACTATGGCATCATTAGCCCACCCCGTAATATTAGCACTATTGACTATTTGTAGTTTGTGATGACAGGGAGCTTCATATACATATCATAGCTGACAACTCTCTTGGGGTAAAAAATCGCCACGGCCGCCACGTATGGTAATATACCTGCTTAGCCCCTTAAGAACTGGTCTTACGAATTTGGGGACAAACTACTTGGAATTAGTGTGGAACATTATTTTTCAGTTCTGAATGGGTTAGGTGTGCTGCCGTTTGGTGGAAAGAAGGGTTCATTAACCGGTGTACGTCGTAATCACTTTTTTTTCTTCTTCTTTTTTCCATCCCATTTATGATCTTCGCCCCTCCTTTCTCTCTCCTTCCTACGTAGTCGTAGCTCAGATCCGGAGTCACAAAGTGGGGTCTTCTCCCTCCTCCCCCACTGCTGCTCTTGCCTTGCATTTTTTATCACGAGAAGATTCCAGCACTTTCTTCCCTCGTCAACTCTCGTCGAACTGTGCTTACCCACGCTATTAGATGCGCTCTCGACAGCAGTTGGTGTCATTTGAGAATAAAAATCTCCATACGGAGACTCGAACCCTCGACCTCCAACCTAACAGTCTTCGTGGTTACCTGCTAGACCACCGCCGCGACCGGTACTATTAACTGTTAATATACGCCTTTAGGAGGGACTCAGTATGCTGTCGTGCTGTGGTTGTGGGGACGAAATACGTGGGAACTTGGCTCAGGTTTCGTTTCTTGCAATATTACTACATTCAGTGTAGTTAGTGTGAAGATAACACATACCATGCATACTGTGAGGGTATTACCAATACCCTCACAATACCATATCATATGATACGTATATTTTTTACAAGACTCCCCTTCGGGATGATTGTGGTTGACTTGATATCCCGGGGGTGTCGCAAGCTGAAAAAGGGAGTTCTCACACAGCGAGCAGGCGTTCGTTCGTTCCTTGTACCGGCTACTATTAATAGTATAGTATGTATAATAGCCACCTGGCAAACACGGAGAACTAAAACATCTCTTGAAAGCTATATAAAGAATACGTAGCCACCGACCAGCCCAAACGCACTTATAGTTAGCTCTATATCGTATGTATTACCTGGTATATGATATGATATGATATTAATATGATATGATATGATATGATATGACATGCTATGATATGATGATATGATATGATGATATGATATGATATTATATGATATGATATGCTATGGTATGGTATGATATGATATGATATGGTATGATATGATATGATATGATACGATATGGTATGATCTGATATATANCTGCTACTGCTACTGCTACTGCTACTGCTACTGCTACTGCTACTGCTACTGCTACTGCTACTGCTACTGCTACTGCTACTGCTACTGCTACTGCTACTGCTACTGCTACTGCTACTGCTACTGCTACTGCTACTGCTACTGCTACTGCTACTGCTACTGCTACTGCTACTGCTACTGCTACTGCTACTGCTACTGCTACTGCTACTGCTACTGCTACTGCTACTGCTACTGCTACTGCTACTGCTACTGCTACTGCTACTGCTACTGCTACTGCTACTGCTACTGCTACTGCTACTGCTACTGCTACTGCTACTGCTACTGCTACTGCTACTGCTACTGCTACTGCTACTGCTACTGCTACTGCTACTGCTACTGCTACTGCTACTGCTACTGCTACTGCTACTGCTACTGCTACTGCTACTGCTACTGCTACTGCTACTGCTACTGCTACTGCTACTGCTACTGCTACTGCTACTGCTACTGCTACTGCTACTGCTACTGCTACTGCTACTGCTACTGCTACTGCTACTGCTACTGCTACTGCTACTGCTACTGCTACTGCTACTGCTACTGCTACTGCTACTGCTACTGCTACTGCTACTGCTACTGCTACTGCTACTGCTACTGCTACTGCTACTGCTACTGCTACTGCTACTGCTACTGCTACTGCTACTGCTACTGCTACTGCTACTGCTACTGCTACTGCTACTGCTACTGCTACTGCTACTGCTACTGCTACTGCTACTGCTACTGCTACTGCTACTGCTACTGCTACTGCTACTGCTACTGCTACTGCTACTGCTACTGCTACTGCTACTGCTACTGCTACTGCTACTGCTACTGCTACTGCTACTGCTACTGCTACTGCTACTGCTACTGCTACTGCTACTGCTACTGCTACTGCTACTGCTACTGCTACTGCTACTGCTACTGCTACTGCTACTGCTACTGCTACTGCTACTGCTACTGCTACTGCTACTGCTACTGCTACTGCTACTGCTACTGCTACTGCTACTGCTACTGCTACTGCTACTGCTACTGCTACTGCTACTGCTACTGCTACTGCTACTGCTACTGCTACTGCTACTGCTACTGCTACTGCTACTGCTACTGCTACTGCTACTGCTACTGCTACTGCTACTGCTACTGCTACTGCTACTGCTACTGCTACTGCTACTGCTACTGCTACTGCTACTGCTACTGCTACTGCTACTGCTACTGCTACTGCTACTGCTACTGCTACTGCTACTGCTACTGCTACTGCTACTGCTACTGCTACTGCTACTGCTACTGCTACTGCTACTGCTACTGCTACTGCTACTGCTACTGCTACTGCTACTGCTACTGCTACTGCTACTGCTACTGCTACTGCTACTGCTACTGCTACTGCTACTGCTACTGCTACTGCTACTGCTACTGCTACTGCTACTGCTACTGCTACTGCTACTGCTACTGCTACTGCTACTGCTACTGCTACTGCTACTGCTACTGCTACTGCTACTGCTACTGCTACTGCTACTGCTACTGCTACTGCTACTGCTACTGCTACTGCTACTGCTACTGCTACTGCTACTGCTACTGCTACTGCTACTGCTACTGCTACTGCTACTGCTACTGCTACTGCTACTGCTACTGCTACTGCTACTACTACTACTACTGCTACTGCTACTGCTACTGCTACTGCTACTACTACTACTACTACTACTACTACTACTACTACTACTACTACTACTACTACTACTACTACTACTACTGCATACATTGAAATTCATGAAGCAGAGTAGACAATGCAATGCCATGTCATCGTACTGAGTACGACAGGCATGGCATACACATGCTAGCAATCCAGATGCGTTGAAAAAGAGAAATCGGGCACTTCTCACCCATAACAGACTGCTGCCGTACCGTAGTACCGTTCTCACTGCCCTCGCCCCCTGGGCAGGGTTCGATGTCGAGACGCAGGCACCGCTCTCTCGGCGAACTGAGCACTGCTTTGGACACGAGCAGCATGGAACAGGGGGCCTTAATACCAGCTCTCTGTAGAACCCGGCCGTGCCGTGTCTATTTCGGCCCTGTATAAATCCGTGCGTATATGTATGCGTATACGTATATATATTCCAGTATTTCCCCGCCACCGACGTACCCTTTTCTTCTAACAGGGACAGCGGGCCAAAATATGATAAATGCCTCTCTTAACACTTGATTCCTTTGCGGAGATTATTCTTGATTACCCCTCCTCCCCTCGAATGAAATGAAATCAACTCGTTGAAGCTGTCATCCATAAGCAAGTCCGCCTGACAAGCGGTTCTTAGTAGGATGCAGCTCACCCTTCATGCGGCTCGCCGAACACCTCACGGCGCTTCGCGCTTGGTGCTAGCAATGTCTGCCTGGTCGGTGAAAACCCGACATGCTCCGTCTCGGCATTGTGTATAGGGATGCGAGGGTCTATGGTCATACGACTACGCCCATGCATAAATATGACGTACCCGCCCCCGAATGCAGATCACCCTTCATGCGACTCGCCGAACACCTCACGGCGCTTCGCGCTTGGTGCAAGCAGTGTCTGCCTGGTCGGTGAAAACCCGGCGTTCTCCGTCCCGGCATTGTAGGGATGCGAGGGTCTATGGTCATACGACTACGGCCATGCATGAACATGAAGTACACCGCACCCCCCCGCCCGAGTACGATTTGCCTCTATATTACTAAAACACTGAAATTATAAGAGATATGAGTTGGGTGGCTAAAAGTCGCCAGGTAGGTATTAGTTGGCTACTATAGGTATTATATCGTACCTGGTAGCCTGTTGCGGCGGTGCCAACTATCCGACTACCTGGGTTTCTTTGTTTGTGGAAGGCTTCTTTGCTACGGGGTGCGTTTTTTCCCGTGACACCACTCGCTCAGAGGGAGAGAGGGCTAATAGGTCTACTGCAACTCGTGGCGCATCAAACACCGCCATCGCCATCTACCGTACGGATGCCACTGGCAGTGCCGATGACTGTTGGCGTGTATTTGTTAAGATATATATACATTGTATCATGTGTAAAACGAAGCAAAATAGCGCCAGTCGACTAGTCAACAAAAGTGAAGTTAGTTGGCGGGCTTCGCTAGCCAACTAATAGGTAATAGTTACCATGTAGCCGGGAAGTCCAGTCAACCCACAGCCCTAGAAACAATAGGGTTTCAATGGGTCGGAAGGCGGACTTACCAGAAGAAACAGAATGACGGCGGAAATCGCCGGGTTCCGGGATTCCCTACGTAGGCCTACGTAACGTCTTCCCGATTCTATAGTAAAGTCAGGCTGGTTCGCCACGCAGCTAATGTGTACCTACAGACAGTACGTGTCTATACAGAGTAGTGGTCCCTATATAGTGCCGGCTGCCCGCTATAGTGCCCGTGAAATCGCTTGACACAGATGGGATTGACCAGTGTAGCAGTGTGCGGAGTGTATGTTATCATGGTATTCATTATATCCCCGTTTCCCCTCTATTGGTGTGGAGGCGTTACTATTTGTATATTCCTCTGAGAAGAGGGATACTTGCCCTCCTGCTCAGAACTTCTGGAGAGGCAAGGGACCGCTAATAATATGAACCAAACACGTGTGAGTGCGAGTGATTGAGAGTAACCAGAGTGAACCTGCACAGCAGTCGGGCTTACCCCATAGTGCCTAAACTACAGTAGTGCATCATGATGCCGAGGCGGTAAGACCGTGGCTTATCATCACAATAGTGCCGGTTGCCGGTATAGTGCCGGTAGTGTTGCCTGGCGCATATATACCGGCACTGTAAAGGAACCGTTACTGTATTCTACGATATATATACCTGGTATGAATAGAATAGAATACACAGCAGCCATCACGTCCAGCCAACGCACACCCCTACAGCTAGTACCATTATTAGGATGTGCCAGGTACTATTTATAGTGCCAGGTACGTAGTATGTACTGTTACGGGGCACCATAGTAAACACTAGTAAATAGGACCAAATATTGGTATTAGTAGTAGAAATATGTAAGTATATACCCGAGGGTGGTCGAAAAAATATTTTTCGACATCTCACATAATTTTTTGTTCGTTAGGGGGGGGGGGGGGTTACTAAAACTAAGTGAAAAAAATGAAAATAAGGATTATGTTTTTCCAATTTTCTTATTTCATCATGTGATCACAATGGTTGCAACGGTTTTCTATTCCGACCTCTGGGGGTGTGGTGTATCGTTTTCTCTTTTTTCTGGACGCCCCTGATATACCTGGTATGTTTTTGTGTGTACCGTAGGTCCTATTTACTATGGCATCATTAGCCCACCCCGTAATATTAGCACTATTGACTATTTGTAGTTTGTGATGACAGGGAGCTTCATATAAATATCATAGCTGACAACTCTCTTGGGGTAAAAAATCGCCACGGCCGCCACGTATGGTAATATACCTGCTTAGCCCCTTAAGAACTGGTCTTACGAATTTGGGGACAAACTACTTGGAATTAGTGTGGAACATTTTTTTTCAGTTCTGAATGGGTTAGGTGTGCTGCCGTTTGGTGGAAAGAAGGGTTCATTAACCGGTGTACGTCGTAATCACTTTTTTTTCTTCTTCTTTTTTCCATCCCATTTATGATCTTCGCCCCTCCTTTCTCTCTCCTTCCTACGTAGTCGTAGCTCAGATCCGGAGTCACAAAGTGGGGTCTTCTCCCTCCTCCCCCACTGCTGCTCTTGCCTTGCATTTTTTATCACGAGAAGATTCCAGCACTTTCTTCCCTCGTCAACTCTCGTCGAACTGTACTTACCCACGCTATGAGATGCGCTCTCGACAGCAGTTGGTGTCATTTGAGAATAAAAATCTCCATACGGAGACTCGAACCCTCGACCTCCAACCTAACAGTCTTCGTGGTTACCTGCTAGACCACCGCCGCGACCGGTACTATTAACTGTTAATATACGCCTTTAGGAGGGACTCAGTATGCTGTCGTGCTGTGGTTGTGGGGACGAAATACGTGGGAACTTGGCTCAGGTTTCGTTTCTTGCAATATTACTACATTCAGTGTAGTTAGTGTGAAGATAACACATACCATGCATACTGTGAGGGTATTACCAATACCCTCACAATACCATATCATATGATACGTATATTTTTTACAAGACTCCCCTTCGGGATGATTGTGGTTGACTTGATATCCCGGGGGTGTCGCAAGCTGAAAAAGGGAGTTCTCACACAGCGAGCAGGCGTTCGTTCGTTCCTTGTACCGGCTACTATTAATAGTATAGTATGTATAATAGCCACCTGGCAAACACGGAGAACTAAAACATCTCTTGAAAGCTATATAAAGAATACGTAGCCACCGACCAGCCCAAACGCACTTATAGTTAGCTCTATATCGTATGTATTACCTGGTATATGATATGATATGATATTAATATGATATGATATGATATGATATGACATGCTATGATATGATGATATGATATGATGATATGATATGATATTATATGATATGATATGCTATGGTATGATATGATATGATATGATATGGTATGATATGATATGATATGATACGATATGGTATGATCTGATATATACCAGGTATGAATAAGCAATACGTACGGCACGACGAGAGTGTCGTTTGTTCTTTCTTGGAATCCAGAACCAGAACCAGAACCAAAACCAGAACCCGTGGTCCATGTGTCTATGTGTCTATTAATAGTGTCCTTCATGTCCTATTGATGTCGTACGGTATTCATGTCGTATTGATAGTTTCCCCGCCGATAACAACGCAGCAACAGCAGACAGCAGACAGACATGTTGCAGGCAACGCAACACGCGAGGCACGCAGGCAGCAGGCAAGCACCTTTTCGTTCCTACGAGGAATATGCCAGTATGCCAGTATGCCAGTATGCCAGTCATACGTCGCACACCGTCATGCCATACGCTTGACAGCAGTTGCAAGGCTTCGAAATCCTAAATGCAGGCAATCTCTCGTACATACCATACGTACGTATAAATCTACCTGGCAATCTCTCGTACATACATACGATACATATAATACCAGTACGTGGTATTTTATCATACCAGTATACCTGGTATATGAGTACATACAAATACCACAGACTGAGGTAAAACTGTGACAGCAGTACTATATGTAATGTACTGCAGTCTGTACTCCAATATGTGTGTGTTGTCTTCACATTAATCCGTTCTTTCCACCCAACTCGTACACCCAGTGTCTGTCTTGATTCCTAATCCTAGAGAGGTACACATTATGTGGCGACAGACTGAGACAGAAAAAATCTACACTGTTGATATTATACCATCATACTGGTATAATCTGATATTATACTAAGTATCTATGTACCGCCGTATAACCGTGTGATGAGATAAAAACACACCCCTTTGGACGGAGTTCAAAGCGGAATTTCTCCGAAACTAGCTGCTATTAATAGGGGTGGGGGCATACATACAACCAAATCGCGGCGTTGGGAAGATCTCGTCGAGATCTGTCCGTGGACACATATATCTCGTCGGGATCTGTCCGTAGATCCATAACTTGTCGAGATGTGTCCGTAGACACATAACTCGTCGAGATCCGTCCGTAGACACATATCTCGTCGAGATCTGCCCGTAGACACATATAATTTCGTCGAGATCTGTCCGGAAACACATATTATGTCGTCGAAATCTGCCCGTAGACACATATTATCTCGTCGAGATCTGTCCGTAGACACATATTATCTCGTCGAGATCTGTCTGGAGACACATGTACATCTCGTCATGATCTGTCCGTAGACAGATATCTCGTCGAGATCTGTCCGTAGACACATATATATCTCGTCGAGATCTGTCCGTAAGATAAACATCGCTCGGCGTTTGCACCTTCCACCGTTGTCGAGCAAACCAGGTTAAGACTTGAGGCACTCATTCTTCCTATTAATAGAGGGTGTGCTATCTTACCACACGTAATAAAGTGCTTGTGATACGGTCGTACTTTTGCTTTTCCTTGTTCTTTTTTTTTGTTCCATGCCATTTATTATCTTCGTCCTTCCTTCTCCTGCTCCCTCCCTTCTCGTATTAATGGTTGTAACTCACATCCGGGGTCACAAAGCAGGCTCTTCTCCCCCCTCTCCCGCTATATGTATGGTGGGTATGGCTTGCGAGTTGGCTCACTAATGAATGAGTTGACGGCTACGCGTACTACTGCTGTACCTGGCAGTTGTTATTTTTACTGGGGGCCATACCGTAATAAGTAGGACCAAACATTGTTAGTAAAAATAGTGATATATATATATAGGTTTTTGTGTCTAGCGCAGGTCCTATTTACTAGTATTTACTATGGTCTTCCGTAATAACAATTGGCTACGTATTTACTATGGTCTTCCGTAATAATAATTGCGTGGCGAAGTAAGAATAAGTATTAGTATTATCAACTGGCTCTAGAGTCTCTTGCCATTAAAAACACAGACGTCGAGCCACAAACGTAACGCGCCAATCAGATGCATCTGATACATATGATACAAAGACGGACGACTCAGACTTCCGCAAATTACCGCACGCCGCTACTCTGCTGTACTACTACTTACGCTGTGCGCATACGAGGTACCAGGTATATGATACTTGTTAATAGTATGTTGTTGTTGTTGTTGTTGTTGTTGTTGTTGTTGTTGTTGTTGTTGTCTTCACATTAAAAACCGTGCCGGTCTCTCTATCCAGTACCTCCATCTGTCCGTACTAATCCAACACTTGACACGGTCGATTCCCGTGGTCACAGGCTAACTTACCCAAAAAAGGTATACTGAAATAAAAGTGGAACCCGAAGGGTCCGCAAAGCGATCAAAGCCAGTCAAAAACAGATAGTCTGGAGCCCTCCGCTCCCCTCTACACGTTATGTGAAGGTAAAAATAAAAATGGAAAAGTCAACATCACCAATCGGGGGTACACGCCCCCTGATTCTATCTTGGTGCCCCTATAATGCCGGGGTGTTCCGTGCCGGGTTCACACCGGTCAGGCAAACAAATCGAGTCCTCCACCCCGATTATAAACGCAGACATGATACGGGGGAAGGGAACTATGGTCCCGTGTGACTGATGTACCCCCGGCCTGCGAGCAGTGTAACTGCAAAAGGTCAAAAGCAACGAAGGGAAAAAGACGAAGACAAAGACAAATAGACAAGTCAAAAGTACAAGCAAACACTCACACAGACAAGACCGCAGAGACAACACATTGACACGTCATCCCGAGGGGGTGGTGCAATGGTGCGGCGGTGGGGGGGAGGGGGAAAAATAACAAAACAAACAAACAAACAAACAAACAGTCCAGGACAGTCAATCCAACTGTTATATATATATATATCTAGATATACACGTGCGTAGCCAACTACTTAATACTCGGAGTAATCACTATTAAAAGTTAATCGCGATTTCTAGCCGACCAACTGACAGACTGACAGCACTCCTATAAGATACTCGTAGCACACGGGTGATAAGATAGCACACGCGTGATAAGATGACACACGGGTGATAAGATAGCAACACAGGTGATAAAATAGCACACGGGTGATAAGATAGCACTCGGGGTGATGAAATATCCCGAGGTGATAAGATAGCACACTGGTGATAAGATAGCACACGGGTGATAACATAACACACGGGTGATACGAGAACACACGGGTGATAATATAACACACGGGTGATAACATGACACACCGGGTGATAAGATAAGACACGGACAGGTGATAAGATAACACACGGGTGATACGACAACACACGGACGGGTGATAAGATGCCTCACGGGTGATAAGATAGCACACGGGTGATGAAATAGCAACACGGGTGATACAATAGCACCCGGGTGATAGTATAGCACACGGGGTGATAAGGTAGCGCACCCCCTGGGATGAATTTCGGAGCCGAATTTATCGAAAACAAGGGGGGCACACGGCACACACAACAAATATGGTGGCTTGTTGGAAATATCTCTTCGAGATCCCTTGGAGATATTTCCATATGTCGTAGACGCATGCGTCGCTCGGCGAATGATATATGTATGCACGGAGGAAATTCGGCGGACGGAGTTTCTCATGTTGTGCGTTGTATTTACGTATGTATCTTTACATATTTATCTTTACATATTTATCTCTACATACTTATCTTTACGTATTTATCTTTACATCTTTATCTTTACGTATTTATCTTTACATCTTTATCTTTACGTATTTATCTTTACATCTTTATCTTTACGTATTTATCTTTACATATTTATCTAAACGCTATGTGTGTTGTCTTCACATTGAACTTTTCTTTCTACCAAGTTCACCAGTAGACACAGCAGTGTCTGTCCTGATTCCTAAATCCTAGAGATATATAGATGGTGTGGTCACAGACTGGTACGTAGACAGAGAAAAACCAAAGCTAAAAATAACCGCAAATCTCGTAGGCATTGGCCGTAGTGGGGAGGGGGGAGAAGAGCCTACTCATTGACCGCGGATCAGATTTACGACTATAAAGAGGGAGAGAGAAAAGAAGGGCGAAGATTAAAAAAAAAAAAATGGGATGTGAGATCGAAGATTTCGTCGATATGTATATACGTCTGTATTTCATTATTTAATTTGCCTCCCGACAAAAAGAAAAAAAGTGTGTAGGGCAGTATTATTTCAGAACGAAAAAGCTGATACAATCCGCGCTGTTGATTGCTGGCGGTGACTGGTGGGTGTTGAGTACGATGGAAAGGTGGTGGGAATGGTATGTACTACTGGTGTAACGGTTAACGGTGAACGGTACTCTGTAACCTGTAACCTAAACCAGCCGAAAAATGCAGCCGAAATATGCCGGTGGTATTTTGTAAGGTTCAGAGGGAACAAAACTAATATAATATAATATACAACGACGATTTTTTTGGATTGCGGAATCGTCATTTATTAATAGCCCCCGCTTATTATTAATAATAGATTCCAGGGCTGCTGGGGTACCGGTGTGTGTCCGAACTATCGTATCATATTGTATCACATTATATCGTATAAGATCATAGCATATCATACAACGTCATATTATATAGCTGGTATACGTTGCAAGGAGATGTTTGTGTTCTTCACATTAATACCCCGTTCTTTCTACCCGTCGACATCCAGCACACCCAGTGTCCGTGCCGATTTTTCATCCTTGAGAGATACGACCAGTTCTGTGTGTTGTCTTGACCCGTTTTTTCTACCCAACTCCATCAGTACACCCAGTGTAGAGTGTCCGTGCTGATTCCTAATCCTAGAGGAATACAAATTCTGTGGTCACAGACTCTGTGAGATGAAGAAAAAATTGTGTGGCCACAAAACCCACGACACAGAGATAGTATATTCTAGTATTAATCCGTCGTATTGCAAGTAAGCAGAGCAGACAGCAGTGCAATGCCAACATGTATACTGTAATACGATAGACACGACCTACCCATGCTAGCAATCCAGATGCGTTGAAAGAGAGAAAACAAAAGAAAAGAAAAAGCGAAATGAAAACCCATGATACGGCGACTCACGCAGCATGAGAGGTACATGTATATATGTATACATGGTACAGGACACCTAATAAGGAACAGGCTAACAAGAAAGCCAAGCTGATATTTGGAGAATAATAAGTAATTCGGGAGTCGTTATCTTGAAATCAGTGTAGAAAGCTCCCTCTTTCGAATAAGAAATCCAGCCTGGACCAGATTTCCTGTTTCTTATTAGGTGTCCTATACTACTGCAAATATATGCAGACATACAGCAGCATGTATATGTCTCACAGCAGTCTGTGACCACGTAATTGGTATCTGCCTAGGATAAGGAATCAGGACAGACACTGGGTCTACTGATGTTGTGTAGAAAGGAATGCTTCATATGAAGACAACACACAAGTTGCACGGATGCTCCCAGCATATTTCATACTCCGAGTATACTCGGAGTATTGAGTACATGTCGTGCTCGGAGCACAGATAATATTGCAGTACTTGCTGCCTTAAGCACTGCGAGTACTGGGAGTATGAGCAGTGCTGCAGACCCAAATACTGCGAGTACTGGGAGTATGAGCAGTACAGAACCCCGAGTACAAGCAGTTACCCGCAGTACAAACATCCGAAATACTTGGCGGACTCAAGAGTACCGAGAGTATTGAACCCGCAAATACTGCGAGTACCCGCAGAGTATATCCCGAAATGCTGCCAGTACTCTAAGTACTCCACCAGTGAAACTGCTGTTGCCTCCCCCGAAAGAAATTTGCATCAACTCCCACTCGTGGGACCATCCGTGAAATTCAATTCCATCTGCAATAGCATGGGGATGGAATTATCGAAACGGTGCAGAGGTGGTCGAAGTATACTTCATACTCCGAGTATCCTGCGCATCGTATCATACATATTCAGAGCATTTGGGTACTCCGAGTACTCGCGGTGCTCGCAGTACCAACGGACGAAATACTGGCGTTACTTGACAGCACCCGCAGGACAGAAATACTGCCAGTACCCGCAATACTTACTGCAGGACGCGTGCCGTTGTACATTACCGGTATGTACGTATATAATATGCGAAAAATGAAAAACTGGGCACCGCCGTTGGTGTTTTTGTTTTTTTTCCCTGCCCCCCAACGGGATTATTTTTATTTTTACCTATGTTTTGGAAAAAGCCAAAAGTAGGTATACCTATGCATTTTGAGCCATTTATAGGTACACTACATTTTGCGCTCCTCGGGTAAGAGGCTTTCTGGCCCTCCCTCTGATTGGGCAGCGCCCGATCGTACATATTATTGGCTGAAAGGTTTTACTGATAGGTAAACCTATCTGTGCCTACTCATCACGTAGGGCTTTACCTATTTTTGGCTTCGATTGTTCCTATAAATGGCTCAAGCTGTACCTACAAAGGGCCGTCTTTCCAACGTGAGAAAGTTTCTCCTACTCGTAGCCTATACAGCCCAGTTTCTCACTGGATTCTTACTGAGTGGGCGGTTCTCTCTATAACAATACGCACCCATCCCCCCGCACTTAAGGCGATTTCGCAATCTGTTCGGTGGTGTTCAGATTGACCGCTCGGGTCACCTGGCCCGGAAGGTTTTGTGGCTTGTGGCCGTAGTTCAGTTTTGCCGGAAAAGGGGTACATTAAAAGCCATTCATAGGTACAGGTGGTCTAGCGGGTAACCACGAAGCCTGTTCCGTTGGAGGTCGAGGGTTCGAGTCTCCGTATGGAGATTTTTATTCTCAAATGACACCAACTGTCGAGAGCGCAAATTATAGCGTGGGGCGTGGGTAAGCACAATCCGACGAGAGTTGACGAGGGAAGAAAATGTTGAAACCTTCTCGCGATAAAAATGCAAGGCAAGAACCGTAGTGAGGGAGGGGAGGGAGAAGAGCCTACTTTTTGACCCCGTATCTGAGTTACGACCACAAAGGGGAGAGAAAGGAAGGGCGAAGATAATTAATGGGATGAAGGAAAAAAAAAAGTACGTAGTCGAAGCCAATAATAGGTGAAGCCCAACTTGAGCAGACACAAGAGCGGTGTGCACCTTGAGCCTTTTAGCCAACCATAGGTATACACGATCGGGCGCTGGCCAATCACAGGGAGGGCCGGTGAAATCTGCATCGCGGAATCCAAACCTCCTTGGCTCCCGTGTAAGCACAGGCCAACTTGACATGTAACGTTGTAGCTATTCATTGCTCAAAAGGCATCGTAGGTACACCTATGTTTGGCTATATGGACAGCAGTAGTAGTCGTATCATACCTGGCATGGTATGGTATAACAGAGTAGCGGGCCCTCTATAGTGCAGGTTTAGTAGTGCCGTTAGGTAGCCCGCTATTTTTTTTTTTTTTTTTTTTTTAAACAGCTGTGAGATCGAGGATTTGGTCGAAACTCATGTTTGCTAGCTGAGTGGGATACTTCGATCGCGCGTACTTACGGGTTTTATATGTCCTCATGCAGGATGTACATCCCGTATGAGGGGGACACAATCTGAGGCTGTAGAATTCAGGAAGCGTGTGTCTATTTGTGGGTGGGAAATATTAAAAAAAAAAATGTATAGTGGCTGTGGAGTCGCTTGGCACCACAGGTGGGATACACCAGTCGGTGTGCTTAGAGTGGGGAGTATATAGTGCCGGTTGCCGCTATAGTGCCGGTATTGATGGCTGGCGCATACCGGCACTATAGAGGGACCACTGCCGCTATAGAGGGACCACTATTCGTGCCTGTCGTAGTTTTCCATATGGCATTGCATTGTCTGCTCTGCTTACTGCATTGCAGCGTAGTATCTCTTGTGTCGTAGTTTTCCATATGACATTGCATTGTCTGCTCTGCTTACTGCATTGCAGCGTAGTGTCTCTTGTGTCGTAGTTTTCCATATGGCATTGCATTGTCTGCTCTGCTTACTGCAG
This sequence comes from Saccharina japonica, assembly GCA_008828725.1. Lineage (NCBI taxonomy): Eukaryota > Phaeophyceae > Laminariales > Laminariaceae > Saccharina > Saccharina japonica. Next base: position 25,265 of record MEHQ01001156.1, read on the forward strand.
TGCAGCGTAGTAAATCTGTGTCGTAGTTTTCCATATGGCATTGCATTGTCTGCTCTGCTTACTGCGCTGCAGCGTAGTATATATCTCTGTGTCGTAGTTTTGTGACCACAGAACTGGTATCTCTCTAGGATGAAGAATCGGCACAGACACTGCTGGGTGCTGGGTGTGCTGGATGTCGACGGGTAGAAAGGACGGTTTCATGTGAAGAACACACCCACAATTAGTATATATAGCATATATCACTGCTGTAGAACATACCGCTTTGTCCTGAATTATAAGCACCTTTCGTGCATTAATATTACGTAAAAATGTGCTCATATTTCGGGACAGAGTGGTATATACGAGGTATTGCTGTTTGTATGTATGATATATATATTCTGATTCTCTGTACGTAATGTCATGTGCAGGATATGATGATACGATGATATGATACGTATGCACGCGCCCATGAGGAGGTCCGCGGTATTGTTATTGTCAGATACGGCGGTGATTCTGCATGCTCGTATGATATCGATACGATATACTTACGATACGATACGATACGATATGAATATTATATGAAACGATATGTGTGATACGTATCCACCCGCCCACGGAAGAAGGTCTGCGGTGTGATACCGTACATACCTGGTAGATATCATACATATATACGCCGATTTGATATATACGCCTCGTTGTAGTATCGTATTATATGTATATGAATACGATACGATATGCATGCTACGTACGGTAATACGATATTCTATGGTACCTGGTACATATGATATGAGCTATGATATCACCAGTAATCCATGTGATACGTATCCACGTGCCCACGAGGAGGTTTAACGCGTTATAATTCCGTATATACAAAACATATATAAATATGTACATTCCCTGCTGCTGGTATATCATACCGGTAGATAGACCGGAAACGATTTGTGGAACGCGGAACGTGCCTGCACGTACGTACGTATACATACTATCGTCTATCGTACTTGGAAGTATTATATGTATATACGATATAAATATCATATGATATCATACGATATCATACGATATACGGTACTTGACTTCTCCTCCTCCGCGAAAATGAGGGAAGGAACACAAATATTTTTATTGTTGAAAATTATAAAATAATCGATCGACGCAGCAATCAATGACGCAAGACAGAAGAAGAGAGCAAGAAGGGAAAAGAGCACAACGAAATGGTCCGCGCACAGACCCCCGGCCCCAACGTTAAGCTCGCCGCGCCCCACACCCTATCTACGTATGATGATATCCGCAGGCAGCGAGCGAGCGTGCTTTGGCTCGGTTTTGGTTTGGATTGGTTTGGGTTGGTCTGCAATTGATTCTTGTTTGCCCTTGAGAGGTCCGCACCGCGCGGTGCCAGTATTAATATAGTATCATTGTATCATACAGGAGCAGTATCATACGACAGAGTGTGTGTTGTCTCCACATGAAACCGTTCTTTCTATTATAAACATCATACATACCATACCGAACTGCATCGGTCTTGCCTGTCGTATATGGCATTGCATTGTCTGCTCTGCTTATTGCACTGAGCGTACTCGTAGTATCTCTGTGTAGTTTTGTGACCACATAACTGGTACCTTTTTAGGATGAAGAATCGGCACGGACACTGGGTGTGCTGGATGTCGACGGGTAGAAAGGAAGGTTTGATGTGAAGAACACACACACATCAATCAGTACACCCAGGGGTGTCTGTCCTGATCCCTAATCCTAGAGATATAACCACATTCTGTGGCGACAGACTGCTTGCTGTGCGACAGAGGAAAAACAAAACAAAAATAGCCACAAATTAATACGCGTACGTATAAGTAAAGCAAGTGAAATGCCAACGTACCGGGTACGAGAACACCACGATACAAGCCTTGTTGTTGTTGTATGGCGGTTAGGGGAAAGGGTTGGGTGGTCAGGCAACATTCAACTCGTTGTACAGGTGCTAAAGTCGCGCTAGAGTGGCTGGCTAATCCCTATAGTCTGATCTAGCAAGATCACGGCCCGTGGTCACAAAAGTGCTAGAGCCATCAGAGAATCCTAAAGAACACGTACACTTAGCAGGGAAAGGATACACAAGTCCGAAGAGGTACACCTAAAATCCCTACAGCATGTTATGCGTGTCCAAAACTGAACTACACGCCCGCAATCTCCATTCGACTACAGCAGCATCCCCCCCCCCCCCCCCCTCCCACTCTTTACCAATGAATTTGCCGACTACAGCATAACTACTGTCTGAAGTGCTGTCTGTACAAAAACATACGGTAGGCGTGGGAACAAGATGGAGCACGCAGCTGCTGTCTGAAGTGCTGCCAGAATGACAGTCCGCGGGTACACAGTGAAAGAGAACAGCCAACCAAAGCCATCACGTCAATTGACAATTACCCGAATCTATCCTGAACGTCTGTGTTAGGCCCAGCATTATAAACATCGACAGTGATTAGGAATCGTTCCACATTGAAGGGGTCTTCCACGATCAGGCACACAAGTAAGGCACCCGGGGTGTCCGCGCCATCTCTGCCGCCTCTCTCTACAAAACCAGTGACGTCATCCGCACAGACCCAACAACAACATTCAGGGGAAAAAACGAAATATTTGTCAACAAAAATAATGTTTGTCCGTTCGCCACGGGTCGATGTCGTCCGTGCTCCGGATCGCTGCTCCGGTGCGCTGCTGTGCTGCTGCGCCGGCGCGCTGCTGTGCTGCTGCTCCGGCGCGCCGCTCCGGTGCCGCTTGGCCAGTCCTAGCACGACCACACTCGACCCGCTCCGTCCGTACACGCTCTCGTTGCTGTCCTTCCCGGTCGGCTCCTCGCTTTCTCCCTCGTTGCACTCAGGGTGCTTGGTCTGGAAAATAATTTTTCTTGCGCTGAAGGGGTCAACCAGCCCAGGCTCCAGCTCGTCGCCACACGCTCCCTCCTCCTTTGATGGCGAAGCCAGGTTACTGAGACAGTACAGCCTTACCGGAAAAACATTAATTAAAAATGAATTATGAAATGAAACATAATATCATACAGATGACGCAAAGGTCCAAACGCTGCTATTATTCGAAGAACACCATACGTGCCCTAGAGGAACAGATGACTGCTGCATGGGCGGAGTGTGTGTGTTGTCTTCACATAAAACCCGTTATATTTACCCAACTCCATCAATACACCCAGTGTCTGTCCTGATTCCTAATCCTAGAGAGATACGTACAAATTCTGTGGTCACAGGTATACCAGGTATATACCGGGTATACTGCGAGGCCGAAGGGATACTCCCCGAGGAACAGTGCGGCTTTCGCCCAGCACGATCAACAGTCGACATGCCAAACAAATTCTGCTGTATATGTGCTTCATTGACCTGCAGAAGGCTTACGACTCCGTCGACCGAGAGTTGTTGTGGGTGGTACTCGCACGCTTCGGCATACCAGAGAAGATGTTGACCGTTATCCGCCAATTCCACGAAGGCATGCGAGCTCGCGTGCGTACGGATGACGGTGAGCACTCTGAATGGTTCGATGTCACTCAGGGACTGCGGCAAGGATGTGTGCTGTCACCGCTTCTGTTCAATGTCTTCTTCGCTGCTGTGATACACGCCGTACTGATACGCTTCAGTGAGGACCCAGACATCTTGAGGGACCTGGTTCACCTCGAGGAGGACCTCGGGGCGGACGGAGTGAGGGAGGACCCACTAGCACGTGTACGGAGAGCAATATGGGGTATGCTGTACGCCGACGATGCAGGCATTGTGTCTAAATCGGCGGAAGGGCTTGCGAAGATGATGACCGTTATTGTGACCGTTTTCGAAGCAGCTGGTCTCACCGTATCCGAAAAGAAAACGGAGACTATGCTACTGCGGACACCAAACCAGGCACTCCGGACCTCACCGCTCGTCATCGAAGCAGCGGGCCAGAGGTATAAACAGACAACGCAGTTTTTGTACCTTGGCGGTCTTATCGTCGCAAACGCGGACATTATGCCAGAGATCAAACGACGCATCCGACTCGCATGGGCATGCTACAATCGGTTCAAGCGGGAGCTGTACGATATGGAGGATGCCCCGTTCACTCTAAAGGTGCGCATGCTAAAGGCCGAGGTGATGGAGACACTGCTGTACGGGTGTGTGACGTGGACCCTTGGCCAGGAGCACTTCGCTGAGCTCCGAACGGCACACCACAAATTCCTCCTACGGCTCATTGGTTTCCAGCACCGACAACGCACCGACCATCTCATGTCGTACGCCAAGGCTCTCAAGAAGGCACAATGCGAGAGCGTTGAGACGACCATCCGCAAACGACGCCTCCTCTTTGCGGGGGGCGTACAGCGCACGACCAATGAGCGGCTGACCAGGCGGGTGATGTTTGGGACGATCGCCGGTGGGACGAACCCGGGGCCTGGCCGACCAGAAAAGAACTGGGCACAATGTCTAGCAGATGACCTCAGGGTTTTTCGAGCGACAGAGAGCTCCACAGAAAGCTCCCCTTTACTGTTCGGAGCAGAGACGGTACTATGGCCGAGGGCGGCTAAAAAGAGGGGAGTGTGGTATCGGGGGGTTGGCGAGGCGGCGGACCATTTTATGGCGAGGTGGCACAGGGCCGAAGCGGAGAGGAGCTGGCTACGGCATGCAGCTGAGGACGCCAAGAGAGGCGACCAGGAGAGGGGGGGCGGCCGTACTGATACAGCTGTCGACGAATGCAGAAACGAAATGATAGATCGTGTGGCCAGATATAGGCTCGACTAGTCCTTGAATTCTATTATTTGTTTCCTGTTGATGTGTTCACTGGGGGGGGCGTGGCAGAGGTAGTACCGGCTCTTGACACCGTTTTTGTTTTTAGAGTGGGAATGAGATGGCAGAAGGTGTGACATGGTCCCCGTATAAGTTTTTATAGCAGAGACGGGAACTTGTTGTTACCATCGCGTTGAACTTGCCTTGAGAACGATTTTTCTCTTTTCCTCTCTCGTGTCTTCTTTCTTGCTTTTTTGCCTTGTTCCTCCCTTTGTTTCCACCCTATGCCGGTGTCTCCCTCTTTTCGTGTTGCCTCGCTCGTGCAGCAGTTATCTGTTCCTCTTGGGCACGTGTGCTTTTCTTCTAGGGGCGCTTCTGTCTCCCTGCGTCATTTGTATTCTGTTTCATTTCAGAATCTGTTTTATTTGTCTTTTTCTTCTTATTGTTCGGTTCGGCTCGTGTCGCTGTGTTCTCGTACCCGGTACGTTACGCATCCCTCTTGCTTTACCCATTAATTTGCGTTTGTTTTGTTTTGTTTTGTTTTTTCTCTGTTTCACAGTCTGTGACCACATAATTTGTATCTCTCTAGGACTGGGAATCAGGACAGGCACTGGGTGTACTGATGTGGTTGAGTAGAAAGAACGGGTTTAATGTGAATTCAACAACAGCAACAACAACCGGTACATTAAGTTGCTTACCTTGGTCCAGTTACGATTATTTTGGTTTTCTCTTTGTCTCAAGTCGCCAAGTATATATGTGTGACCACACACATTTTATCTATCTCTGTAGGGTGGACACTGGGTGTGCTGATGTGCTGATGTACTCGTGAGTAGAAATAAAGGTGTCATGTGAAGACAGCATACACATACTGATATGATACGTATATGTACCCGCATTGTGTGTTCGTGTTGTTGTTGTTGTTGTTGTTATTATCACGTTAACTCATCGCCAGGCTCCTACGATAACTCTTTTTCTTTCTTTTTTCCTCTATCCCATTTATTATCTTCGCCCTTCTTTTCTCTCTCCCTCTTTAGTCATAACTCAGATCCGGGGTCACTCAGTAGGCTCTTCTCCTCCTCCCTCCCCACTACGGTACATATGATACGTGCCTTGCTTTTTATCGCGAGAAGATTTCAGCACTTTCTTCCCTCGTCGACATGCGTCGGATTCCGCCTACCCACACCACGAAGACGCTATCAGCAATTGGTTCCTTCTTATTTTTTCAACTATAGTCAAAATCTCACCACGGTGGGATTTGAACCCGGGTACCAATGCTATTAATAGTAGCCTTTGAAGCTGACACCTACTGTAGTCTACCGGGGTGACCAGATGTATTCTGGAGTGGAAACATACCTCGAGGAAATAACCTTATAACTAAACAGCAGAGTAGTATTCAAATAATACGAGTACGCATCATATCGTGTATCTATCTATCTGAAGCACATCGTACACCTCAGGCAAGGCTGGGCAAGGAGATAAAGTGATACATGGTACCTGGTATATATCAGAGTACGTATGCATCAGACACCGGTGCATATGATAACATACTATAGTACTACAGCAGTGTTTAGTGGGGCCTGTATAAGGCAGCACGAATAAGGTCTAATCCCGATAAAAGGCGGTCGAAATCGGCCGTCATTAACGGACGATGGCACTCACATGGTGGAATGAATAAGGCGTCGACCGATATAAGGCGGTCAAAATCTCGGTGCACATTTTTTCTTTTCTTTTCTGCTTCCCGTTTATTACCTTCGCCCTTTTTTTTCTCTCTCTCCATCCTATTAATAATAGTAGTAACTCAGATCCGGGGTCACTGAGTAGGCTCTTATCTCCCCTCCCCACTGCGTACGGTTCGTGCCTTGCATTTTTTTTACGCGAGAAGACGCCAGCACTTTCTTCCCTCGTCGACTTGCGTCGAATTTTACCGCCTTCTATAGGCCCCACTACCGAATATGACAATGTATATCACACCCCCTGGGGTGAATTTCAAAGCGAATTTTCTCCATAACCAGAGGGGCACAGACAACGAAAAAGGCGGCTTTCGGAGCATGTCGCCGAGATCTTTCCATAGGCAGGTCGCTCGCTCGGGGTTATAGCGCTCGACCGGTCGAGCAAATCAGCGTTGAAATTCGTCCGAGGGGGTGTGGTATACAGCAGAGTCATACACGGTACTGCTGTATATACTGCTGTATGCACATTGCACCAACGCTGGTATTCATATATACGAGTTAGGGTCGTTCCTATCGAGCAGCTTTTTTCCATAATTTCCGATATGTTTTTCCCAAAAAAATAGGAAAACTTGGAAATCTTGGAAATAATGGAAATATTGGAAATTCTTCAGAGGGCGAAATGTTTGGAAGGCTTCACGTTCCAATAAATGGAAAAAAAAATGGAAAAAATGTAAATCTAAAAAATTGCGCAAAAACAAAATGGAATTTTTGGAAATTTATGGCTCCGATAAGAACGACCCTTAGAACCGAAACATCGAAACCGAGGGGAGCGCATAGCACCAAGAGAAACGACAGCAGTACTTGCTATATGTTTATATGTTTATTAAGAGGTTTGCGTCAAACGCGGGCAAGGCGGGCGGGAGGAGGAAGGGGGTGCTTTTGCGGCTAAATGCTTAATATATGGTCTACTACCGTATATGACACTGTATACCACACCCCCTCGGACGAATTTCAACCCTGATTTGCTCGACGACCGGTCGAGCGCTAACCCCGAGCGACCCGTCTATGGAAAGATGTCGACGACATGCTCCGAAAGCCGCCTTTTTCGTTGTCTGTGCCCCCCTGGTTATGGAGAAATTTCGCTTTGAAATTCACCCCAGGGGGTGTGATATACACTGTCATATACGGTAGTATACTATATCAGACTAGACACCCTGTGGTGCTGCTGTCATATTATATGGTATGTATGATACCTGTCTTGCCCGCCTTTTGGGGCGGTTGGGACTTGAGATAGGTGCGGATGTGAGACACACGGGGGGGATAAGATAACACGCGGGTGATGAGATAGCACACGGGGTGATGATATAGCACATGGGTGATAACATAACACACCGGGTGATAGCATAACACACGGGTGATAATATAACACACGGGTGTTAAGCTAACACACCGGTGATGGTGATAACATAACACACGGGTGATGAGATAACACACTGGTGATAAGATAACACACAGGTGATAAGATAACACACGGGTGATGAGATGGCACACGGGTGAAAAGATAGCAACACAGGTGATAACATAACACACCGGGTGATAACATGACACACGGGTGATGAGATAACACACCGGGTGATAAGATAACACACGGGTGATAAGATAACACACGGGTGATAAGATAACACACCGGGTGATAAGATAACACAACACAAGGGTGACAAGATAACACACAGTTGATAAGATGACACACGCGTGACAAGATAACACACCGGGTGATAAGATAACACACGGGTGACAAGATAGCAAACCGAGGTGCGTTGTGTGGCGTTTACCACACTCTCGGCGGTTAGCAACACGAGGTAACCTCAGAGTGCCCCCGAGGAGCCAGGATGGCCTCGAAGGATTATAGTGATAATGAGGCGGTACGGTCTAGGGGATAGGACCTGGTATCGACATCACCGTCAATTACAATACACGCCAGATAGGATCAGATCCGGGTGGCGGAATCAGGGTAGAGGTGTTGACCAATCAAAATGGAGGTGTGGCCTATTGGGCACCCCGTTTTCACCCCTACTTCGTACAACACTACGTAAAATACCCATAATGACGTGTGAGCTGACTGCACTCAAGTGATGCAGTCCGTATACCAGGTAAGTTGTATATAGACGCCGTTTTTTTTTTCCTCTCTCCCTCCTATGTATGATACCTATATAGTCGTAACTCAGATCCGGGGTCAACATAGTAGGCTCTTACCACCCTCTCTACTACAGCTCGTGCCTTGCATGTTCATGGCGAGAATACTTGAGCCCTTTTTTTCTGTTTCGACTCTCGTCGAGTGCAAAATGCTGAATGGCTCATGCATGGTTCAAGACGGGAACTATTTCACACATCGGTGACAGATTATCGACTCCCAGTTGACGATCTAGATCCTTCAGGGCAGGTATATTCCTGATTTGTGTGATCTGTATGATCTAGCTCATGTTGCCGGGGTGGGAGCGGTAGTATCTGCATGCTCTAGGACAGGTTTCCTTCGTTGGATCTGTGCTGCATAGATCCTGCATAACATATCACGAGGGCAGGTTAGGATTTAGATGATCTGTAGATGATCTATCTGTAGATGACATGCCCGAGGTGCGCAACCTTGTAACCATGTGCTCTGCGGACAGGTGCAAGCACGAGGGTTCGCCAATCGTCAATCGCCAATCGTCAGTCTGTAGTGATCAATCACCTGTCATCAATCACGAGTCATCAATCCCCTATCATCAATCATGAGTCATCAATCATCAGTCATCAATCATCAGTCATCAATCACCTGTCATCAATCATCAGGCTAACAACCAACCGACGTGCAATCTATAGTCTGCGGACAGGTGCAAGCGCGAGGGTTCAGCAATCTTCAATCACCACTCACCAATCACCAATGAATCACCGACCATTATTCATCCATCTTGAAGGAATCATCAATCAATCATCAATCATCAATCATCAATCGAACAAACAAGTGCAACCTCTATTAATACTATTACTACTACTGCTGCGGAAAGGTTGCAAGCACGAGGGTTCACCAATCACCAACCATCAATCATCGATATTACTGTATCGATCATTCATCACAAGCATCAATCGATCATCGATCATTCATCACAAGCATCAATCCATCATCATCAATTCTCAATCATCAAACCTCCCACTGCCATCTACAATCTGCGGACAGGTGCAAGCAAGCGTGTGGGTTCGCCAATCACCGATCATCAATCACGATCATTCACTCATCACCAACCTCAGGAGTCACCGAGCATCAGTAATCAGTCAAACATTAGCGCTTTAATACGAAGAAGGCAGCCCCATCGAAAAAAACACCCGCGGGCTATTTTCGGGATATTTGAGCTTGAAGGGCAAGGAGAAGGACAAAGCCCGAGCCAATCGAGGGCGAGGGCGAGCGGCGACCTGAGCCCTCCACGTGTTTGCTGAACTTGGCGGCATTTCCAGCAGCAGCAGCAGCAGCAGTATGCTTGGGAAAATGGACGAGATCGCGTCAGTCAAGGGCAGGTGGGGGCGGGCATGATGTTGGACTTTCAAGTATGATATACAGTGTTTTTCGTAGGTATGATATGATATAATGTGATATATTATGATACGAAATTGTATGATATATGTTATGATGTAACATTTTATGATATGTATGATGTGATGGAATGTCATGTGATAAGATATTATTCGGAAAACAACAACTAAAACTGTGAGATCGAAACTTGAAACAGTCCTCATCATGTGATCTATTATGATATGATATTATACGATTGTTCGTATCATATAAAATTATATTTTATGATATTATTCCTATTATAGTATGACATTATACTTTGAAAGTACGATATTGTATTATGTGATTTTGTGTCAATTTTTTCATCCTGCATGAATCATGCCCTGCTCATTGTCGAAGGGCAAATTAATTATAAGTATGATGTGATGTTATAATATCAAATAATATCGTATTATGTATACTTCGTATGATATTATATAATATGATGTGATATGTGTTGCCTCGTTTTCGGGGACAAAATACACTTGGAATTTTTCGTGTTGATATGGCATGATAGTATATGGTGTGTAGCCTCGTTTCGGAGACAAAGCATACTATGAGCACACTGCTCCACAAGCACAGCACATCGCACTGCAAGCACATCGCACTGCAAGCACACTCGTACTTGCCGGTCGTAGCTCGGGAAAACTTGCTTCTTAACTCGTCGCGATCCCGAAGCTACTTACTCGCTTGCTAGTTTACAAGTTTCTGAAGTGCGTACTGTTTCCCCTGCTTGCTAACGTAGTTTTCTTGCTGTCTTGCTATTGCTTGCTTACTTTTTTGCTACTGTAGTTCGTCCGCTTCTGAAGTAGTTTGCCCGCTTCTGAAGTGCGTTTCCCCCCTCCCCCTGCTTGAATTCCTTCCACCCTCTTCTCCACACCTACCACCGCTTACGACTAACGGTGTCTTGCACTGATACTCTTCCTACCTAAACGTTGGCGGCTATATCCATATACGTACCCTTGCACATATATATATAAACATGTTTTTTGGTCAGGGTTGAGGATGTGTACGAGATGGGGCATGAGCTAGGGAAGGGGGCGTTTTCCATCGTGAGGCACGGAAGACATCGTCAAACGGGAGAAAATGTGAGCTGCTACGTATGTACAGTTTAGTATGTGTGTATGTATGTATGCGCGCGTGCATCGGTCGCCGCTATATATATATTATATATAAGTCTATATTATATACTTCGTATATATCTACTTGTGCCAGCCCTTGTGGGAGCCCGAGCTAGCGACAAAAACAACTTAAGGTTGACTTAACCCTCTTGGTTAACTTGATTATAGTATAGAAGAGGAAACATTAACGGTCGGAAGTGATGATGGCAGCAGCGGCCACTGCGTGATTAGGGGGGTGATATCATACAATGGTTGCTGTCCGAGTCACAATGGTTGCAATGCAAGGAGTCGTACGGCACGGGCGCAAGCAACATGATCCTATATATATACACACACCCGTGATGCTGAGCGCTAAAACGCTGCTCGTCGTAGGCGATTGATATTTAGCAAAGTTCGTCATTGGTTTGGTCGCTGTATATCCGTTGTATCCCTCATATCCCCTATATAGGGTCCCTTAAAATGTCCCCTTAAAGTATCCCTTAAAGTATCCCCTAAAAGGTCCCTTAAAAGGGGTCCCTTAAAAGGTCCCTTAAAAGAGGTCCCTTAAAAGGTACCTTAATAAGTAACTTAAAAGGTACCTTAAAAGGTACCTTAACATATCCCGTAAAAGGTCCCTTAAAAGAAGTCCCTTAGAAGAGGTACCTTAAAAAGCCCCCCTAAAAGGGTTCCGTCCCAAAGAGGTTATAAGTTCTACCCACCCGGCCACGAGTACGTATGCAGTGTGAGCGCCCAGCAGCATGATACTAAGGGGTATCATAGGATCATGCTGCGCCCGGTGTCAAACACACGACCCCATTGCTTCAACCATTGTACAGCAGTTCGGACATCAACCATGGTTATCATATCGCCCCCCCCATGGTTGATGCTGTCTGTAACCGTCTCACGTTTGGTCGTCAATTTTCATGCCCCCCCCCCCCCCCCCTGTGAAGTCTGAAGAGGGGACGCGTGCTACGATAGAGGTATATTATATACCTGTAGCACTTTTTGTATGAAACGTTTTCTGAATGGTCGGGGTCCTTTTACCTTGACCCCTTAAGAACTGGTCCCCCATTTTTGGGGACAAACTACTTGGAATTAATGTAGGATATTTGTTTTCAGTTCTGAATGGGTTGTTATAACCCGAAACCGTCGGACATTCATTCTTGTGTTGCAATATTGTTTCATTGGTATGCTTGGGCCACCAAATGATTCATCGGGTACCGAGTTCTCTTTTTATTTTCCTCGAAAAAATAGTTTTCGGGTGAGGTACATAGAGCTTTTTTAAGTGATCACCCTCAGAAGGCAAAAACGTGGAGCACCTCTATATACAGTAGCATGCGGCAGGACGAATATAGGCTCTTTTTACTGCTGGACTTGACGCAGAAGCATACATTTGACTCTATTCCCAAGTTATTGCTCCCCGGAACGAGAGTGCGTGCGTACGTAGTGCAGTGCTAAAATTGTTTGTGAGTAAAAGTCTGTTATGGGGTGCAGATTGTGCCCACCTTCACAGCGGCGTTGGCGTTATATAGGTATAATAGATAGCGCAGTCGGGCATCGTTTGCAAGGACATCATTTCTTGAAAGAGAAAGTTGTCGTACAGTACGTAAAAAACGAAAACATTTTTACTACACTGGACTTGTGCAGAAACCTATATTTTACTCTACAGTTAGTAGTTCGAAGTCGTTCATCTCCGCACCGGTAGTAGTGCGGTGCTATGTATGATAAACGAGGCAAGGGGAAAACATGATGTGGGGTGCAGATCGTGCCCACCCTCACATGGACTTTATCGTTGGCATAGTCGAGCATCGCTGAAATTTTGTGATTTTTTTAAAGAGAAGCTGATGCAGGGGGCTGCACGTAAAAAAATAAATCCCGACACCCCACCATATGTTCATTTTCGAGGCACATGCATTGCTTGGGGGGGGGGTAGGCTGTTCTCAGTAGCCGCATGTTATGCATGGCCGTAGCCGTATGACCATAGACCCTCGCATCCCTGCAAGGCCGGGACGGAGTACGTTGGGTATTCACAGACCAGGCAGACGTTGCTTGGGGGGAGGGGTGTACTCATGTCATGCATGGCCGTAGTCGTATTACCATATACCCTCGCATCCCTGCAATGCTGGGACGGAGCACGTCGGGTTTTTCACCGACCAGACAGACATTGATCGCTTGCACCAAGCTCGAAGCGCCGTGAGGTGTTGGGGCGGGCGGGGGGTTAGTCATTTGTTGCTTGCCTTACGAGTCGTTTGACCTTTTTTGCATTCACCACGTATCCCTTTAAAAAACCCAAGCAGGGGATATATACTAAAACCAAGAAAACCAAAGCTATGAAATATTCTTGGCCCAGAAATCCCACGCCACTCTGCCACACTTTTTTTTTCGTTACGTATGTATGACCCTTTTAGGAGTGTTGTGTCTTTTGTCTGTTTGTCGTGCGAACAAATGAAATAAAAGACGAGTTACGTGTTCTTACAGAAGATTGGGTCAAAATTGAACCATTTTGTTTTTTTGGGGGGGGGAGAGCGGGGTTGCCGATTTTTTGCCGATTTTTTTGCCAACTTAGTAACCGTTTTCACGTCGCTCAAGACCAACGCGTTGTCTAAGACAACACACTGTAGCTGTAGTAAAACGAGTCATGTTACCTACAAAATGTTGGGTCAAAATTTAACCAATATGTGTTTTGTTTTTTTGAGGGGGGGGTGTTTGCCGTTTTTTTTGCCAACTTTGACCTTTTTGACGTTGCTCAAGACCAACGCGTTGTCTAAGAAAATCTAGTGTAGCTGTCACTAGGGACTCGCGCAGCAGGATATTTGTATGTAACCGTCGTCAGCTTTGTGCGTTACAGGAGCTTTTCACCCGTCGGACATGATCTACAGATACATCATCTATTGATAGATAATCTACAGATCATCTATTAATAGACCATTTATGACCTAGCCTGCCGTTTTGATATGCTGTGCAGGGTCTGTACGGTACAGGTCTAACCCAGGGAGCATGTCCTAGAGCATGCAGATAACACACGGCTCCCACCCGGCAACACATGAGCTAGATCATACAGATCATACAGAACGCGAATCTGTCTGACCTAAAAGACCTAGATCACATGGAGTGCATGCAAAGGAATCGACAACCTGCCCGAGGTGTGTCACCGTTCCGTGCACATCTGACGCGTACCTACTGTATCTACTTGTTTGGTTTGTTTGGGCGTCTCGCTTTTTGGCTCCAGGTTGCGCTGAAGATCATCGGCGCTTCTCGGTTCAAGTCGAACAAGCGAGCGCAGGAGGCCATATGCGCGGAGGTCGAGGCCATGAAGGTGTGCTGCTGTGTTCCCGTACGCACGTATGCAGTAGCAGTAGTGGACGAAGCTTGACAGTGAATTTTCCCAAGGCATAAGTAGCTATTTAGGCACTCTGGTTGGCGAAGGGTATATTATTCGCGGCTCATTCAACTTGGAGTATTTCCCAGCCACAGCATGCCGAGTCAACCTGGAGTATTTTCAAGCACAGCATCCAAGCCGGCCGAGTCAGCCTAGAGTGCACAGCATCCCAGCACTGACCACTGGCATAGGGTTCGGGTTAGGGTCGGAGGGTCGGCTTTAGGCGCCAAGCACAAAACCTCCGTATATATTAACTATCAAAGTGTGTCCACCGCTCTACAGTAGCTACAGGTAAGGAAAATACTTCGAAGTAGGCCTGTTGTACGAAACTGACGTTTTCCAGAGATCGTATATATATTTGTCGTAGGCGTTTTGTTTGTAAGGGGTCAGGTGGGCGTTGTCTTTGTGGGTAGGCGTTTTTTTGTAAGGGATGAGGTGGGCGTTGTCTTCGTAGGGATCGCTACGTACCCCAGGAGGCAATACGCGCGGAAGCGGAGGCCATGCGGGTGTGGTTACCGTACGTACATAGCTACAGATAGGGAAGTAGGCCCCTTGTATACCGGTATATGATACGCCGATCGACTATTGCGGGGGGGGGGGTAGTAAATAGGATCAAATATGGTTAGTAAAAAAAGGGAATGTATAGTTTTGTTTTGTACCGTAGGTTCTATTTACTATGGTTCCCTGGAATAGACCTTTCCAAAACCGATCGGCGAATCTATGGAATAAGTCATCCTGCCAACGACCATTCACGTGGAACTGCCTCTGCTCGGCGTGAAAACTGCCAAACTCGGCCAAAGTTGGTTGAAAATACTCAAACTACTGTAGGCCGAAATTACTGTGGTGGAATTTGGCCCAATTTGGCCCAAAAAATTTGATAGGGAAGTACATATCGATTTCACAGATTGTCAGTTTTATGAGCTTCTTCCATAAATTTTATTTCTAGTAGACACCGAGTACTCGTATAGTTTTGTCAACGCCGCCGCTCTATAGGGTTGTACGATCTGCGCCTCGAAGCGGTCCCCCAACTCGAGGGGCACTGAAAGTATTAACGTTACATCGTTGGTGCACAAAAAATGGGGGATCAACGATGGTGTTCCGAGATCCCCCCCCCTGCCACCACCGCTGCTACCGCCAGTATTATCACGGCCTACCATAGTAAATACTAGTAAATAGGGCCTACGGTTCACACGAAATCCATATATATTTCCCTATTTTTAGTAACAAAATTTGGTTTCATTTACAATGGTCCCCCGTGGTAGTTGCATACTGTATGGTAGTGGATCTTCCTAAAGGTAGAGCTATTCACGCCACTCTCATTGGCTACGTATGCACCAAGGGGTGCGTCACAATGATCAACCTACGTAGAGTCTTTTCCAAGCCACAGCACCCCGAGCCGGCCGAATCAACGCATAAGAGTCTTTCCAAGTAACAAGCATACAAGCCGGCCGAATCGACCTTTTGAGTCTTACCAACCACAACATCCAAGCACTGATCACCACTGACATTTTAGGGTTCGGGTCGGAGGGTCGACTTTGGGCACCAAACTCAAAACCTCCGTGGGTAGTCAATCTATCAATGTGTAACCTCGTCTCGCTACCGCGACCGCCGCTGCTGCTACCGCCGCTGCCGCAGCGAATACGCGGGCGTATCGACAGCCCGTCCCTGATCATGATGCTGGGGGTCTACAGCGACCCCACGAAGGTTTGCATCGTTCTCGAGGAACTGAACGGTGAGGTTCCTCTCTCTCTCTCTAGCCCCTCCCCTTCTATGGTCATACGACTACGGCCGTGCACGACATGCACCCCCCCCCCCCCCCCCCCTCTACTGCATGCAAATATGCTAGGAAACCCCGGTTTGACTGACCGCCCCTACACTAAAAATAGCACGTTAAGGCCCAAAGAGCCCTTGATGCGTCTAAAAAGAAGGGTCCGCATGTTTATGCTTGCGTCATTTATGACAGTTATGGACATTGGTTAGTTGAAATGGGACCATGGTTGTCACATCGGAGAGCAAGGTTAAGGCGTTACGTCTTGGCTGCTAGTGCAGGGGAGGGGGCGGGGGCACGGCGCGCACGGACAGTGTGTCACCCGTTCGAGTTCTTACCATGTTATCGCCCTGCACGAATGTTGTGCGTAGGTGTGTTTTCTTGGAGTATCTACAACTGGTTCTTGCTTAGATGAGAAGCCAAAGAAGTGCGGGCGAGTGTTTTGTCATTAATTGTAGGGGTTGTTGCTTTTTGTCCGCATCGGGGCAGTGCCGATAAGAACTGCACAGTATTACTAATAATAGTATGGTGATAGTAGTAGTAGTAGTAGTAGTAGTAGTAGTAGTAGTAGTAGTAGTACAGTAGTAGTAGTAGTAGAAATAGTAGTAGAAATAGTAGTAGCACTAGCAGCAGTAGCAGTAACAACAGTAACAGTAGCAGCAGCAGAAGGAGCAGCAGCAGCAGCAGTAGCAGTAGCAGTAGCAGTAGCAGCAGTAGCAGTAGCAGCAGCAGCAGCAGCAGCAGCAGCAGAAGCAGCAGCAGAAGCAGCAGCAGAAGCAAAAGCAGAGGCAGCAGCAGAAGCAGCAGCAGAAGCAAAAGCAGAGGCAGCAGCAGAAGCAGCAGCAGAAGCAGCAGCAGCGCAGAAGCAGCGCAGAAGCAGCAGCAGCAGCGCGGAAGCAGCGCAGAAGCAGCAGCAGTAGCGCAGAAGCAAAAACAGCAGCAGTAGCAGTAGCAGCAGAAGCATAAGCAGCAGTAGCAGTAGCAGTAGCAGCAGAAGGAGCAGCAGCAGTAGCAGTAGCAGTATCAGCATAAGCATAAGCATAAGCAGTAGTAGCAGAAGCAGTAGTAGCAGCAGCAGTAGAGTAGTAGCAGAAGCAGTAGAGTAGTAGCAGAAGCAGTAGTAGCAGCAGTAGCATACGAGGTAGTTTACCGTTCCCCTGTACGCACGTACGTACAGCAAATGAAACATGAACCACTAACCTGTAAACCCCTGCGTGACACCGCGCGAGCAGGCGGCGAGCTGTTCGACCGCATCGTGGCCCGCGGCCGTTACACGGAAACGGACGCCTCCCAGGTTCTCCACAAGCTGGCTGTTGCGCTTGGTCAGTGCCACGAGGAGGGCATCTTGCACAGGTATAATATGATACCGGGTACCGGTTTAGACACGCGATAGGGGTATGTACTGTACCTTTTTTTGGCGAAAACGTTTGTCACGGACTATTTCTGACTTGCTGACTATTACTGGCTGTTTCTGGCGACTATTGGTTACTACTGACTATTGCTGACTAATACTGACTATTATTAATAGTGACTATTACGACTAATACTGACTAATACTGACTATTACTGACTATTAGTATACTCAACTGAAGAACTGCCCAGTATCTTTGGACGCAAGCTCCGATAGGGATATATCGCACTTTTTGGTCGAAAATACTTCTGACCTTAAGACATGCATGCCCCTGCTATAGGCCATTATAGGCCATGGCCTTGCTCATCGGGCTAATAAGCCCACCAATTGGATCAACTTCAGTGTTTGACTTAGTAACAAGTGATGCAACATAGATGACGCCCCTATCGCAGCGTATTGCATTTTATCATTCGCAAGCCCATCTTATTGTGTGTCGGGCTTAGCTTACGTATTTTATTAATTGCAAGCCCTTTTTTGTGTCGGTATCTCCGTGCTCTTTATTTTACCATACAGTCTCCGTTTGTCGGGAATTTCGGTCGTGATACCCCCAAGTAAGTAATGACGCGTGCTTCGCTGCCGTATAGTATATCCATCGGAATGGAGCAGTGGAGCAGCAAGTCACGCCCCCCCCCCCCCCGCCGTGATGAGTGCGGGTGTGTGTTTGAGTGTTTGTGTTGGTGTGGGTGTGTGTTTTAGTGTTTGTGTTCGTGTTTGTGTGTGGGCGAGTTTGTATTTGTTTTTACGGTCCCACACGACGGCGCGACTCCCCGCCGCGTTCGCCCACCACCTTTGTTCTGTAAAACGGAAACAAAACTCACCCCCCTTGGAGTTCTGCAGAGAAAAGTTCGTGAGAGTGTCTGTGGGTGTTTGGGTGTGTGGGTGTGGTTTACCGTTCTACGTGAGAGCGGGGCTACCCGCCGCGTACGCCTGCCGATCTTGTTCGATAGACTTTTAACGTCAACAAATCTCTATCCCCCATGGGATCTGGAGGGCAAAGGTGTGTGTGAGTGTGTGGATGGGTGTGTATTGTATGGTCCCACGTGACGGCGGGACTCCCCGCCGCGTTGGCCTACCGGTTTTGTTCGGTATGCTTTCCGCGAAAACAAAATATCACCCACTGTGTCTAGAGAGACAGGTGTAGGGGCTGTGTTTAAATTTGAGTTAATGTCGGATGGCGCCGGTAAACGAGAGATTCGCCGCCGACTCGGGGGTGGTGCACCCCAACCCACGAATGGCTTGACTCGGGGCGATGTTGCGGTTTACGCCAACGACACAGAGTCAAAATGCTTGCGATGGCAACCGGTCGACATGGTAGAGAAGGGCGATCAAGAACAGATTGGAACCGTACGCGTGCGGACACCGAACGAGATTCGCGGGTCGAGGTCGTCCGTTAGGGTCGACAGCGATGCCGTTGCCCTTATGTAGGAGTTGACGTCATGCTTTCCTGGTGTTTTCCGACCGCACCACCCTCTCCTCGTGTCGTTGTAGCAAGTCTACAGGAGTAGTGGGATGGGCTAGTGCCCTTCGAGCAACGGTGGAGTTAGTAACGGAGTCAGGTTGTAATCCCGATGAGTTCGCCCTGTACTCGTTGCGTATCGGACGAGCGACCACGCTCGCGGCTGGAAGATGCAAATATCGGGACCGCGCTCCCGACCGTAGGATACATATCGGAATGAGGGATTAAAAAGAGAAGGGATGTGGAGGTCCGACGCGTACAAGGCGTATACGAATATCAACATACCTGGTATGGGGGTTTGAGCAGGGTGCCACGTCAGCTATCTATAGTTGGACAAGCAAAGGGAAGGAGAGGCACCCGGGGGAAGGTACAGCCTGGGGTAGGAAATGACAACTAGTGTACTGCAACAGTAGTCTCAAATTACCTCGGAGTTGGAGGAGTCGAATGGTACGGTACCATTCGGAGGCTTGGTCACTCGAGACGACGTAGGCGGTAATAGTTAGGAACCCGGCTGGTATCGTATCAGGGAGAGAGAGACGGTAAATGTATGGGCGAGATGCGTAGGAGATTGCAGGAGGCTGGGATAGGTGTATCTGGCCGAGAAGATAACTCTCTCTCTCCCACGACACAGAAAAACGACAATGACAATGCAATTCGAAATATAATCAATAAAGGATAGGCGTGTTCGTAGACGCAGTATCGGCCTTCGCTACCAGAGTGTCCAAGGAACCAACCGTGGTTTATTGTACCTATAGATAATTTGGCATGTCAGCATCGGAGATGGGGGATCATAGAGTAGTAGATATATTTGGGACACTGGGACCCTAAATAGCCAGTACAGTTGTAGTATGTTACGAGCGCACGCGTTGGCACACCGACGCCGGCCACCAGCGAGTGAGAGGGATGTCTTGCGGGAAAAGCAGGCAGACATCAGGAAGTCGGTTGGCTAGCCAACGAGACTGACGCTTGAGCCTTTATTTCCCACCCGCCCGCCCCCTTATTTCTTTCGGAGGGGGAGGGGGGGGGAGACGGAGGCTCAAGCGTCAGTCTCCGTTGGCTAGCCAACCGACTTCCTGATATCTTCCTCCTTCCGCAAGACACCCCTCTCACTCGCTGGTGGTCGGCGTCGGTGTGCCAACGCGTGCGCTCGTGACATACTACAACTGTACTGGCTATTTAGGGTCCCAGTGTCCCAAATATATCTACTATTCTATGATCCCCAATCCCCGATGCTGATATGCCAAATTCTCTATAGGTACAATAAACCACGGTTGGTTCCTTGGACACTCCGGTAGCGGAGGCCGATACTGCGTCTACGAACAAACCTATCCTTTGTCGGGAATTTCGGTCGTGATACCCCCAAGTAAGTAATGACGCGTGCTATATACTATCAGATGTATACGATGGAGGTACTGCTGTAACTGGTTTTGTGCAAAAATATTTGTGACTGGCTATTAATATGCTCCTTAACCCAGCATCGTTGGAATACCATGTTTTACGATATACTACGGTAGGGGTAATGTAAATACTTCGAGTATGAAATACTAGGGAATAAAAGGCCCTCCCGTCCCCACGGCGGTAGGCCAGATTGGTGCATTTATAATACGAAGGTGATACATGAGCTATAGCCGATGCAGCGAAAGGCAGGCCATACGTATTCATACAACAGATCAGCTATGCATACTCGTACAGTCAGCATCCGTCGCGAGTAGCACCAGACAGACCAAAACGCACACTGCAATGGCGGGCGGTCTTAGCGAGTGGTGCATGCGGTGTCCCACTGGTACGCCATCGTACCGTTCTGTACCAGTGCTGCTGCTGCTTCTGCTGCTGCTGCTGCAGTAAATGCCGCTGGAAAGGAAAAAAGAGGTTAGGTACCAAGTTCACGCAACCACCACCACCACTACCACCACCGCCACCACCACCACCACCACCACCAGCTGGTACCAGACATCACGTCTAGCCCCAGGCGGCAGTCGACCCCTCTCCCTCCTGGTGGGCCGACGCTGGCATCGTGCACTACTTCCTCTAAAGCCCTCTCCCGCCCTTGAGGTTGCTGTCGCCGGGCGACGTGTTGCTGCTGCTGTTTGTCTTATTGTCAACATCCTCTCAAGCAAGGCTTTTGTTGCCCCGCGCTGAAAACTATCTGTGATAAGTTTCTTGGAGTAAATTTTTGAAAACTGCAGACAGAAAAACTGCAGACAGAATCAACTTTTTAATCAAGTGTAAATACATCTTCAGGCATCTGGGATCGGGCGCCCATAAAAAAAAGCGAGATCAAAATTAGAAACTCGCATGCGAAAAAATGGTCTACAACACATTCGAAAATACTTTTAATTACTTAGTTTTAGTATGAAAAAAATAAGACTGACGTCATCATCCACGGCCACTTTTCCAAGTTTTTTTTCCCCCGAAAAGTGACGTCACGATTCCGGATGACGACAAATGTCGACCAAGGATTTTCCACCAATCAAAATTTCCAACCAAAAAAATTGACCAATCAGAAAACTGCGGACACGAAATCCCTTTCTCTCAAAAACTGCTGTAACTTCTATTATTACCACTAATGCTGACTAAAATGTCGATGTCGACGCAACTATGCTCTCGCGGAAGCCATCGTATCGGTGGGTGTACGAGTGCTGTCTCCTGTACGTACTCATATTATACCTGGCAGTATACGAGTTCTGGTACCTGGTATGTCTCGTGGGTGCTGCCGTGTATGGGTGTATGGCGCGTTGTGTTTCGGCGTACGATGCGCTGACTGATACCCGGTATCTCGAAGTTGCCAAGTTTGAAATCCAAAGATATAGCGCCACAACCTCTACGAGTACATTGTTGAACCGTAACATGTTATCAATTGATTCGTCGAAACGTAACTACGTATATACGGCGTTGGTACTCGCGTACATACTACTGTACCAGAAAACACAACTTCGACGGGGACTCGTGTCATCAACTCTATGATAGAGCTCGACGGTGTGATACACCAACCATCAGTATACCATCGCCAGGTGTACGTATACGATACATCTTGCCATAGCGCTTTTCTCCTCTACGAGTCGCCAAACGTAGATGACGAGCACACGTCCTAAAGGCTCGATGCGGCGAGAAAGAAATACAAATAATTGCAGGTTCTTCAAACCACCCAGACAACGCTGGATGGATGCATCACGTGAGTGTTTTTCATTGGAAATATTTTTGTACGAAGCATACTCCGCACTCCGTTCCTGCATGTTGCTGCAATGCTACTACCACTGTACAACTGCTGCCTACTACTGTTAACTTTTACATTTGACCCCTACCTGGTGCGTAGACCATCAGTATACCATCGCCAGGTGTACGTACACGATACATCTTGCCATACCGCTTTTCTCTATTCCCTAGAGCACCGATCGGCACACAATGTACTCATACATACGTGTGGGTCTATGGGTCTATTCGTGTCGTACATACCAGACAACACATGCGTCAAGTACTACGACGGTGCTTCGTCTCGTCAGCTCTATGGGATCCCTCTGATTGGAGCTTCGACGGTTGCACGAGGGAGCTTACAAAACGTGATTTTTGAGTGTGTGAGATATTAAAAAAAACAAGTTGGTATTAAAGACAACTCTATTTTGGGATCATTATTTGGGCAATCACGCTGTCTATGTATAATACAAGTAGATAGATACCTATTTTTTTTCGAGGCTCCTCTCTTGAGAAGCTGTGTATCTCTTTGAAAAAAATGATTTTTGGGAAGAAAAAAAGAACGGACGCTTCTTCACCTCAGCCTATCGTATACCTGGTATAGGTACTGTGAGGAGCTCTATACTTGGAAGTACATAATGTACCTCCCCCAAAAACTGATTTTGATAATATAACGGACGCTGTTTTAGGGTATTTTTGTTACATACCCAGGCCATGGGATAGTGTATCAGGTTTAGCTTACCTTTTTTTTCTTGAAGTCGGTTGTTGGGTGCTATCACACGGCCTACGGCAGGTATGGAGGTCCTCCGATGAAGACCCTCCTAAAAAACAGGTGGTTACTAGCACGCGTCGATAGACCACCGGCCGGCGCAGGAGGCCTCATCTAATCCAATACTTACATTAAGTGATGCGCAACAGAGAGATCTAACACCATAGTAATATCGACATCTAAGAATATGGTTCCAAAAATTGGAACACACGTTGGAACCACAACTTCGATGAGATCAACTGGAGAAATGTACGAAGGGAGGTCGCTTGCGCCTCTTCTTCCTCTAACCTTTCAAGGAAAGCGGCTAACAGCTTTTTGACGAGGAGTCACGTTTTTGTTCGTTTCAAGCAGAAAATTCGCTACAAGGTCAGTAAGTCAGTCAGTGAGTCAGTACACTGTTGATGGAGCGAAGCGTACAAAAGCAAACATCACCAATAACTATTACGGTGGACCATACCTGGTAGTAAATAGGACCAAAGATTGCCAGTAAAAATAGGGAAATGTATCTGTTTTTGTGTTCACCGTAGGTTCTATTTCCTATGCTCCTCCGTGATACTACCAGCACCACAAATTCGAACAAAAAAGAAGGCTAAGAAAGCTTGGATGATGGTGCTTGGAAGTATGATACAACCAAATGCCGTGCTGTGCTTTGGTTTTCTTACACCAATGCGAAGAAAGTAAGGCTGAAAAGCTTGGATTATGATGCCTTTGAAGTGTGACACCAGTACTATAAAAATAACACCAGTACTATACGACAATACCGTACTTTGCCTTGGTTCGGTGTTGGTTCGATTCGATTCGGTTTGTGCGAGCAGGGATGTGAAGCCCGAAAACATCATGTACATCTCGAGGGCCGTGACATCGGGGATAAAGCTGACGGATTTTGGGCTGGCCATGCTTCACACCGGGGCATCGGTCACTCGCAGGGACGACAACCTCGTCGGCACGCCCGGGTAAGCCATCACCGCACAATATACATATCACGATCTATCTATCTAGACGCATGCTACGGTAGCCTGCATACAGGTGCACCATGTTTCTTCTGAGGGTGGTTGGTCACTTGAGGAGCTTGGATACCTCACCCAAAACCTGATTTGGGAGGAAAATAACAGCAGTGCGACCCGATGCGCAATCCCACCATGGCTTAAGGATACAACGAAAAATCTTGCAGCACGAGAATCAACATCCGACGATTTTGGGTTAAGGAGCATCATTATCATTCAGAAAACGTTTCAGCCAAAAAAAGGTATACCTTATACCTCTATCGTAGCACCCGTCTGATACAGTACATTATCTAGATGCTACGAGTATATCTGCAGTTGGTTACGAAATGTTATGCAGGATCTGTGTCGCACAGACCCGCAAATCGGACAAATCGTGATGTATACCATCTAGCTCCTACGTTTGCCGCAGGGACGACAACCTCGTCGGTAAGCCCGGGTAAGCCATCACCGCACATCGGACAGATCACGATCTTTATATCACGATCTAGATCACGGTTTAGATCACGATCTAGATCGCGATTCAGATCACGATCTTTTGATCACGATCTTAAGATCACGATCTAGATCACACGCTTCGGATACATCACGATCTAGCACACGATCATCATGTAGATCCTTTACCTGCCCCGCAGGGACAACAGCTTCGTCGGCACGCCCAGGTAATGATCCAAAGGCAAGTTCGGTTGGGTATACCGGTACCGGGGGTATATTTGTCGCGCGTACCGAACTTACCGAACTGTCGGGTACCGGTATTGAAATAGTACCGAACTTACCGAAATGTCCGGTACCGTATTGAAAAAGTACCGAACTTACCGAAGTGTCGGGTACCGGTATTGAAAAAGTACCGAACTTACCGAAGTGTCCGGTACCGGTATTGAAAAAATACCGAACTTACCGAAGTGTCGGGTACCGGTATTGAAAAAGTACCGAACTTACCGAAGTGTTCGGTAGGGTATTAAGCACACTACCGAGAAGATACCGGTACCGCCGGTATTGTGGCCGAGGGTATACCGGTACCCGGGGTATATTTAGGTGAGCGTACCGAACTTACCGAAGTGTCAGGTACCGGTATTGGAAAAATACCGAACTTACCGAAGTGTCGGGTACCGGTATTGAAAAAATACCGAACTTACCGAAGGGTCGGGTACCGGTATTGGAAAAGTACCGAACTTACCGAAGTGTCGGGTACCGGTATCGAAACAATACCGAACTTACCGAAGTGTCGGGTACCGGTATTGAAAAAGTACCGAACTTACCGAACGCCGCCGTTGCCGTTTGGATGATAGGAGCTTGTCGCAAAGTGTTCGGTAGGGGTACCGAACAAATACCGGTACCCCCGGTATTGCGGTCGAGGGTATACCGGTATCTGGGGTATATTTGGGCGAGTGTACCGAACTTACCGAAGTGTCGGGTACCGGTATTGGAAAAATACCGAACTTACCGAAGTGTCGGGTACCGGTATTGAAAAAATACCGAACTTACCGAAGTGTCGGGTACCGGTATTGAAAAAACACCGAACTTACCCAAGTGTCGGGTACCGGTATCGAGGCCATACTGAACTTACCGAAGTGTCGGGTACCGGTATTCACCGAGAAAATACCCCCGGTATACTTCGGTACGTACTCTACCGAACACACCTTTGTAATGGTCTACTGTCACCTGGTACATATTTCAGGGCAGGTAAATTCTGTATGATCTGTATAATCTATCGATCCAGATCATGTTGCCGCGTGGGAGTCGATTTGTCTGCACCAGGGTTATAATTAGTGCTCCAGCGCGTGGTGCGCGCAGCGCACCACGAGCCGGAGGCGAGACGCTCCCCCGCAGGGGCCCCCAGAGGCGAAACATTTGGACACATGAGCGTAAATTTACTCAGAATGTGCACTCATTCGCCCGTCTTGCAAATAACAAAGACACAAGCACAGTCATTATTATCACGGGGACCAAGGGTTTACGTAAATCACACAGAATTATTATCACAAGATTACTTATTCAAGCGTTTTTTTTCCATAAGATCGTAGATAGTAGATACATAGATTACCATTCGAATAATTGAAACAATGTATTACCCTGTATTTGCGAGCCTTTGAAGCTACTTGTTTCATCCTCGGACAGATAAATCGTCGAAAGTTTGAACTTAGTTCCCTCAACAAGAAAAGCCACAAAGAAATTCAGCATGAAATTGTCGAAAATATCAGAGAAAAGGGCCCAAAAACTTTTACGCACATATGTCCAATTTGCTCTTCTCATTTTACGCGCATATGTCCCTCCCTTTCATCTTTTCGTTCTACATTACTGCTGCTGTGTTGCCATCTCTTTACGCGTGTTGCCTGTTTTTGATAGTTACGTCGCTCCCGAGGTGCTGTCCAGTCGCCTCTACGGCCCGCCGTGCGACGTGTGGGCGTGCGGCGTGCTCACTTACATCCTACTGGTGAGAACACAACCCGCCGGGTGTACGGGTAGTAGCCTATTGACGTTGCACCGAAAGAAAACGAAAGCAACCAAGAGTGGTGTGATCGACAGGGTACGGACCAAATTGTACGGCGGATTTTCCTCGGTAATTTCTCTAGCGTAAGGTTGGTATTCGGCAAGTTTCGGTACCGCCTCACTACCGTCCCGAACACTCTGGTATGATTCGGTATGAAGTCGATACCGGCACCCGACACTTTTGGTAAGCTCGCCCACCGATGTCTGCCTGGTCGGTGAAGACCCGGCGTGCTCCGCCCCGACATCGTATATAGGGATACGAGGGGTCTATGGTCATACGACTACGGCCATGCATGACATGGGTGCACTCACCCCGATATACATATATGTATATAGGTTGGGTTGGCGTCGGTTGGCGACGACGCTGTAAACCACGCCTCTCACTCCGTGAGCGAGACACCTAGGGTACCCTTTTTTGTTTTTTGACGGTTAACAAGGCTGGCGGTCTTGTTAGATCATTTGTGCGGGGTTGAGAACGCTCATCTCCGCACAAGGGGAATTATCGTATCATGTAGTGTGTATATGGTAAGGCACCCACGAGGCAGATATATAGTAACACCCATTGCTGTCTCTGGAAGTGGCCAAACCAGAAATTAAATCAATGCATTGGAGGCTGTCGTCCCTATGCAAGTCCGACTCACAAGCAATTCTTAGTAGGGTGCAGCTCGCCCTCCATACGACTCGCCCAATACCCCACGGCGCTTCGCGCTTGGTGCAAGCAATATCTGCCTGGTGGGTGAAAACCCAACGTGCTCCGTTCCGGCATTGTAAGGATGCGAGGGTCTATGGTCATACGACTACAGCCGTGGACGACATGAGTACACCCCCCCCGAAACTAGTGAACTCGTGATCGGCGCTAAGGCTAGCACACGGTATTAATAGAGGGTGTGCATATTTACAGACCTGGTGTGTAATTGGGGGTGCCCTTTCAAGTCGTGGCGTTAATCGAAAGAGCGGTCGGTGTCAACAGATTGTTGTATCATTATTACGGGGTGGGCTAATGTAGTAAACAGGACCTGTGGCACACCCTAAAACCTATAAATTTACCTATTTTTACCAACAATATTTGGTCTCGTTTTACTATGGTCCTCCGTAAAAGTGCTGCGCTAAGCTTCTGTCTGTCCTCGTTAGTAAGCTTTTAAAACATTATAAACCCACACTGGGCGGTGGTATCGTAACCGTTTAGTATTCACGTCAAGGTACAAATGGCAGAACTGGGAGTCGGCAAGATTTCACGACTAAAAAGTAATAGTATGCCTTCTATTTCGGGGGACCATAGTGAATAAGGCCTACGGTACACACAATTTCCTATATATTTACCTATTTTCACTAACAATATTTGGTCCTATTTACTAGTTTTTACTATGGTCCCCCGTAATAGTACTTTTTTCACCCTTTTGAGGCAAATACTAGTATTCATGACTGGCTATTAGTATGCTCCTCAACTCAGGATCTACCCAATAAGGCGTGCTTTATCGTCAGTTTTTGCCCCGTGCTCTTCTTCGGTTACCTAGACCAGATGGTAGAGCTGTGAGTCCGCAGGATTTCACGACTATCGACTAGTCGGTAGATGCCGTCCGCCGACTATTTCATAGCTGACTTTTAGTCAGCAATTCGGCTTGCAGAAACCAACTGATGGTCACCCGAGCTGCCGACTTGAAAGGCGGGCGAGCGAATCGAGCCGAATCAGCCGAGAGGGGGCCCCGCCTACAAACGAAAAATGTATCCCGTATTCAACAAGCCTTCCTACGAACATGAAAAAAAAACAGTAAGTCGCATAGTCGGCACCTCCGGGAAACGACTATTACCAACTATTACTCCGACTAATAACTAGTTGGTGAATTAAGTTGTGCCGACTCGCACAGCTCTACATATTGGAGTGTTTGATGACACTAAGGCGCACTGATATTTAGCGTTTTGCCCCGCTCACGAGGGGCAGGCGGCAGAAAGAGAGATATTCATATATACCACTACCAGGTATAAATGTTATCGGAGTACGTAGAAGACGAAGAAGTGCAGTGACAGAGAGGGGCGTTCCCTCTCCTCTCCTGTCGCGTAAAAAGGCCAGCTGGGACCCTCAGCATAGAACAACACCGGAACGGAAATGTTTCGATCCCCGACTCAGTCGACGTAAATATTTGGCAGTTACATGCACCTAGACGATCTTGCCGCAAGTAAATGGTAAAACCGTGAGAGGAGACCGGACTTTTGGTGCGCACGAATGCCTATTTTGGCCTAAACATACTGGTTTTAGTGTAGGGATGTGGCCAGTGAAGGGATCAAAACGAGATCTCCTTACATATTTCCTCCTCATGGATCCCTATTGGCTGTTGTGGCACGCTCAGCCACCTCTTGACCCCCCCCCACAAGCGCGGGGGGGGGGGGGGGGGTCAAGAGGTGGCTGAGCGTGCCACAACAGCCAATAGGGATCCATGAGGAGGAAATATGTAAGGAGATCTCGTTTTGATCCCTTCACTGGCCACATCCCTACACTAAAACCAGTATGTTTAGGCCAAAATAGGCATTCGTGCGCACCAAAAGTCCGGTCTCCTCTCACGGTTTTACCATTTACTTGCGGCAAGATCGTCTAGGTGCATGTAACTGCCAAATATTTACGTCGACTGAGTCGGGGATCGAAACATTTCCGTTCCGGTGTTGTTCTATGCTGAGGGTCCCAGCTGGCCTTTTTACGCGACAGGAGAGGAGAGGGAACGCCCCTCTCTGTCACTGCACTTCTTCGTCTTCTACGTACTCCGATAACATTTATACCTGGTAGTGGTATATATGAATATCTCTCTTTCTGCCGCCTGCCCCTCGTGAGCGGGGCAAAACGCTAAATATCAGTGCGCCTTAGTGTCATCAAACACTCCAATATGTAGAGCTGTGCGAGTCGGCACAACTTAATTCACCAACTAGTTATTAGTCGGAGTAATAGTTGGTAATAGTCGTTTCCCGGAGGTGCCGACTATGCGACTTACTGTTTTTTTTTCATGTTCGTAGGAAGGCTTGTTGAATACGGGATACATTTTTCGTTTGTAGGCGGGGCCCCCTCTCGGCTGATTCGGCTCGATTCGCTCGCCCGCCTTTCAAGTCGGCAGCTCGGGTGACCATCAGTTGGTTTCTGCAAGCCGAATTGCTGACTAAAAGTCAGCTATGAAATAGTCGGCGGACGGCATCTACCGACTAGTCGATAGTCGTGAAATCCTGCGGACTCACAGCTCTACCATCTGGTCTAGGTAACCGAAGAAGAGCACGGGGCAAAAACTGACGATAAAGCACGCCTTATTGGGTAGATCCTGAGTTGAGGAGCATACTAATAGCCAGTCATGAATACTAGTATTTGCCTCAAAAGGGTGAAAAAAGTACTATTACGGGGGACCATAGTAAAAACTAGTAAATAGGACCAAATATTGTTAGTGAAAATAGGTAAATATATAGGAAATTGTGTGTACCGTAGGCCTTATTCACTATGGTCCCCCGAAATAGAAGGCATACTATTACTTTTTAGTCGTGAAATCTTGCCGACTCCCAGTTCTGCCATTTGTACCTTGACGTGAATACTAAACGGTTACGATACCACCGCCCAGTGTGGGTTTATAATGTTTTAAAAGCTTACTAACGAGGACAGACAGAAGCTTAGCGCAGCACTTTTACGGAGGACCATAGTAAAACGAGACCAAATATTGTTGGTAAAAATAGGTAAATTTATAGGTTTTAGGGTGTGCCACAGGTCCTGTTTACTACATTAGCCCACCCCGTAATAATGATACAACAATCTGTTGACACCGACCGCTCTTTCGATTAACGCCACGACTTGAAAGGGCACCCCCAATTACACACCAGGTCTGTAAATATGCACACCCTCTATTAATACCGTGTGCTAGCCTTAGCGCCGATCACGAGTTCACTAGTTTCGGGGGGGGTGTACTCATGTCGTCCACGGCTGTAGTCGTATGACCATAGACCCTCGCATCCTTACAATGCCGGAACGGAGCACGTTGGGTTTTCACCKACCAGGCAGATATTGCTTGCACCAAGCGCGAAGCGCCGTGGGGTATTGGGCGAGTCGTATGGAGGGCGAGCTGCACCCTACTAAGAATTGCTTGTGAGTCCGGCTTCAGCGCAGATACCTATACTGTGATCAGGCATCCCATAACTTATTCGGCTCTCATATATATACTATGCTGTTCCTCAGCTGCCGCACACATCGTGGTGACCCACTCACTACGAAGCACTCTGTAGTTGGCATCACACGCGTATCGCATCTACCCAATATAGCACAGCTTACTCGTATCCTATCACATCCCAAATACTTCTGCGATATCGACGTGTATCTCTATCACATGCAGGATGAACTACCGCTTCTATATGCGAGAGAGCGCGCATGTCTGTTAACATCCTGTATTACAAACTCACCACCCTTGTTTACCCGTGTATCTCTAATCTCTGATATTATATATATCAGATATGACTTCGGAGTCTGGTATCACTACCGACAGCGTACTATATAAACATGTTCGGACAATATAATATGGCTATCTATATATCACCAATTCGCGACTCCTAGCGATAGTATCACTCCAGTATATCGAGTGAGTGCACCGCATGTCCAGCATGGCGCTTAAGTCTTCTCGCGTTCAATGACCATAGACTCGCTCGGAGTGCGCATAACTCATGTATGAGTTACAATGTGACACACAGTTCCTCATCCATGCCGAGGTATATCTTCTCGAGATAGAAACGTCACTCTATAAATACTGCCTCCAGAAGAGCCTGTCTCGCGCTCCGTAGCTGGATGACTATCTCCGGTATCGGACTTCATCACCGAATCATACCAGAGTGTTCGGACGGTTAGTGAGGGCGGGCATCTCTGAAGCTTCTTTCTATAGTAAAGGTAACTCACCCTTCCTCGTACGCGAGAGATATCCCGACAATCTAAACACTATCTCACTCACACGAGAGAGAGCTCGCGCCTAATCTGTGCTCTTAGGTCTGCTCAGTAGCGTGCGAGTGCGAGCGAGCCCCGTCTATCCGAAATACGGGCGTGCGTGATCTCTACTGCGAACAGCTCAGCTCTGCGCAGACACTCCTAACACACCTTTCGATGCAGTCTAGGCTGCCACCCTCAGCATAGAAGCATGATTACTCGCGCACGCCCACACGCTCGACTCCAACGCGAGCGCATCTTATCGGTGCGAGCGAGCCAGCAAGGCGATAGTCTGCTACACTCCGTATATACATCTGCTTAGTGCGAGAGAGAGAGAGAGAGCGAGAGTCTTACAACCCGTGGTAGGCGCCAAACACTCCGAGGCTTAGCGAAGTGCTGCGCAACGCTCTCTTCACAATCAGCGAAGAGAGAGTCCAAGTGATGCGAGCTCAGGAAAATCGACGCGGAGCGTAGACAGAGTGAGAGAGACAGAGAGTGCGCGGTAGAAACCACGGATGGAATATTATATAATACGCTATTGTCGACGCCTCTATATACTCTGATAATTTCAACATACTCGAGCGTGAGAGTGGGCGTGTAGTTGCGAGTGCTATTTCGATGGTATGCAATATATTTATAAGTTGCAAACTTTCGCACGATTATCTCTCAGGCACCGCATCTAGACAAGTAGAGCTCTGCAGAGCTCGCAACACAGCCTTCAATTCTTAATCTCTACGAGCGAATCTGTATCTATTCTCCCTTACTAACATACATATCCAGCTGCGTGCAGAGTGACACACAGCGAGCTATCTCGACATAATCTTGCAACTACAGCACGACTAATCTTGTGATAATAATTCTGTGTGATTTACGTAAACCCTTGGTCCCCGTGATAATAATGACTGTGCTTGTGTCTTTGTTATTTGCAAGACGGGCGAATGAGTGCACATTCTGAGTAAATTTACGCTCATGTGTCCAAATGTTTCGCCTCCGGGGGCCCCTGCGGGGGAGCGTCTCGCCTCCGGCTCGTGGTGCGCTGCGCGCACCACGCGCTGGAGCACTAATTATAACCCTGGTGCAGACAAATCGACTCCCACGCGGCAACATGATCTYGATCGATAGATTATACAGATCATACAGAATTTACCTGCCCTGAAATATGTACCAGGTGACAGTAGACCATTACAAAGGTGTGTTCGGTAGAGTACGTACCGAAGTATACCGGGGGTATTTTCTCGGTGAATACCGGTACCCGACACTTCGGTAAGTTCAGTATGGCCTCGATACCGGTACCCGACACTTCGGTAAGTTCGGTATTTTTTCAATACCGGTACCCGACACTTCGGTAAGTTCGGTATTTTTCCAATACCGGTACCCGACACTTCGGTAAGTTCGGTACACTCGCCCAAATATACCCCAGATACCGGTATACCCTCGACCGCAATACCGGGGGTACCGGTATTTGTTCGGTACCCCTACCGAACACTTTGCGACAAGCTCCTATCATCCAAACGGCAACGGCGGCGTTCGGTAAGTTCGGTACTTTTTCAATACCGGTACCCGACACTTCGGTAAGTTCGGTACTTTTCCAATACCGGTACCTGACACTTCGGTAAGTTCGGTACTTTTCCAATACCGGTACCTGACACTTCGGTAAGTTCGGTACTTTTCAATACCGGTACCCGACACTTCGGTAAGTTCGGTATTGTTTCGATACCGGTACCCGACACTTCGGTAAGTTCGGTACTTTTCTAATACCGGTACCCGACACTTCGATAAGTTCGGTACTTTTCCAATACCGGTACCCGGCACTCCGGTAAGTTTGGTACGCCCACCCGAATATACCCAGAGTACCTTGACCACAATACCGGCGGTGAGCGGTGCGGCCTCGATACCGGGGAATCGGGTATGTATGCAATACGGACACACATTCTGCATTTATTTGTGGCAGCAGCAGCAGCAGTCTTCTCTACATTAATTACTCACTTATTATTTGTATCTGGTCCTTGGCGCTGGAGTGCAGTGACACAACGCACTCATACCACACCCACCATACATGTGGCTGTAGACACAATGCAACAGCCACAAAGAGTACGGGGCGAAAGGATAGCTGATATTATCACCAACTCGCGCCGTTGGGGCTCGAGGTGTTGCCGAGGCGGTGCTACGGCACGCTCTGCGCAAACTTCGTGTGGTAGGAGAAGCTTCGACTGCTCGCCTGAAAAATTACTCCTATAATGCATCCTCTATACGAACTTGAACGCGACATATCGGATCCATCGCTGTCGTAATTATATTCAAACGTTGATGTACCAGCAGCAGCGGCAGCAGCACAACGCGAGGTCGCCGATGATCTAAACCGTATACCAAGCTTCGAAGTTGGGAGTTTGTTGTATAAAACGAGCTTCAAGCGTAGCACTCGACGGCAGTGGCACGCGTGGACTGCTGTATCAAATATATTGCAAACATACAGCAGTAGAGCCCACAGCAGCAGCACATTGCCCAAGTAGAAACTGCTGCTTCTGCCCCTCTGCTGCTGTGTTCTGTTGTTGTTCTTGCTGTGGGGCTGCGGCTGCTGCTAACCGTGCTGCCGCTTGCTACGTGGTTGGCATGGGGGCGGCGGCATTGCCGTTTTGTCCGCCGTTGCCCCAGCCATATGTTTGCTGTTGCTATATACGAGTACACATGTATATAAAGTATATTAGGTAGGGTACGTACCGAAGCATACCAGGGGTATGTCCTCGGTAAATACCGGTACCTGACACTTAGGTAAGTTCGGTATTTTTGCAATACCGGTACCCGACACTTCGGTAAGTTCGGTATTTTTCAATACCGGTACCGGACACTTCGGTAAGTTCGGTATTTTTTCAATACCGGTACCCGACACTTCGGTAAGCTCGYTATTTTTTCAATACCAGTACCCGACACTTCGGTAAGTTCGATATTTTTCCAATACCGGTACCTGGCACTTCGGTAAGTTCGGTACGCTCACCTAAATATACCCCGGGTACCGGTATACCCTCGGCCACAATACCGGGGGTACCGGTATTTTCTCGGTAGTGTGCTTAATACCCTACCGAACACTTCGGTAAGTTCGGTGCTTTTTCAATACCGGTACCCGACACTCCGGTAAGTTCGGTACTTTTTCAATACCGGTACCGGACATTTCAGTAAGTTCGGTACTTTTTCAATACCGGTACCCGACAGTTCGGTAAGTTCGGTACGCGCGAAAAATATACCCCCGGTACCGCGGTATACCCTACCGAACTTGCCTTTGGATCATTACCTGGGCGTGCCGACGAAGCTGTTGTCCCTGCGGGGCAGGTAAAGGATCTACATGATGATCGTGTGCTAGATCGTGATGTATCCGAAGCGTGTGATCTAGATCGTGATCTTAAGATCGTGATCAAAAGATCGTGATCTGAATCGCGATCTAGATCGTGATCTAAACCGTGATCTAGATCGTGATATAAAGATCGTGATCTGTCCGATGTGCGGTGATGGCTTACCCGGGCTTACCGACGAGGTTGTCGTCCCTGCGGCAAACGTAGGAGCTAGATGGTATACATCACGATTTGTCCGATTTGCGGGTCTGTGCGACACAGATCCTGCATAACATTTCGTAACCAACTGCAGATATACTCGTAGCATCTAGATAATGTACTGTATCAGACGGGTGCTACGATAGAGGTATAAGGTATACCTTTTTTTGGCTGAAACGTTTTCTGAATGATAATGATGCTCCTTAACCCAAAWTCGTCGGATGTTGATTCTCGTGCTGCAAGATTTTTCGTTGTATCCTTAAGCCATGGTGGGATTGCGCATCGGGTCGCACTGCTGTTATTTTCCTCCCAAATCAGGTTTTGGGTGAGGTATCCAAGCTCCTCAAGTGACCAACCACCCTCAGAAGAAACATGGTGCACCTGTATGCAGGCTACCGTAGCATGCGTCTAGATAGATAGATCGTGATATGTATATTGTGCGGTGATGGCTTACCCGGGCGTGCCGACGAGGTTGTCGTCCCTGCGAGTGACCGATGCCCCGGTGTGAAGCATGGCCAGCCCAAAATCCGTCAGCTTTATCCCCGATGTCACGGCCCTCGAGATG